>LPNX011223454.1:212541-228126 GCA_001517045.1 Pseudotsuga menziesii
AGATCAATAAATTTGGTTCGGTGAAACTCCAGGAAATTCAAACCCTAGTTTGACCCTGAGCTAGGAGAAACCCTAAATACTAAAACTGCTAAGTTTTGGTACAGTCGATATATTCCGAGATTGGTGAAGTCTCAGAAGATGAAAATTGCAGGGGCCGAAGAGAAAATCCTTCGGAACACTGTGTCAAACGATCAGCCTCCGATTCGCTATATTCTGGGAGATATGATCTCTCCAAGTTACGGTTGCAGCCTCTTCCAGAAATCATCCATAAACAGGTCACCTGGGGAGATCTGCAATATCTTGGGCTACAGAGGTCCAAATGGAATTCCTGAAGATGTTCCAGAAAGGGCACGGAATTTTATTTCTGTGGTCTAAATTTCAGACTCAGAAGATGAACCAGTGACACGTGGCATGCCGTACAACTTCTCTGTTCTGAACAGTCCTGTAACAGGTCACCTTGGGAAAAGGATCATAAATCCCAAATGGTGAAACCAATTCTGATGAAACCTATGGTGTTGGATGAGGGACATGCGAGGTTAGCTCAGTAAGAAACTTCAGACTTAGAGGAGCATTAATTTCAGAGATATCACAGAAATAGTAACAGGCATTTCTGCAGAAGAAATCAGAAAATTAGGGCTTCCTGTTTCAGGAGTTTCTCTCCACTATTTTCAGAAAAGGAGTACATTGGACAGCTCCATTTGAAGAGATATATCTGTTTGTCTAATCAGATCTGAAAGATTCCAAGTTTTGAAAATTAGGGTTTCTGCGACAAACCCTAGATCAGCGAACTCCGGGACAAGGACGGACACCTCAAATCGGTAAGATCTAATCCTTTGCTATTTCCATTTGAGGTTCTCATTTCAATATGATATTTCACATAAGCTTAGTGAAAAGCTTGCGGAAGTTGACAACTTCCAAGCCTAGAAGTATATGATCTCTCTAAAGAAAATGGATTGGACACCTACATGAGTATGGAGGTTCCATTTTTAGAGGGAGACGAGGCCAAAGAAGACATCATGCTCATGCTGCAGAGGATGATGAACCATTGAGAAAGAGATCCAGATATGAAAGTGAAGATTCTTCAAGTGAAGATGAATATGTTCTGATATCAGCTCTCACAGGTAACATTACTCATGGAAGTGATGATTGGCTCATAGATAGTGGGGCTTCCAAACATATGACGGGATTCAAGGAATCCTTTGTGAGACTATCAGAACATGAATCACCTCACAAGGTGAAACTAGGAGATGACTACCAATATCCAATAAAAGGTAGTGGGGAATCTTCATACAAGCTAGACTCTGGTAAGTCTCTAACAATGAAAGAAGTATTGTTTGTTTCACCATTGATGTAAAAGGAATGCGGATTGCATTCATAGATGGTCAAGTCATCATGTGGCTAAAAGGAAAGACTATCGATGATGCGGTAGTGATTGGAGAACAAGAAGAAGGCTTGCACATGTGCATTACAGAGCACTACCTATTGCAAGAAAAGCTGTTGAAGGTCTTCCTAAATTCAATCTATTTGAAGGGAAGAACAAAATCAGAATATGACCTAAAGAAACCTGATGATGGCCACCTTGAATGGCCTCCCAGGATTGTGGAATTCATTCATTCAAGGAATGTGCTCCAGAAGGAAGTGATTACATTTCAGCAGACTTCTAGAAGAAGAAGAAACTCAATTCATAAGAAGAGAAGAGAAGATGGGAGCAATTGAAGATCAAGCTCTTACCATCCAAAGAAGATCCCTCAATCAATGAGGAATATGAAGATCTCAACTCTTGAAGAACTTCTTATCCACCTTAGCTTTTGGATAAGAAACGATGCTATCATGAATGAAGAAGACGGTGAAGTCGAAGGCTCAAGAAGAAGTCCACCCATGAAACAAATAAAGATAAGTATTCAATTGTCATTTCATGATATTATTTTGTTATGCATTTGTTTATATTCAGTTATTGTATTATGCATGATAGGATGTTTGCATTAATGACAGAATACTACTAATATGTATGTGATGGGTAAGTAGCTCATGGTGCTATACAAATTCTCCATTGCTACTTATCTAGAATGAAACCTCTTTGCTGACATATTGGATTAGTGCACAATCTCAATGTTGTCCTGGTAGAGATGGAAGGCATCTAGAAAGTTTCAGTGAGATATGGATGAATGTTGTATTGGCTAAAGTAGTTGCATGATCATATATTTATGCATAAGTGTTTGTCGGTATAAATATTCCTTATGAAATGTTTCTAACCATACAATTGCATTTGACTTGTAGGAAAGATCGCATACATAATCGCCTACAAGCAAAGAAGGATGAAGACTTGTTCCGAAGAACAAGTGACGACAGTTCAAAGACAAAGAATAATATGACAAGCTAACAGATGGGTGCAAGATGAACTTTTGAAGAAGTTCAAGATAGAGGATCTTAGTATCCAGTGATCCTAGATGGATACTACTTGTCACTCCAGTACAAGATGTTTCAGTGCATAGAGTACGGAAGACAGAGGGAGTATGATGCTCCGCTTCAGAGGGAGTGATTGCAGAGGATCCTGAGGTTCGACATGGTACAACAGGATGGGCAGATTACTGATGATTCTAGGCTTTACTGAGAGTAAAGCGGATTCCAACCTTTGATCCAAGGTTGAAGGTGGAAGACCAGTGATGCTCTTGTTATGTGTCGATGCACTATTGTTCTAGGTATGGTAGTGTGGCAGAGTACAGATGGAATCTTCCTTGGACAAGGGAAGTATGCAGTAGAGATTCTGAAGAAGTTCAGGATGATGGACTGCATGACCACACCTATGGCATCGAACATGAAGCTATTGAGTGATGCTTCATCAGAGTCAGTTGATGCTATGATGTATCATCAGATGATTGGGTCCTTGATGTACCTAAAGTGTACAATTGATTATGGGCTCAAGTATGATGCGAATCAGAAGATTAACCTGGAGGCTTATGTTGATTCAGATTGGACAGGAAATGCCATCGACAGGAAGAGTACTTCGGGATGTTGCTTCAGTATGGGATCAGGTGTGATCTCTTGGTTTAGCAAGAAGCAATCCTGTGTGGCACTGAGTACAGCTGAAGCAGAGTATGTCGCAGCTTGTTCAGCTAGTTGTGAGGCAGTATGGCTACGGAAGCTACTGTCTGATATATTTGATCTCCAGCTGGATGCTACCTGTATACCCTGTGACAACCAGAGTTGCGTGAAGTTGTCAGAGAATCCAGTGTTCCATGACAGGTCGAAGCATATTGAGATCAAATATCACTATATCAGGGATATGGGGCAAAGAGGAGCAGTGAAGCTTCTGTATGTTGCGACGGAGGAACAGATAGCTGATGTATTGATGAAGCCATTGGCTAGGCTGAAGTTCGAGTACTTCAGAGAGAGAATTGGTGTTCTCCAGATCGAGGCTTCCTCCCAGAGACAGTGATGAGATGCATAGCCATTCTGACATGGTGAGAGGATTGGTTCCTTCCATGGTCAGATGTAAGGGCTGAGCCATTCCGTCATGGTGAGAGGATTGGTTCCTTCCATGGTCAGATGTAAGGGCTGAGCCATTCCGTCATGGTGAGAGGATTGGTTCCTTCCATGACTGATATGAGTGTTGAGATGCATAGCCATTCTGACGAGCAGGTCAGATGTAAGGCCTAAGCCATTCTGTTCATGGCTAAAGGATTAAGTTCCTCCCATGGCAGATGTGAGTGCTGGCCATTATGTCGAGTAGGACATATGTAAGGGCTACCGCCATTCTGACGAGCAGGTCAGATGTAAGGGCAGATCCATTCTGTTCGTGGCTAAAGGATTAAGTTCCTCCCATGGCAAATGTGAGTGCTGGCCATTATGTCGAGTAGGAAATATGTAAGGGCTACCGCCATTCTGATGAGCAGGTCAGATGTAAGGGCAGAGGCATTCTGTTCATGGCTAAAGGATTAAGTTCCTCCCATGGCAGATGTGAGTGCTGGCCATTATGTCGAGTAGGACATATGTAAGGGCTACCGCCATTCTGACGAGCAGGTCAGATGTAAGGGCAGATCCATTCTGTTCGTGGCTAAAGGATTAAGTTCCTCCCATGGCAAATGTGAGTGCTGGCCATTATGTCGAGTAGGAAATATGTAAGGGCTACCGCCATTCTGATGAGCAGGTCAGATGTAAGGGCAGAGGCATTCTGTTCATGGCTAAAGGATTAAGTTCCTCCCATGGCAGATGTGAGTGCTGGCCATTATGTCGAGTAGGACATATGTAAGGGCTACCGCCATTCTGACGAGCAGGTCAGATGTAAGGGCAGATCCATTCTGTTCGTGGCTAAAGGATTAAGTTCCTCCCATGGCAAATGTGAGTGCTGGCCATTATGTCGAGTAGGAAATATGTAAGGGCTACCGCCATTCTGATGAGCAGGTCAGATGTAAGGGCAGAGGCATTCTGTTCATGGCTAAAGGATTAAGTTCCTCCCATGGTAGATGTGAGTGCTGGCCATTATGTCGAGTAGGACATATGTAAGGGCTACCGCCATTCTAACGAGTAGGTCAGATGTAAGGGCAGAGGCATTCTGTTCATGGCTAAAGGGTTAAGTTCCTCCCATGGCAGATGTGAGTGCTGGCCATTATGTCGAGTAGGACATATGTAAGGGCTACTGCCATTCTGACGAGTAGGTCAGATGTAAGGGCTGTGCCATTTTTTTCATGGCTAAAGGATTTAGTTCCTTTCATGTCAGATGTAAGTGCAGAAATCTCTCCTCATTGTGGGTGAGAGTCTTCCATCAGTGTGGGGATGTGTTCCCCTGGATGGGATTGTGCCTTTCTGATGAGGAGGTCAGATGTAAGTGCAGAAATCTCTTATCACGGTGATAGGATGTGTTCCTGTCTGGATAGGAGTCTTCCATCAGTGTGGGGATGTGTTCCCCTGGATGGGATTGTGCCTTTCTGACGAGGAGGTCAGATGTAAGTGCAGAAATCTCTTATCACGGTGATAGAATGTGTTCCTATCTGGATAGGAGTCTCCCATCAGTGTGGGGATGTGTTCCCCTGGATGGGATTGTGCCTTTCTGACGAGTAGGTCAGATATAAGTGCAGAGCCATTTCACAGATGATAGTAGGTGTGTCCTATCATGCTGGTGAATGTGAGTGCTGGGCCTTTCTGATGGGATTGTAGTTTACTACATGATCAGATGTGAGTGCTGGGCGTGCCTTTCTGACGAGCAGGTCAGATATAAGTGCTGGGCGAAGACCTACATGAGGGTAGGCCTACAACCAGCATGAAATAGGGCTGGCTCTGTAGAACTTCCTATGAAGAGATAGTATACACATGATGATGACCAGCGAAGATCCAGATCGAGCTATGATCCAAATCCAGTTATGATGACTTCGAGAGATCTAGATCGAGTGATGATCCAGATCTAGCAGTGATGATCCAGATCGAGTGATGATCCAGATCCAGTCTAGTGATGTTGATCTAGATCGAGTGATGATCTAGATCCAGTGATGCCATTTTATGATGATCCAGATCGAGAGATGATCCAGATCCAGATGACTTGAAGACGAAGATGACTTGAAGATGAAGATGACTCAGATGATCCAATTGATGCAGAGAAGAAGACCAGTGTTGAAAAAATTGTGTCGAAAGAATACCTTCCTAGTTAAGAGGGAGTGTTGATGTATATGTAACTTCGGAATGTATTCTTCTATATTGTAACCCGATGTTTATTCCGGGATGTTTCTATTATGTATTTGAGTCATGTGGTTATGCCCCGATGTTCCGATCGAGAGGATTAATAATGTAATAAAGTAATATCAAGTCATTAGGTAAGTCCCCACAGTTTTGGGGCACTTGAGTTATTATACACTAATTAAGGTGTAGGCTCAAGTAGTAATTATTAGGTTGAGTGCACTTCAAGTCAACGGAAGAATATAAATAGAGAGTGAGAGTCTCTCTATTTATCACTTGTGACTTACATCACTTGCTCTCTCAAGTGTGGCGCACCTTTGGAGAAGGAAATACTTTGGCTTGACAAAAGACAGAAGGCTGCTGTTGTGTTGGGAGGTCATCTTACTGTTTTGGGATCACATCTTGTGGTGATACTATCTTAGAGGAAGTTGAGGGGTTTTCTCCATTTATGGTTTCCCCTCCTAAAAGCTTTGTGTCTCTTGTCTCTTGTGATGTGCTTATGTGATTGATGTACTTGTTATTCTCTCAGTGAAAAGATCTTAACATATTGCTAGCTTAAATGTTGAAAAACTAACAAGCGGTTTGAATATCCTAATAAACTCCTTGACTTTGTACTCAATAGCCTCTATTTTGGCTTGTATAATCTCCAACTTCCTGTGCTTAGCAATTACCTTTCTAGCCCTAGAGACAATAGCAACCCTGTTTTGGATACTGTACCGATTTGCCAAATCATTTGACAAGGAGCTTAGGAAAGCAACAGAATTTTTCGTTGTTGCCACAGGTATTTTCTACACTTCCCCTAATACTGTCAGGACCTTTTTCTTGGCCTCTATCATAGCATTTTCCTGGTCTTCAATGAAATTTACCGACCACCTGTTGGCTTAACTTGGCATTTTGTTGAATCAGTCCTTGGCATTTCTATTCCATCTTTTCCTTTTTCTTGTTTGTCCTCGCCTTTTTCCTTTTCTAGTTCCTCGATCTATAGCTTTAACTTAACAAGCTCTATATCTTTCAGGCCTATCTAGGACATTGCTCTAGAAAGAGAACCGATGTCTATCTCTCCATCTACACCTACAGACTGAATTGCACTCTCAACACTCCTTCCTTGAAGCTCCCCTTATTTTATTGCTAATATGGATTTTAATTCCACTTCACTTTTCTTCAAAAGCTGGATGTCTGCTCCCCACTGCCTTTCCTTTTCTTTGAGCTTTAGCAGCTTGGCTTTGTAGTCGGTAAGCTGAGTGTTCAATTTCTCTTTCTCTTTTTCGAAATCATCCATTTCTTTTGTCTAGGTAGCATGGATTTATCCTTATCATCGAGCAATTTCTGAGCCAAAAATCCCTTATGTGTTGGTCCCTCTATTTGTATTGCTTCATTTGGCAAATTTTTGATTTGGGCCTTGAGGGATTTGTTCTCCACTCTTACCTTTCTCAAAAGATTCAAAGTCTTTGTTTTACTTTCCTCTAGCTTGGACATCTGTATGGTGGCCTTAAGCAGTCTAGCATTCAAGATATCCCTGGTTTATTTGTTTAGGCATATTATGTCAGTAGTGGGAACCTTTGAGAGGTTCACATTAACCTCTGACACCTTATTTCCCATTTCCAAGGCTAAGTTGAGGGTGTCAGTGAAATTATCCCTTACAGTCTTTAATACCACATTTGGGTAAGGAAACCATGTTGCCTTGCTATATAGCTCGGTTGTCTCTTTGAAAGTTTTATCGGCCCTTTCCTGGTAAGAGCATAGCCAGTCTTCTTTAGATGCATACATGTTTGGAGTTTTCCCATTAAATACATATTCTTGGATTTGTAATTTGGCTGCCTCGGGCTCTTTTTGTTTCTGTTTTTTCTCCATATTATTTTTCTTCATCTGTCCCTTTATATTTCCCTTTTTAACCTGCACTAACTGTTGCCCATGTTCTATTTTATGCCTTTTGGGCATGCTGGCCATGTCCTCCTCCTCAGTATCCATAGGCTTCGGACCCCCTCTTTTCACTGAACTCGCTAAATAGCTGACCAATGATGAGACATCCCTGGATATTGCAACTATTTTATCCAATTCTGTTTGGGGAGAAGCTATTCCTGGCAAGTGTGATCCAGTGCTTCGTTATATGCTAGTGTCCATCGGGTCAGGATTAGGGAAATCATCCTAGTTTGTTGCTTCCCTGATTCCAAGTATCTCAGTATGTTTAAAAGGCTTGCACTTGTGAGCCTTCCTCCTTTTGGAAATTATTTGATGAATTTCGTAGTTTACCGCTTTTTCTAGAGAAAACCCCATGCCCCTAAGCAAGTTGGTAACTAGTGGCAAAGCAGCTCTACTCCTGATTGTGTATGGTCCCACTTCCCAGAGGAAAATCATATTTGAGCTCTTTTTATAGCTCAAGAAGTGCTCTTCCTCAACAATGAGTCTTTTCCAGATCAATACCAGGGAGAAAGCCCTGACAGTTAAAAAATTTGGCAAAAGGTAGTATTGATGCACAAAGCCATACAATCTTATGGCCATTCTGAATTCTGTTAGGAACCCGTCCCCTATCTTCTTTCTATTTGACAACTGTAGCATTTGTCTCATCTCAAGCAACACCCTAGGTAACCTTTCCTGAAATAAAAGGTTGTATACCTTGGCCATCAATTGGTTCATGAACTTACAATAGTATGTGACCATATCAATAGTGATTTCCAATTCAGGTACTTATAGGTCTTCTTCATTATAACCTGTAAGAATCCTTAGCAAAACGGACTGGAATCTGAACACTTTAGTGCCGTGGAAATTCGCTAACTGAGAACGGATGTTCTCGGCTAGGAATTCATCAAACTTAAGATAGCAAGACTGATAAAATTTCCCAGGCAATTCAGGTTCGGTCGAACAAGTACTCAAGATGAACAATAGACTCAAGAATGACTCTGTGACATAAGCATCAGTATCTAGACCTAAAAACTGACTGGACAAGGATATACACCACTGAGTTTCTTCATTGAATTGGCTAAGGTTGATATTGTATGACAGTTCGATGGGTTCACTACTGGGTTTTGAACAGGCCTTCAAGAAGGTTTCTCTACTTTCATAGGTAGATTCTCTGAAGTAACGTATAATATTTTCCTCTTGGTAGTTTTGGGATATATGGACAAACTCGTCCGATATGTGCAGGGTTTTGCGGACGACATAAGCCTAGACTGAACAAAGGATTTTGGACTTTGACTTATTCATAATGACTTCTTCAATGATAGAGAAATTGTCTGCACACCATTCGACAAACTCAGGGCAATGGGGGGTTTGGCCAATAGAGAAGAAATGGAAAAAAGATTTAAAAACACCACAGGTATCTCTACCTTGGTCCTTAAGGATTTACAATTTACCTCTGGTGGCTTCAAGGCTTCTCCCACCAAGATGGTATTGAAAATATTGGCATTCTCATTTACGAGACTTTCCTATTCCCTTCGACATGTGGCCTCAGGTTCTATATCATCTCTCACCCCTACCACTTCTACTGCTCCTATCACATCCATTTTCAAATAGCACTGAGGAGGTATCAGGGTCCTACCTTGCTTTTTGGCACAGTCTCTTGGTTTGTCTATGCTGGTGCTCTATATGTGGTTTGGTATTCAGCTGATTCGAGGCTTCAGAAAAGAAAACCCTTTCCAACTTCACGTGGATCCTTTTATAGCTTTTTACACAGCGTAACCTTCGTGCTTTTCCCAAGCAGCTTGCACCATGGATATTACTCCTTGCAATCTGATCCTTTGGTATGTGAGGTCCTTTATGCTACATTCTTCCTTACCTCATGCATGTGTAGCTCAATCGTCAATCAAGATCAGATTTTCTTCACAACCGTTGACCTGAGTGGACCCTACCACTTTTCACAATGCGAGATTTTGGTCACCTCCGTGCTATTTTAGATTGCAAAATAAACCACAACCGTAGATCTCCCTTCGCTCTTGTAGTGACCGTTGATCTGAGTGACCTGTACCACTTTTCAAAATCCAAAATCGCTACTACGTCTTCGCTAGTATAGGATGCGAAATTATTTATGACTGTGGATCTTCTTGGATCTCAACCTCGACTGTTAGATGCCTCCACCTTTTAACCTATTTCGCTATTCATAAAAGTGGCTTTGGTCGAGCATGTTCACCGTGCGAAATGTTTTGATGTCGTTTATCTACCATCATATCAATCTCAGCCTTCTATTATGACTCTCGTTTAATGCCTTCGATGCATTCGATGTTCTTTGATTTACCCTACATCTCTGATCCATGGAGTGTCTTGCCTCTTTCAATATTCATTACTCTAGAGTGGGGACACCAATTTATGTTGTCCTTTCCTTCATTTCCACCGTGACCTATTCTAGTGGCTGAGTGCTATCTTGTATATGCCATCAACCTCCCTGCAAACTCTAAGGTTTCCTTCCCAACACTTTTTGACAGGATCAAACTTCCCACATATATCTTATAATCAAAACTTTGATAGAGTGTTAACAACCGAATCCACAAGGGATGTTAACCTCCTAGCGAGGTAGCAAAGAACCTGTAGATTAGTCGCCTACTCCATTGACAACATCCTTTTATTTTACTTTATGAAAGAAAACATAGTTTGAAAGAATGGTTACCTCTTCTGATCTTAGGGCCTTCTCTGCGGGCTTTAAATCTTCAGACTCACCATCTGTACCAACTAAAACATAAAATATATTTACACTATGATACATTGACCTTAGCCCCTTTACTCCATGTAACATTTCAGAAACCTCCCATTCACTGTGCCTCCTTCATACTGTGACCCATCTAGATACTATAGAATGAAGGAATTGTCTCCTCTGTGTTCTGCAATAAGATATGGGACTACCCATAAGTGGTCTAATTTTCTGTGTTTACCTTTTTCTGCGCTCGAGGATCCCAATTCAACACTAGGTCATCGACCTGAAAAACATCTTCCTTTATTCTCCTGTCGAAGGTATTCTTCATCTTCTCTTGGTGTATCTGGACTTTATCATAAGCTTTGTCCCTCACTTCATTTAGTTCAATAATTTGGTTGATCCTTCTTTGAATGGGATTAGGCTCATCCAATAGGTCCCGTAACAATTTCATGACTGGAACACCCAGAGAGGCAAGGAAAATTACCTCGGCCCCATATACCAACTGAAACGGCGACATATCGATAGCCCTCTTTGTGCTGATTCTGTCGGCCCACAAGGCATATTTCAAATTCGTGTGCCAAGCTCTCTTGTTATCCTCCAACAGCTTCTTAATAATCCTCACAAGACTTTTGTTAGAGGATTCTTCTAGTCTGTTTCCCTGTGGGTAATCAGCAGTAGAGTGATTTAGGCTTATTTGGTATTTATGGAAAAAATTGATCATCTTCTTGGACTTAAACACAGATGCATTGCATGTCACAATTTGCTTAGGGCAGCCAAATCTTGCCAAAATATTATCTTCTAAGAAATCCATTATTACCTCTTCTGTAGCCCTTTTGGTGGGTATGGCTTCGATCCACTTCGTGAAGTAATCAGTGGCCATTAGAATCCACTTATGTTGTCCCAAGGAGTTTGGGTTTATCTCTTCGATGAAATATAACCCCCACTGCTGGAAAGGATCTTCCACAGATATACGGTTGAGGGGAAGTGAAACCACTTTTCTTTTCCCTTCAAAAATCTTACACAGATGCCATTTAGTCATTTCCTTATAGACATCTGAGAACAACGAAGGCCAATAAAATCATGCCCTCGTAATTTTATTTGCAGTTACTTTCCGGGAATGATTTCCTCCACAATCTCCTTCATGAAACTCCTTCGCTATATGTTGAGCTTCGTTTTCCATAAGACAATTCAGCAGTATTCCCCCAAGGTCTTTCCAATAAAGATATTGTTCTATGATGAAAAATTTTGCAGCCTTCAGTTTCACATATCTAGCTCTAGTTTTGCTTAGCCCTGCAGGAGGTTGTAAATTCTGCAATACAAAAATAATGTGAGCATACCAAGGAGATGCATAAAAATCAAGCTTCACTTGCATCTCCACCTCTACCCGATCAGATTGAAAAGCTAGAAAATTTAGTTGTAGAGAGTCACAATGGGAATCCGTCATCTTTTTAGCTAACCCTTGTCCTTCAAACAATTTTGTGGGCTTAATTTCTATGTCATATTCTAGAAGCACAGCAACCCATTTAGCTCCCTTTCCCTCTGGATCCAGCTGTGTAAGTATGCTTTTCACCATGCTGTTGGGTACATAGGAAATTATGTGGGAATGGAGGAGGTAGATTCTAAAATATTTCAAGGCCTTAACCAAAGTGTAAGCCTGTTTTTCCATTATATTATATTTCAATTCTCCATCCCCACATATGGTGACCGAAAATTCAGTGGTTCACGGTACCGACAAAGATCCGTGATTAATGGCAAGGACTGGTGTAGCCACAACCCTATCTACTGAAGATAATGTGGATAGAATAATGATGGATTTAGAGCAATCCTAGAAGAAGGTTACACAGTTGAAAGAGACCTTGAAAAAGGAAAGAAATGAAAGTCAGAATTTAAAGAGAAGGTATGAAGATATATGATTAGTGAAATTGATGAATCCAAAGAAAAGTTCCAGACTCTACAATAAGACAAAGATTCTTTGGTATTATCTGCAAACAATATAGAAAAAGAGTCCAAGGCCATCTTGGCAGATTTTGGGAGACTCCATCAAAGACATCAGGTTTTGGAGGTAGAAAGAGATCATCTGAAATTGTCAATTGAAGAGTTGAATAAAGAGAAGGGAAAGTTAGAGGATAAAGTGCAGAATTGGAAATGAAAAAAACTATAGCTGAGGGGAAAGCTAATCTTTATGAGACTCGGGTAGTAGCATGGGAAAATCAGAAAAATTCAATGGAAGTCTCATTAAATACGGCTATGGAGCAGAAAACAGATATTGAACCTTTGAAGAAGCATGCTCTTACACTTAGAAATAAGATTCATCAAATGCAGCTTCAGATGACAAAAGAGATGTTAAAGGTTTAGCAGGAAGAAATAAGGCTGGAAGAAATTATAAATACAGCTTCCTACTTCTTAGACATGACACAGGATATCCCAGAGGCTCTACAAGGATGAATGACTTGGTTAGAAACAAATAAGGAACCTCCAACAGATGTACCCATCAATGACCTAGAGACAATAAAGCTAGAGTATAAGCTGATCAAATTTGTGAGTAAAGCAGCAGAGTTATTAGTAAAGACATTTAGGAGGACAAAGGGTGTTTGTGCAAAATTTTGTAGTAAAATTCTCCTAACTTACAATCGGTGTCAGACCTCTGCTAGGAGGAGGTTAGAATATTCTCCCGATCATGAAAGGTTTTTGAAGCAATTGCAAGAAAGATGGTAAAAGGATGAATAGGATATTCGTCTAGTCGAGGGATTGGATAAAAAGGAACTTAAAACTGCAATAGTGCAGGCAACAATTAGTAGTCACTTATTGGAAGACCAACTTCACCTGATTTCAGCCAGAGTGGCGAATATAAAGTCTCAATCTACTAAGAATGAAATCACCATCAGATTTCTAGAGCCTTCTGGTTTTGAAAGTATAGCAACAGACGCCAATATTTGGAAGAAATTTATAAATGATCAAGTTGGTCCCACTTAGTTGGCTTACTCAAATGATTGATCGATTATGTAATGCTTTTGTATTTATATTTTTCTGAGTGTATATGCTAGAAGACAAATTTGTGTAAAGGAAGAGTCAAGGGAATCCCAAAGGTCCAAGGGGGGAACTCAAAGGTTTTTGTTGTTTGTATAAATATAGGTGGTTTAGATGTAAGAATGGACCTTTTTTCATGTTATCTTTAGGCAATATTATTGTAAGAAGAACCTCCTATTATAACAAAGAATATATATTTTATGTTGGAGAAGGCATTGTGGAGTTTCAAATGTTTGCCATAGACTAGTTGAATGTGAACTACTTTTGTTTTAGCTTGTTTCTACGAACTATGAGATTATTCTAAATTACGAATTATTTCATGTTATGAATGTTTCCTGTTTATTTCTAGGAAATTTCCACAGCATATCTGAGTAATGAATGTTTTAATTGACAATGAGCTATCTCTTTGTTTATCTTTCTACCTATATCCATCTATTTTGAAATATAAAAGTTACCTGTAGTATTATAAATGTGTGTGTTACAGTACATTACTCATTATTAATTACAGTATTGCTCCCTAGGGATTGGTTAAATAGTTTTAGTTAGCATTAGTATAAGTTGTTTTTTGTTTATGATTTAGAAGCGAAAGAGGTAAGACGAGAGGTAAGAACATGCACATCACATTGTGACACTCTTCGTTATCTCTATCGATTGCACTTAATTAGGCACTTGCATATCATACATAAACATAAAACTAAAAAATACACTTAAATGGTGGACTAGGCTGCAACTAGTAAAGCAAGCGTTAATTTTTTCTTGACCTACGGTAGCCAGACCGTAAACCGGACGGATTCCCCATACCAAACAATAATGAGCTAATTGGGAATGCTTAATGGGGAGAATCCCTACTGTTGTTACCTATGATTTTCCAGGTCTCAACAATTTTGTTGCTAGAAGGAGGGAATCTGAGGAAGTCCATTTTCTCGAGAATTCCCCACCGGTGACAGTTCCAAGACCAGTATCCCTCAAAGACCTACTCCTGAAGAAAAGGGCACAGGGTATCTCTATCCCATTGACAACAAAGTAGTTGAATATTTAAGGAGAATTACCAGGGTATATGCAAAGAATATTGGAGGGTTACCCATTATTCCTGCTTTACCTAGAAGAGACTATCGTAAGAAAGATCGTCCTCAATTAGAAGATTCAGTGTTGGTGGAAGATCTTGAAGAATTTGTAGAATTAGCCTTGCAAGAAGTTGTCCAACCTCTGAATCAGTTAGGACCAGATTCCCCTCACTGTTCTCCTTTTCAAACCCATGTCCAGTCTCCACCTCATACTCCACTCATAATCATGGCCAATTTGAATTCAAATCAGCCTCCTCCACCACCTACTTGGAGGGCTAAATCTCCTTTAAACTTGACACCCCCATTGATTGCTATGCCTCAGAATTTTGACAAGGCACTGCCCAAATTTGAACCAAATGAAGGTATTCTTGTGGATGATCATTTGCAAAGTTTTTATCTAGATTTAGAAGGTCTACAAGCATTAGAACATGAATATGTAATCTGTAGATTGTTCCCGCACACTCTTGAGGGAAAATCAACTTCATGGTACTTTGCTCTGCAGGAAAATTCAATTACAATTGGAATACATTTGAAAGACTGTTTAGAAATAAATATGGAATACATAAAACTCACACTACATGTTGGCCTGTTTTTCTGAACTAGGCCAATAAGGAGGTTTTTTCCACACAATCAACTTAAAGCAGCGTCCGGTGAGTTTGATTTAACAAAACCTCATAGGTTGTGGTCCTGCTACCAGCTGATTTTCTCTTAAGGAGAAATTAAAATCAGCAAAATCTAACCTATTATAATGTTATTTCTACCTAAATAAATCCTATAATTAATTTTAACTATCTAAACTATCTAATGGTTGCTTTCTTAAGTAAAGACTTCAATTTTTAAAGAGTTTTCTGAATATAAAGATTTGTAAAAGTACACTAAAATTATATAAATTGATTTAACAGCTATTAATCTGGAAGATACTAAAATAAAACCTAATTAAAACTATTCTATATGTCCTATCTCAGCTGAAAGCATCTCTAACGACTAGATTAACTATTAATCAATAAAAGATGAACAGAAAGACTAAAAGCACAATTCAAATAGAAACATTTAAATCATGAATAATAAGTCACTCTGTTATATGACAACAGAACTGAAAAACAACTAAAAATAAACAGTTATTTTAACTTTCTGAAATTAATTAATAATTAATTATCAACATAGCTATTTGAACTTAAGATAATGTCTACTATAAAATCACTGTCA
>LPNX011223454.1:228204-247665 GCA_001517045.1 Pseudotsuga menziesii
GCCTGAGTCCAGGTACTTGGAAAATTCTTGGCCATTGTTGAAACTCCAGCTTTTAACAAGCAGCCACATCTCCATGCCAATGTATTAACAACGTCCTGAAACTCTGGAGAGAAGTGATGACAAACCCACCTGCGTTTAACAAACGAGGTATCTCATTAAAGTTGTTTACAATAAATACAACAGAATAAACTAAGATTTTAATGCATGCCTGTAACATCTGCGATTTTACAGGCATGTATTACAAAAAATATTTCATTACCTGTTTGATAGCAATACGATCCATGCAAAAGGAAAATGAGAATAACCATCATGTTTTACTTTGAAGAGCGATTACTCTTCGTGCTTCAGTCAATTTGGCCTTTAACCTGATAATCTTTATGTTTTGTTTTTCAATTCTTTCAAGTAGGTGCTGGTTCGTATCTAATATTGACCTCTTCGTTTTTTATACTGATTCTTTTTAGCACTCATTTCTTTCCATCTACTGATCCAATCTGGCAACTCTTCTTTAAATGTTCTATTTTCCTCTTCTAACAATGTTGTACTGGATAGGCAATGCTTAAGTTTATCCTTCAACTCTGTGATTTTAGCCTGGTATGCATTATCTAGTACATGCTGCAGAGTTTCTTTCTCATTGGCTACCTAAGGAGAAATAGGGTTGTCAATATGTTGACTAGATGATGGTTCAGGGTCTGCAATGCCTATGTCTATACCTGATTGAGTAACCTCGGCCTTGCCTGATTTTGCATCATTACCCTTTACGAAAGTAGGATTATTTACATGAATTGTATCAGGGATAGATGACGGGATGTCATCTTCAATATGGACGACTGCAGGTTGAGAAGCCTGTTGATTACCATAGGACCCGAAATTGATGGTTTCATACTCCTAGTAACCCTCCGTGAAAACAATAGATTTTCTGAATCAAACCCTCCCTTATCACAGCAGATCTGGGCAAGATGATCTAATTTACACATAGACTCCCTGCTATGTTCATAAGAATTATTTGATTCAGGTAGATTTTTACATTCAACAACATTATCAGTTTTGCTTTTGGTTAATTTTTCTTCTGTTTCTGCAGGGGTGCTATGACCTTTATCAGATAATGGCTGATTCAGGACTGCTTTAGAGCCACAAGGGACTGTATACCCATCATCATCATTACTAATCCCATCGTTTATGGGTATACTGACTTCCCCGAACCCTTTTCCCTCTGATACAATTTCAGGAGTATTATTATCCTCAGACTTTATAGCTTTTCGTTTCTTACGAATTCTTGGGGAGGGGTTCGGCTAGTACTGTGTCGGCCCCAACTGACAGTCGGTTAAAAAACTATCCCATGACTTGCCATTTACAGACAATTGATGTTCCACTATAATTTTGATTAACCCGTGGTGGAAAATACTTCTATCAGGGTTACTAAAACTTCTAACTGCATGTGACATCTTCTTCAAGCTTTGCCACAAATAGAATGGCAAATTGAGCTTACAGCCCTGTAATGCTAACAACAATCTTAAATGGTAATAGTATAAATGGGAGAAACGTCCATCACAGGACATGTACCTTACCAATATTTCATAATAACCTCTCCATTCGGGCTTCAAGAACATGACAGGGACACCTATCTTCAGCTTAGTATCATCCGGCAATGGCAGTAGCAGAGATAAACACCTCTTCTTATTAACCTTGCTACCCTTAAACCAGCATTCTCCAACTTGCAGGAGATGTGTCACTGCTGCTATCTTGTCTTCATTAATAACGAACTCAAAACCCCCTATCTGTACAATGTCGTCTTTTAAATTCATGGCAAACATTTTAGTTACTTCTGCATGATGGCCGTCGAAACTTCTAAAGAATTTCCCCCACCCAATTTTCTCGAATCACAGAGCTACCTTCTCATCGGCTTCTATGAGTTCAGAACCAGAGATTTCATAACGGTTCAGAGGAGCCATAGTTTCCTCCACGCTCTCCTGGCTTCGAACTGAAATGAACGGAGAGGTGAACAAGGAGGGAATAGGTACCCAAACGTATGACATGATGTGCAGACTTCGCATGCTTTGGATCCGACGGATATGAGATCTCTGGACTTGGCTATTTTTAGCCAAACCTTAGCAATGATGAGTGCTGCAACTTAACGTTATATTACGATATATGCAGGTTTATCTACGATTTAGCCACAACTAGTAGTGATACTCAACCAAATCAGCATACCAGATATCTTGTGATTGATGAATCATAAATTCAAACATTGATTATAGATAGTGGTTAATAATGAACTTGTACATTGTGATAAAATGAAATGACTATCAACATTCAATTCTGTTAATACGATGCCTCCATATGTTCACAGCTGTCGATTTATCATGAGGTGCAAGCCACATCTCTGTGCTAACTCAGCAATCCGAATGACAAACGTTATCAATTTGACACATGGCCCTTCATAAACTCTGTCACCTTAATAGTCTTCTCCAGTTTTAGCGTGAAAGGTGGTAGCACTCTATGTGATATAGTGATGAAATCACATATCCTAATGTTAGCATGACAACTAGCGAAATGGATTGATTTAATATCTATGTCATTTATTTCATAGGCTTAGTTTTAAATCTTTCAAAAATCCTATCTATGAATATCCAACATTAAATTGATAGGATATTAAATGATAAAACTATAATATGTGAAAAATCCTATATGAAAATCACTTATTCATTAACTATAATATTTACAAAAATCATATTAAGGCATTACATGGAATATAAACTTTAAGTTTAAAAGTCACCTTTAGTTCTAAGAACTTAGGATTAGTAATACCTCACCCATATCCAGCTTTTAAACAAACACAAGATGTGTTTTATTGATTTTCCCTTAGCATACTATCCTTTCGATTTTTTTTAAATCATATATAGTCACATACATTTATCTTAATGATTGAATTAATTACATGAAAATTTATGAAACTAACTGACAGTTGTTAATTGCCAAGTTCACTAGCATGATTTCACCAACTTCTAAAATATCATTTTATTCTTCTTTGATTGAGAGTACCTTCAGAATCAAAGATTCTAAAGGTGCTCTTTTATAATTTCGAATTGGTAAATCATAGAAAGAGCTGATCTCTCTTCATCTTATTGAGAAATGAAGAGGTTGTTGCTGGCTGCCAACAAATGGCGACAACCTGGGCGAACCAGTTATCTCTGCTTATACAAAATGATAAAAATGAAATCTTAAAACTTGTTAAAAACAATCAAAAAATTCTTTATCTACATAAACCATTATTTACTCAGACTCATAAGTATAACTCAGAAATATCACATCTTTAAAAACAGAAATTTGATTAGGGATAAACTTAAAAATATCTTGGTCGAAACAAAGTACTTCGTAGTAAGGATAACCTATACCATCAGCATAGAGTATAGAAATCTACTTCTCTGAAAACTTTCCAGAATCTGTTCCATAATATAATAATTTTATTTTTGTTTGCTTTTCTTTTCTTTTAAAACAATAATTCTGCCTAAAGACTACTATCTGGGTATGGTATCACAATGTGATAGTATCATTCATGAGAGCTGTCTAAAATAATCAAGCCGTCTCGTGATGAGACCTCTTGTATTTTAATTTTTAAAATCAAAAGCCAGCACCCTGGTGATCAGAAATGAAGTTATTCCAGACAGCACTGATGATCATGATTAGGCCGGCTCGTGATGAGACCTCCTATTCTTCAGTCAAAAGTTATGTTTTTATTTCAATTTCATCTTTTAAATTTCATAAAATGAGAGATCATTACCCAGCATGGTGACCAAACGGTAATGTCAGTCATTAATATCACCAGAAAATGAATCAGCTGGCTCGTGATGAGACCCCTTATCTTTAGGTTTTTTAAACCAAAAGCCATTACTAGTTTCCTAATAATGTCATACCGGTGATATTTGTGATTATGATCGGACCGGCTCATCATTGAGACCTTTCGTCTCTCACTTTAGCCTTTTATTAACTGGAACAAATCCTAGATAGTTTTCAGATGATAAAAAACTTTTCTAAGACTGATGATAGAGGTCTATAAGAGTTTTTCAAAAGTACAAGCTTCGAATAAGACATTTAACAAGCTATCCCCATTTTTTAAGAAAATGACAAGATGAAGAATAATCTGAGAAACACTTACAAATAAAAACAATGAAGGACTTTTGCAGATTTAAGAAATTTTGATCATCCTGAACAAATTTTTAAAAAAAATTCAGTCTAGTATCAAAAATTTTCAAGCTGATGAGCAAACTGGTTTTATTTATTTACATTAATTTCTACAACAGCTAATTACAGATTACTGACTAACTGGCAGATTATATACAAAAATTTGACAGTCTGTAATATTTATCTTGACAGAAAAACTGACTGAAATAACAGCATGATAAATTATAACTTTGTTTATATACAAAATCATAAATTTATTTACAAACAACAATCAAATTATATACATTTTAAGACAGAAAATATTAACAGAAATATTTTTTCAGAATCAGTCCATTCACAGGGAATTTTTCGGACTGTCCTTCAAGTGTTTGCAATCGAAAGGTGCTTGGGCCTATTTTCTCAGAAATAACAAAGGGACCTAACCATAGTTTCTGAAACTTAGTATGATCTCCCTTTTCCTCGTGAGCTTTATCCCATTTTAAAACTAGGTCTCCCACTTGAAATTCTCGACTGGAACTAAAATATTGGTCAAACCATGATTTCACAATCTATTGATGTTTTGCAAAGTGTTGTTTTGAATTTTCTCTTTCTTCCTCCAGTTTTAACAAAGTATTAAGTCTCTTTTCCATTGCTGGACATTCTTCATCTTGAACAGATTGAGCTAACTGTAATGAAGGTAAGAACAGATTTGGCGGTAAAATAGCCTCAGTTCCATATACTAAGAAGAATGGTGAGTTACCTATCGCAGCCTTAGGAGTTACTGTGTCTGCCCAAAGGGCATTGAACAATTCTGTATGCCAGTTACGATGATGAACTGAAATAGTTCTTTTGAGAATTTTCAATAAATTTTTGTTTGTTGATTAAGCTAGACCATTCCCATGGGGATGATAGTTAGCTGAATACCTGATTCTTATTCCCTTCTCTAAAGCAAATTGAGTTAACTTGACTGATGAAAAATACAAAGCATTATCAAAAATGAGGGAATCGGGAATACCAAATCTTGTTATGATAAAGAATTCCAAAAATAGTATAACCTGATTGGTATTTACAACTCTTAATGGTGCAGCTTCAGCCCAACGAGTGAAATAATCGGTTGCAGTTATTATATATTTGTGTTGCATAGATGAGGGAGGATTTATTGGACCTACTATATCAATACCCCATTGCTGAAAGGGTCTTTCAGCTGAAACAGGTTGTAAAGAAAAAGCAGGTTTTTTAACCCTTCCTGCAGCAAGTTGACATTCTTGGCATTTTCTGACAAAGGTATAGGAATCTCGAAACAAGGTGGGCCAGAAATAACCAGCCCGCAAAATTTTATGTGCAGTGGTCTCTCCCCCAAAATGACCTCCTGCTGGTCCAGCATGTAACTCTTTCAGAATTACTTATGTTTCATCTTTATCTAGACATCGAAGGTATACTCCATCTGAATTTCTCTGAAAGAGGATATTATCAATTAATAAATAAGGAGCAGACTTCAATCTAAGTGCTCTTTTCTTCTTTGGTTCTAAGTAATCAGGGGCAGACCCTGTTTCCAAAAGTATCCGTATGTCTGTATACCAGGAATATTGAGGTGGTGGATAAAAATAAATTTCCTTGGTAAGTAAAGCCTCATCAATGACAGTTTCAGCTTTATTATCAAGTAAGTGAGCCGCTTCAGCAGCTAATTTACATAGCCCTTGGCCTTTGACTATCATTGAGGGTTTAATTTCGAAGTCGTATTCTTGCAGAGCTGTCATCCAAGGTGCCCTCTTTTCACCTAAGTCTTTCTTTACCAACAAGTTTCTAACTGAGGAATAAGGGACGATTATTTTCGTTTTAGATTTTAGTAAGTAAGGAAGAAAATGTTTAACAGCTTTAAAAACAGCAAAGGCTTGCTTATCGACTTCATGGTAATTAAGTTCAGCACCTTTGAAGTTTGAACTCATGAAAGAAATTGGGACTTCGGTATTCTGCTGATTTAATTGAGTTAAAACTGCTGCATATGAAATATCAGAAGCAAAAGTATATAATATGAAATCCTTATTAAAATCTGGGCTTAGAAGGCTAGGAGCTTCTGAGATGGCTTCTAAATTTTTCTGAAATGACTCTTTTTCAGTTTGTCCCCAATTAAAAACAGCATCTTTCTTAATCATTTTCTGCAACGGATGAATGATCTCAGAAAAACTGGGAATGAATCTCCTAACAAAATTTATTTTACCAAGAAATGACTGCATTGCTTTCTTTCTAGAAGGATAGGTTATCTTTGAAATGGCTTGGGTCCTTTCAGGATCAATCATGATTCTGTGCTTTGAAACTACGCAACCTAATAAGGTACCTTCTGAAACAGCAAATATTGTCTTTTTAGGATTTAAGGATATTCTGAATTTTCTGCATCGTTCAAATACTTTTCTAAGATGATTAAGATGATCAGGTAGATGTTTAGAATATATAGTAACGTCATCCAAATAGACAACAACTGAATGATTGGTTAGGCCTCTAAAAGCAATATCCATTGCCCGTTGAAAGGTTTCTCCCGCATTTATTAACCCAAAGGGCATATTGCGGTAGGCATATGTTCCCCATGGAGTTCTAAAAGCAGTTTTCAATTGATCATCCAGGGAAACCAATATTTGGTTGTATCCTGAGAATCCATCAAGGAGAGACAATATCTTGGACCCAGATACCTTTTGAAGAATTTGTTCCATGGGAGGAACTGGGTAATTATCTTTCTCAGAAGCTTTATTCAAATTTCTAAAATCTACACATAATCTAATATCTTTGTTTTTCTTCCTAACTGGAACTAAGTTTGCTACCCATTGTGTATGTCTGATGGGGAAAATAATCTTGGCAGCTAATAATTTATTCAGTTCCTTTTTTATTTTTGGTTCTAATGATGGGTGATATTTCCTTAACTTCTGTTGAAAAGGTTTTGACTCCTGTTTAATTGGAATTATATGTTGCATGACTTGAGTATTGAAGGTCTTCAGGTCATCATATGTCCAAGCAAAGACATCTTTAAAGTCCTTAAACAATTTTATGAAAGCTGTTTTTTCTACAGGATTACAATCTATTCAAAGGTTTATAGTTTGGGGATTTAGTTCTGTTCCTAAATTGATGGTTTCATACCTCATTCGAGAGCTGTTTGTTTTACAATTAGGAACAGACCTAAACTTATCCTGCAGATCAAAGAACTTTTCTAATCTTAGTACTGAATTAGGGACTGGTTTTACCTGTTCGAAAGCTTTTTCAACTGAACAGAAATCATTTATTACCGAAAAATCCCGCAGATTTTCGTCATGAGTGACTTCATCTATCCCTAAATCTTTAAAGGTATCCTCATTTGTCAGAAAATTCAGTACCTGCGTATCATTTTCAAATACACGCCAGTTAAAAATATTATCAGGTATGGAAGGCCTAAAAATCAATTCAACAGAAAAGAAATCTGGTGTAAGATTTTCTGATGGAACTAATTTTGATGCTACGTTTGCCAACAAATCTACTTCTTGATTTTGACTTCTAGGAACAGAATTAATGTTAAATGCATCAAAATGTGAGATACGATTCCATACCTCTCTTTGATAACTCTGTAAATGTTCAGATAAACAATGAATGGAGTTACGAACCTGTCTGACAATGATCTCGAAATCGCCATAAACAATTAATTCTTTGATGCCCAAATCAATTGATTTTTTCAAACCTTGTATTAAAGCTTCATATTCAACCGTATTGTTTGTACAATTAAATTCCATTCTACAAGCTATATAGGTTTTATTTCCCTGAGGGTCCACCAGTAGGCAACCAGCTCATGCTCCTTCTTTAGATTTAGCACCATCAAAATATAGAGTCCAGATAGAACTATGTACAACCACTTTACTTTCTATAATATTTACAATATTCAGATTATCTACATCATTAATGATTTCCTTGAATGACGAGTTAGGAGAAACAGATGCCACATGGCAAATTTCAGATTGCTGTTTATTTTCAGATAAGGCAGAATTTTCAGCTTTAAAATTACCAAATCCTAATTCATACATGTAATTCCCCATAATACAATCCGAAAATAAAACAAGTTTGCTAGGATCATGTAGTTTTGTGACGGTATGTTTCATATATCTTTCTCTATTTATCTTTATCTGATTTGACTTTCCGTTCTTAGGTAACCACAATGTTGACCAATCAGTGGCAAAGAAACCATTCAGCTGTTGAGACCAATCCCTACTTAAGAACAACCCATATGCATATGGAATATCAGCAACAACAATATCTATAATTTGATAAACCGAAGGGTTACAAGCAATCCTGACTAAGACATCTTTCATTTCCCCTACAACCTTTACGTTAGTCCTATCCAACTGAGTTATTTGAGAATTTGATGGGACAAATTTTCCATTCAATTTCTTGCATACTGATAAAGGCATGACATTGGAGGATGCTCCAGAATCTACCATGCAGTTATGAACATTCCTATTGAAAATTTCAAAGGTAAGTAAGAATGGAGGTGTAGTTGATTTAGAATTCTTACCTATCAGCGAAGCTTTGTCAGCCGTTGCTTTTCCTTTTTCAATTGCTGTTGGATCATTATTAGAACTATTTGCAGCAACATTTTGTTTTGCATTAGGAATAATTGAACTTACCGCAGGATTTATAACATGACTATTAGGCATTGGGTATATTTGAAGAAGATCGTACATACTGATGTTTGCACGAGTCTTCTTTAAATCTTCAATGATATCATATTGTAAATCTAATCTGGGAGCATTTTGAATAGTTTGGTTAACTTTGGTTGATTGAGTCTGCTTACCGGATTGAGTTTGTTTATTCGGTTGTGAATTATTGTTGTCATTATTTGTAGTAGAACTTGAAGCACCGGGAGTGTTTGCAAATGTCCTACTACGAGTATTATATGCATGTTGTCTTGTAGGCAGACTTTTAGTCTCATGTTCTCTCACAAGACTATCCTAGAAATGAATGTTAACTTGTTGAGGTTCTTCTGATTCTTCATCATTTTCTGATTCCTCTTCTTCTTCGTTTTCATTTATTTCTTGATTAGAAGGCGTTTCAGACAAAGATAAAACAGCTCAAATTGTATTATAAATCTCTTCATTTGCTGCTATGTCAGGTGGTGTATTCTTATTATTTGCATTAGGGTTTTGTCTAAATTGATTTCTGAAATAACCCCTAGAAGGAGAAGCTTCAGAATTGGTTTTCTTTAACCCTACAACTTCATTGGTTAATGTTCGAATAGCATTCTGTAGCTGTTCTATATCGAATGCTTTGTCTTTATCTAAATTGGGTTTTTTCGTCTTTCTACGAGGAAAAGAATCAGATTTCCCACTTCTATTTGGTTCATAGGACATAGAATCCTTCTCGACTTTGATGGCTTCCTCAAAAGTTTCTATTAATTTTGTTTTTCCAACTCTCTTCACAAACATCCCGGAATACTTAGGTAAGGCTGACGTATAATTTTCAATAATTATGTCTTCCAGAGGTTGAGAGGCAATTGGGATTTTGTTTTTTAATGTCAGAAACCTTTGATTGAAATCCTTGATTCTTTCTTTAGGCTCCATTTTAATTCTAGATAATTCTAGGGCTAAAAGAGCAGGTGTTTTATCTTCCCCGAATTTATCTAGAAAAGCTTTATTAAATTCCCCCCGGTTTGTGATAGATCCCTGTACCAACGAAAAATACCAGGTAGAAGCTCTTCCTTCAAAAGTTAAAGGAAACAATCGACAAACTACATCTTCATGTTGAACGTTCAAAGTTTGAACAACCAACATGAATTTGTCAACATGCACCTCTGCAGGTTCTTTGTCATCTGGGTTAAACTTAGGGAGGAGTTTATCAGAGTGTTTAGGCAAAGGATGTTGTACTCCAGGGACTACTACAGCAGCTGTCCTTAGCCAAGGGAGTTGTGGATTGGGTGGATTGGGTGGAGGATTGCCTCCTCCTCCCACAGGTACATTTCCTGTCATTGGGATTCCTTTAGAACTTGAGGAACTTCCTGAATTGGAAGGTCTTGGACTATCAGGTGGTGATTCAGGAGGAGAAGGTGGCTGATCAAAACCACTTCCTGCAATTAGCCTCCTAGTAGTATTTGTTTGATTAATCCGCCTTTGATGTCTTTCATCCTCATGGTGGGGAGTACTACCAGTTATCTCCAAATCTTGCGTAACTATGGTCAATTGTGGATTATGTCGCTGCTGTCTAGGGAGACCATAATCTATTGGAGAAATACCAAGCTGATTAGCGTAGGCTCTAGTAATAATATGTCTAGATTCTTCCAGAGTTTGAGCACTTTGTGCAGGAGTAAAGGGAGAAGTGACAGGATCACGCTCAAGAATGTTCCTAACAGTTTCTATAAACGGTGATCTACTGAATTCTGGAGGTTGTTGGCTGGTTGGAAATGTTTCATTAGTTTCACCTGCCATTACTCATTAACAGGCCCTCCTTCTAGCGCCATTTTTTGGCCTGTTTTTCTGAACTAGGCCAATAAGGAGGTTTTGTCCACACAATCAGCTTAAAGCAACGTCCAGTGTGTCTGATTTAACAAAACCTCGCAGGTTGTGGTCCTGCTACCAGCTGATTTTCTCTTAAGGAGAAATTAAAATCAGCAAAATCTAACCTATTCTAATGTTATTTCTACCTAAATAAATCCTATAATTAATTTTAACTGTCTAAACTATCTAATGGTTGCTTTCTCAAGGAAAGACTTCAATTTTTAAAGAGTTTTCTGAATATAAAGATTTGTAAAAGTACACTAAAATTCTATAAATTGATTTAACAGCTGTTAATCTGGAAGATACTAAAATAAAACCTAATTAAAACTATTCTATATGTCCTATCTCAGCTGAGAGCATCTCTAAAGACTAGATTAACTATTAATCAATAAAAGATGAACAGAAAGACTAAAAGCACAATTCAAATAGAAACATTTAAATCATGAATAATAAGTCACTCTGTTATATGACAACAGAACTGAAAAACAACTGAAAATAAACAGTTATTTTAACTTTCTGAAATTAATTAATAATTAATTATCAACATAGCTATTTGAACTTAAGATAATGTCTACTATAAAATCACTGTCAAAACACAAATGATATTTTTAACAGACAGAAGAGTATATCATTATAGCTTAATTTTATAGTAAAAATACTAATAAACACAATCATAACGATATATTTGTTCAAAATGCGATATCAAACTGATAAAGTGCAAATTGTAATCAAACACACATATATCAAAGCATAATGTGTTAATATTAATAAAGAAGATAAGATGCTGAAATATATATAATATATCCAAAACGAAAATACCAGTAATGCTATCAGTCTGTAGATGTCCAGTTGTATTCACATCCAAAGATTCAACTTCAGGAATGAAATAACACCAGCAACAAAATATATTTCCAGTATGTTTTCTTCAAACACTCCATCCTTTAGTTCATCAAAATATCTATCTTATATAATACTACGATTCAGTTTTCCCTATTAATGTTACATGCAACATTATAGGGCTCCTATAACTAAAAAGAGAATCAAATCTCCTATATCAAACACCTGTCACTATAAACAGAAAAATGACTAGCCTGAGTCCAGGTACTTGGAAAATTCTTGGCCATTGTTGAAACTCCAGCTTTTAACAAGCAGCCACATCTCCATGCCAATGTATTAACAACGTCCTAAAACTCTGGAGAGAAGTGATGACAAACCCACCTGCGTTTAACAAACGAGGTATCTCATTAAAGCTGTTTACAATAAATACAACAGAATAAACTAAGATTTTAATGCATGCCTGTAACATCTGCGATTTTACAGGCATGTATTACAAAAAATATTTCATTACTCGTTTGACAGCAATACGATCCATGCAAAAGGAAAATGAGAATAACCATCATGTTTTACTTTGAAGAGCGATTACTCTTCGTGCTTCAGTCAATTTGGCCTTTAACCTGATAATCTTTATGTTTTGTTTTTCAATTCTTTCAAGTAGGTGCTGGTTCGTATCTAATATTGACCTCTTCATTTTTTATACTGATTCTTTTTAGCACTCATTTCTTTCCATCTACTGATCCAATCCGGCAACTCTTCTTTAAATGTTCTATTTTCCTCTTCTAACAATGTTGTACTGGATAGGCAATGCTTAAGTTTATCCTTCAACTCTGTGATTTTAGCCTGGTATGCATTATCTAGTACATGCTGTAGAGTTTCTTTTTCATTGGCTACCTGAGGAGAAATAGGGTTGTCAATATGTTGACTAGATGATGGTTCAGGGTCTGCAATGCCTGTTTCTATACCTGATTGAGTAACCTCGGCCATGCCTGGTTTTGCATCATTACCCTTTACAAAAGTAGGATTATTTACATGAATTGTATCAGGGATAGATGACGGGATGTCATCTTCAATATGGACGACTGCAGGCTGAGAAGCCTATTGATTAACCATAGGACCCGAAATTGAGGGTTTCATACTCCTAGTAACCCTCCATGAAAACAATAGATTTTTTGAATCAAACCCTCCCTCAACACAGCAGATCTGGGAAAGATGATCTAATTTACACATAGACTCCCTGCTATGTTCATAAGAATTATTTGATTCAAGTAGATTTTTACATTCAACAACATTATTAGTTTTGCTTTTGGTTAATTTTTCTTCTGTTTCTGCAGGGGTGTTATGACCTTTACCAGATAAGAGCTGATTCAGGACTGCTTTAGAGCCACAAGGGACTGTATACCCGTCATCATCATTACTAATCCCATCGTTTATGGGTATATTGAATTCCTCGAACCCTTTTCCCTCTGATACAATTTCAGGAGTATTATTATCCTCAGACTTTATAGCTTTTCGTTTCTTACGAATTCTTGGGGAGGGGTTCGGTCAGTACTGCGTCGGCCCCAACTGACAGTCGGTTAAAAAACTATCCCATGACTTGCCATTTACAGACAATTGATGTTGCACTATAATTTTGATTAACCCGTGGTGGAAAAGACTTCTATCAGGGTTACTAAAACTTCTAACTACCTGTGACATCTTCTTCAAGCTTTGCCACAAATAGAACGACAAATTGAGATTACAACCCTATAATGCTAACAACAATATTAAATGGTAATAGTGTAAATGGGAGAAACGTCCGTCACAGGACACGTACCTTACCAAGATTTCGTAATAACCTCTCCATTCGGGCTTCAAGAACCTGACAGGGACACCTATCTTCAGCTTAGTATCATCCGGCAATGGCAGCAGCAGAGATAAACACCTCTTCTTATTAACCTTGCTACCCTTAAACCAGTGTTCTCCAACTTGCGGAAGCTGTTTCGCTGCTGCTATCTTGTCTTCATTAATAACAAACTCAAAACCCCCTATCTGCACAATGTCGTCTTTTAAATTCATGGCAAACATTTTAGTTACTTCTGCATGATGGCCATCGAAACTTCTAAAGAATTTCCCCCACCCAATTTTCTCGAATCGCAGAGCTACCTTCTCGTCAGCTTCTATGAGTTCAGAACCAGAGATTTCATAACGGTTCAGAGGAGCCATAGTTTCCTCCACGCTCTCCTGGCTTCGAACTGAAATGAACGGAGAGGTGAACAAGGAGGGAATAGGTACCCAAACGTATGACATGATGTGCAGACTTCGCATGCTTTGGATCTGATGGATATGAGATCTCTGGACTTGGCTATTTTTAGCCAAACCTTCGCAATGATGAGTGCTACAACTTAATTTTATATTATGATATATGCAGGTTTATCTATGATTTAGCCACGACTAGTAGTGATACTCAACCAAATCGGTGTACCAGAGATCTTGTGATTGATGAATCATAAATTCAAACATTGATTATAGACAGTGGTTAATAATGAACTTGTACATCGTGATAAAATGAAATGACTATCAACATTCAATTCTGTTAATACGATGCCTCCATATGTTCACAGCTGTTGATTTATCATGAGGTGCAAGCCACATCTCTGTGCTAACTCAGCAATCCGAATGACAAACGTTATCAATTTGACACATGGCCCTTCGTAAACTCTGTCACCTTAATAGTCTTCTCCAGTTTTAGCGTGAAAGGTGGTAGCACTCTATGTGATATAGTGATGAAATCACATATCCTAATGTTAGCATGACAACTAGCGAAATGGCTTGATTTAATATCTATGTCATGTATTTCATAGGGTTAGTTTTAAATCTTTCAAAAATTGTATCTATGAATATCCAACATTAAATTGATAGGATATTAAATGATAAAACTATAATATGTGAAAAATCCTATATGAAAATCACTTATTCATTAACTATAATATTTACAAAAATCATAGTGAGGCATTACATTGAATATAAACTTTAAGTTTAAAAGTCACCTTTAGTTCTAGGAACTTAGGATTAGTAATACCTCACCCATATCCAACTTTTAAACAAACACAAGATGTGTTTTATTGATTTTCCCTTAGCATACTATCCTTTCGATTTTTTTTAAATCATATATAGTCACATAAATTTATCTTAATGATTGAATTAATTACATGAAAATTTATGAAACTAACTGACAATTGTTAATTTCCAAGTTCACTAGCATGATTTCACCAACTTCTAAAATATCATTTTATTCTTCTTTGATTGAGAGTACCTTCAGAATCAAAGATTCTGAAGGTGCTCTTTTATAATTTTGAGTTGTTAAATCATAGAAAGAGCTGATATCTCTTCATCTTATTGAGAAATGAAGAGGTTGTTGCTGGCTGCCAACACTACCTTAATGAAAGGATTAATCACCCTGAAGAAAGAAAAGAAAGAAAGAGTACATACTTTCGCTCAGAGGTTTGTTGCCTACTTGAAAAACTTTGGTGCAGCTGACAAACCATCTGAGCATGCCCTAATTGAGTATTACTCCTCGGCTCTTGGGCCTGATTTGGCCATGTTTGTCAAAAGATCGGTCAAGCCTACTTTAGTGGATACTTATGAAGGAGTTGAGAAGGTGGAGGCAGAAATGGAGAGTATAGACCATTATCCTGTACAGTCAGGAAAAAAAAAAACTTATGGGAACATAAAGCCTCTATTATTAACTAAACCTAAGGATGAGCGGTAACAAGAATTAGATGGGAAAACCCAAGAAAAGGACACTTTGGTTTTATGGGATTGTGTTTCTATGTTCAATGTAGAGGATGAAGGTTTCCCTGAGGAAGAAGAAATGCCAAAGAAAAGTGTTACAACAAGAAGTCAGAGTTCATTAAAAGAGGATAACCTTATACTTACCAAGATTAAGAAACTTCAAGAGAACATGAAGAAAATGAATAATAATACTCCAACTGTTAACATACCTGAGTTTGTCATTTCAAACCAGAGTCCCAAGAAAGTTAATATGCCTATAAAGTCTACTGAAAATAAAGCTGAGAATGTCAAGAAGAATTTTACTGAACATGAAATGCGATATGACATTGTAGAAGATATTAAAAAAGCTAAAATATCTCCTTGTTTGAAATGTGCAATTTACCCCAACAAAAAGAAAAGCTCTTAAAAGCACTTGAAACACCTGTGAAGGATGATAACCTAGCTGATGAAGAGATTGGTGAAGCAAGTTTAGGAGGAAAGTCTAAGAATATAACTCTAGAATTTCTCCTAAATTTTGATATTTTCAATTACAATGTGCATAATTGTCTGGTGGACTCTGGAGCATCAGTAAATGTCATGGCACTTTCAGTTTGCAAACAAATAAATGGTCCATCTAAACCAACCACAGGCCAAGTTATCCAATTGGATAGGACTGCAGTGAAAGTGATAGGAGAAATGGAAGATGTCATGATTCATTTGTCAACAGATGAGGGGTTCCATCAATACATAGACATTGTGGTAGCAGATATCCCAGATGCATATGGGTTGGTTTTGATCCGGGATTGGGCATCAAAATTGGAAGGATACTTTCCATCATATTGGTCACATGTATGGTTACCCTATAAAGGTTGTCAGAATAAAATAAAGGTGTTAAGGGAACCTCAAATGAAGTACAATGTAACTCAGTTGGAGGGAAAAAATGAACCACTAAATTCTGTGTTGGGAAAATTTTTTCTTGAACTTGAACCAGGAAATTACCAAGCTGAAGAAGCCAGCAGTCAAATATCCATCCCAATCTCCTTCAGTTTTCACGGGCTGATAAGATTGATTGTAATATAGTAGATTTAGTTTCAGATTTAGTTAGTAGTTCAATTTCAGTAGGAGTAGAAAGTTTTTGGGTTCTTTATTTTGACGGTTCTAAAACCTTGGAAGGGTTAGGAGTTGGATATGTCTTGATCGATCCAGAAAATATATATATATATATTCTTTGATGTAGATTAGAATTTGAATGTACAAATAACACGGCTAAATACGAAGGATTAGTCCAGGGACTGAAAAAATCAATGGAATTAAAAGTAAAAAATCTTAAAGTGTATGGAGATTCCGAAATCATTGTTAAACAAGTTCGAAACAAAATTCATTGTATATCACCACATTTGAAGGCTTACCAAAATTAGGTTTGGGAATTATTAACAAATTTTGATGCATTCAATATATTTTCAATTCCTAGAGTAAAAAATGATGCAGCTAACTTGTTGGCTACTTCGGCTACTAGACGAGTACCTACAAATAATAGATTCTCAATTGAATTGATTTTCAGGCCTTCTGTTCCAAACAACATTACCAATTTAAGGGTGTTTGATGATGATTAGCAAATATTGGAGTGTTTAATGAATAATGATACATTTAAAGGAGCCATAATAGATGACGAGGATCATCAAGCAGACCTCCGAAAAGGAAATTTCATTGCTAAAGGGGTTAGAACTCTGGAACAGATTTTCGATCTAGACAACAAGTTTAGAAAACCAGAGAATGTCAAGACACATAGCTCATCTTTACAATTTGAGATAATAAATCTAGGGATAGAGGCTGAACCTAAATATGTGAATTTGGGAAAGTGTTGTTCACCCGTAGAGAAGGGTAAATTCATCAGTTTATTCAAACAATACAAAGATGTATTTGCTTGGACCTATGAGGATATCAAAACTTATGATACCAAAATTATACAGCATATTATTCCAATCAAATTTGGAGTCAACCCTTATCAGCAGCCTTTGAGAAAGATGCATCCCAAGCTAGAACCCCTAATTCAAAGTGAGGTAAAAAAAATGTTGGATGCTAAAATCATATTTAAAGTCGGACATTCAGAATGGGTCTTAAACTTAGTGCCAATACGAAATAAGTCTAGAGAGATCAGACTTTGTGTTGATTTCAGGAATCTAAATCGTGCATCAAATAAAGATAATTACCCTGTCCCACCCATCGAACAAATACTACAAATGGTCTAAGGATCTGAGTTGTTTTCTCTGTTAGATGGATTCTCAGGTTATCACCAAGTAATAGTAGAAGAAGAAGACAGGCTCAATACCACTTTCAAAACCAAGTGGGGGACTTTTGCGTATAAAACAATTCCCTTTCGACTCATTAATGCTGGATGATCCGGTAGATTATTCCTCTGTAAAGATCCAATATGGAACATGGTTCAAAGAAACCGCAGGTGAAAACAAACGGATGGCAAAAATACACAGATCGGAAGAGATTTCCTTCCGCAAATCGGGAATCGGAAACTTCTTCCCTTCCGCAACAGCGGGCCTCGAAAGCCTTCCGACAGCCGCAATGGCAGAAGCTTTAACGGATCGGAAGTCAAAAGCTTCCAGCAGCCGCAATGGCGGAAGCTTTAATGGATCGGAAATCGAAAGCCTTCTTCCTTCCGCAACGACGGATGCAATCCTGATCAGATGACAGAGTGATTCGGCAGCCGCAACGGCGGAAGCTTAAACGAATTGGAAGACTTTATCAACCGACAATCCACAACGACGGAAACCAAAGCAATAAAGCCTCCGAATTGAAAGCCAGCTGACAGCCGATTGAGACCGTTGGAGCCAATTGCTTATCCTCTTCTGCAATGGTGGACGAGCAGATAACAAAACCTTCTGACTCAAACATTGCAATGGTTCACGTGGGGCGCATTTTCAAAACGGATTTGCAGAATCTTGATGCCGTGTGATTGTAATGTCAGGAGATGAACAGCCTGGGGCGTTTGGCAGAAAGAGGTGAACAATCACACTTCTTGGACGTTAGGACCATTTGTAACGGAAGATGAGTAATAAAGGAGGAGGAGTTCGTTCAGTAGGGGGACGCAGTTGGGAGAACGCAGGCTTGGAGAGTTTGCTGTAAAAACTACCCACATGCTGTTAAAGTCGACTACTCTCAGTTATACTTGGCTTCTTTTGCCTGTTGAAGTCTAGTTTTGTAACTTTCAGAGAGGAGGTCTTGAAGACTTTGCTGTAATGTCCAGTTTCTGTGATTAGTCCAGAACCATTTGTACCATTTTTAAACCATTAATTGGATCGGTTCCTATTGGAGAGGGACCTAGAGACGTAGCCCAGTGGAGGGGGTGAACTCCGTTATCAACTGTTGTTTGTGTCTCTGGTTCTGTGTTTTCTGCTTGGCATTTGTTTATCAGTCTTGTTTTTCATTCCTGTTCTGAGCATTTAAATTCTGTTAATGTTGTTCCATTAATTAACCTGTTGCACGCATTCTTTTACAACAAACTTTTAATGCACTAAAGTTGAGGTCCTACGGATCATATTATGGTATCGGAGCTGGTTGAATATTGTGCAAGTTTGTGAATGCTTACCAGGTCCAGGTTAAAGGTTGGTGAAGGAGAATTAGTTGAAGGAGATCCTGAGATTGGCTCCAAGAGAACATTCTCAAGAACCATGTCTTCTCCACGAGGGGAAGAAGAAGAACATACCGAACGGGAAAAACCTGTTATTTCTGAAACTGAGTTTCTGGAGGCTTTTATGAGCATCAAAGCCATGATGGAAATTCTACTCGATGAGGGAGCAGAAAGGAAGAAGAAAGAATAAGGATCTTCATCCAGCGATGCAGAAGTGAAGCCGGAAGAAAAGGGTAAAGGAGTAGGAGGTGATGGTGATCCTCCTGATACTAAACAGACTTTTTCTTCTTCTCATACTTCTCATTCNTGTATTGAAATTTGCAATTACTGAAAAGTTTAGGGATGAGGTAGAATTGGATTTAGTACCACTTGACATTTGTGGAATTGTACTTGGGAGTCCATATTTGTATGACCGAAAAGCAGTCTTTTATAGAGAGCAGAATAAGTATCATATTTTTAAANACTTATTTCAAGTTGGATGTAAAATTTGAATTACCTATTTATAATGGAGATGTAGATGCTGAAAAATTAGACAATTGGATCAAGCAGCTTGAAGTATATTGTAGGGTGCAG
>LPNX011223454.1:248643-259397 GCA_001517045.1 Pseudotsuga menziesii
CAGCCTAACACCGTTACTGAAATCATAATTTTTCTGGGTGCGGTTCAGTATTGGAGGAAATTCATTTCTGGGTTTTCTTCCATTGCTGCTCCTTTACATGCGTTGACAAGCATTAAAGAAATTTTCCAGTGGGGAGGCAAGCATCAGAGAGCCTTCGACACTTTGAAGGAAAAGATTAGCACGGCACCAGTTCTGACATTGCTATATTTGCAGCATCCATTTGAGATCGAAACCGATGCCAGCGGGTTTTCCATGGGAGCATTTTTTATGCAAGGAAGGAAGCCAGTTTGTTACCATTCAGAGACATTCTCTACTGCGGTAAGTAACTATCCAACCTATGACAAAGAATTTTATGCTTTAGTACAGAGTGTGAAGAAGTGGAAACATTATATCATGGGAAAAGAGACAGTCATACATACTGATCATCAGCCACTTCAATATTTACAATCTCAAACTAAAATACAACAAAGTAGGCATTTAAGATGGATGGGATTCTTACAACAGTTTCATCTTGTAATTAAGTACAAAAAGGGAATTCATAATAAAGTAGCAGACATGTTATCAAGGCCACCTACAAATGCTTCAATCATTCTTCAGAACAGTTCATTAACCCATGAAAGTTATATTGAACAGTATGCAGAAGATAAATATTTTAAGTATATGCATCACTAATACATGGTAAACAGGAAGAGAACTATTTTGTGCATGAACAACTCTTGTATCATCTTGGTAAACTCTGTATTCCAGAGAAATAAAGAGTGTATGTGATCCGAGAGGCACATAGTTCATTGATTGCAGGACATTTTGGTGTAAGTAAAACATTGTCTGTATTGCAGAATCATTGTTATTGGCCTAAAATGCAAGAAACTGTAGCTAAATATATAAGAGGTTTTGTTATGTGTGCAACAAGTAAGCCTAGCAATAGGAAATTGGGTTTGTACGCTCCTCTTCCAGTTTCTTCTCGTCCTTGGGAAAGTATTTCTATGGACTTTGTAGGGGGGCTACCTATGTCTAGAAAAGGACATGATTACCTATATGTCGTTGTGGATAGATTCAGCAAAATGTGTATCTTAATGCCATGTAAAAAGTAGATCACTGCTAAACAAACAGCTCATTTATTCTTTCAAAATGTTTGGGTACATTTTGGGCTACCCATGTCTATTGTATCTGATCAAGATTCCTGGTTCTTGGGAAAATTTTGGTCAACTTTATGGGAGCTTATGGACACTAAACTGAAGAGAAGTACAGCTTTTCATCCACAGACCGATGGGCAAACAGAGGTAGTAAACAGAACAGTGGTTCAGCTGCTCAGCGGATATTGTAGTAAGCATCCTAAACTTTGGGATGAGCAGTTGCAGTATATACAGCACGCTTACAATCATGCAGTTCATTCTTCCATGAAAAAATCTCCTTTTGAAACTTGTTTTGGTTATCTGCCAAAAACACCTTTGGACTTCTCTTTTGGCAAAGATGCAGTGGATGGACATCATGATGCAGATAAAGCTTTAAATTTAATTCAGAGAATCCAAGCAGTGCAGCAGGCAGTTCAAGAACAGTTGGAGAAGAGTCAGGCCAAGTACAAAGCCAGGCATGACAAGCATCGAGTTGATCATCAATTTCAAGTAGGTGACAAATTTTGGTTACATATCACCAGAGAAAGAATGAAAGGTGAAGGTAAAAAGCTTAAGCCTATCAAGTATGGTCCTTTTGAGATCTTGGAGAAGATTGGTACTAATGCTTTTCGCTTGAATTTACCTCCATACATGCAAATTTATTCAGTTGTCAATGTTGAGAATCTTAAATTGTATGAGCCGCCTATGATCATGGATGAATAAATTAACATACAGATTCCTTCAATAGATGATTTGGCACCTGAATATATGAGAGAGTTGCAGGATGATGTTATTCTTGACAGAAATGTAAGGACTTCACGAAGGGGGAATGCTGAGTACCTTCAAGTGGGGTTGAAAGGAATGCATCCTAGCAAAGCAAGATGGATGGATATTGGTAAAGTGAGGGAACTTTACCCTCACTTACTTGCAGAATAATTCAGGATTTTGGTGGTCCAAAAGCTCTCCAATGGGGAGGATTGATCCGGCGGATTATTCCTCTGTAAAGATCCAATATGGAACATGGTTCAAAGAAGTCGCGGGTGAAAACAAACAGACAACAAAAATACACAGATCGAAAGAGATTTCCTTTCACAGATCGGGAATCGGAAGCTTCTTCCCTTCCGCAACGGCGGGGCTCAAAAGCCTTCCGACAGCCGCAACGGCGGAAGCTTTAACGGATCGGAAGTCAAAAGCTTCCAGCAGCCGCAACGGCAGAAGCTTTAACGGATCGGAAATCAAAATCCTTCTTCCTTCCACAACGACGGACACAATCCTGATAGGACGACGGAGCGATTCGGCAGCCGCAACGGCGGAAGCTTAAACGAATTAGAAGACTTTATCAACCGACAGTCCGCAACGGCGGAAACCAAAGTACTAAAGCCTCTGACTTGAAAGCTAGCCGACAGCCGATTGAGACCGTCGGAGCCAGTTGCTTATCCTCTTCCGCAATGGCAGACGAGCAGATAACAAAACCTTCCGACTCAAACATTGCAATGGTTCGCGCGGGGCGCATTTTCAAAACGGATTTGCAGAATCTTGATGCCGTGTGATTGTAACGTCAGGAGATGAACAGCCTGGGGAATTTGGTAGAAAGAGGTGAACAGTCGCACTTCTTGGACGTTAGGCCCATTTGTAACGGAAGATGAGTAATAAAGGAGGAGGAGTTCGTTCAGTAGGGGGACGCAGTTGGGAGAACGCAAGCTTGGAGAGTTTGCTGTAAAAACTACCCACATGCTGTTAAAGTCGACTACTCTTAGTTATACTTGGCTTCTTTTGCCTGTTGAAGTCTAGTTTTGTAACTTTCAGAGAGGAGGTCTTGAAGACTTTGCTGTAATTTCCAGTTTCTGTGATTAGTCCAGAACCATTTGTACCATTTTTAAACCATTAATTGGATCGGTTCCTATTGGAGAGGGACCCTGAGACGTAGCCCAGTGGAGGGGGTGAACTCCATTATCAACTACTGTTTGTGTCTCTGGTTCTGTGTTTTCTGCTTGGCATCTGTTTATCAGTCTTGTTTTTCATTCCTGTTCTAAGCATTTAAATTTTGTTAATGTTGTTCCATTAATTAACCTGTTGCACGCATTCTTTTACAACAAACTTTTAATGCACTAAAGTTGAGGTCCTACGGATCACTGGAGGAAATTTCCAAAGGGCTATGGATATATCTTTTCATGGTCTAATTGGCCATGGTGTTGTGGTCTATTTAGATGATGTTATGATATTTTCAAAGAAGAGAGAAGAGCATGCATTTCGTTTGAAACAGATTTTCAAATGTTGTAGAAAATATGGCATTTCTTTAAACCCTAAGAAATGTGTGTTTGTTGTGATTGAAGGAAAGATATTGGGTCATGTTATTTCAAAGAAAGGTATCTCCATAGACCCAGAGAGAATTAAAGCCATAGAACAGATCCCTTTACCCCATAATAAAAAGGGTATGCAATATTTTATGGGGACAATCAATTCTGTGCGAAGTTTTGTGCCATACTTTACTCAAATCATCAAACCTTTGCAACAAATGGTCAATCAAAGTGTGCAATTCAAATGGAATGCTTCACAGAATGATGCATTTAACAAGATCAATACATCCATAGCTCATGCACCATCACTCAAAAGTCCCAATTTCAAAAAGGATTTTATCTTATACACTTTCACTTCTGATGATTCATTAGCAACGGTGCTTACACAAAAGGAAGAAGGGGGATATGAGTACCCCATATTGTTTATGAGCACTGGTATGCAAGGGGATGAATTGAACTATCCTACAGTCGAAAAACAAGCCTATGTAATTTTTAAAGCGGTGAAGCAATTCAGGCCATATATACTTAAGAACTGCACCAAGGTAATAGTCCCACACCCAGCAGTACGATCTCTTTTTGTACAAAAATAATTGGGAGAAAGAAGAGGTAACTGGGTGGCTGCCTTGCAAGAGTATGATTTTGAATTCAAACCAGCAACCATAGTTAAAGGATAAGGACTTTGTAAATTGATGGTCGAGAGTCAAAACAATGAAGATAACAGTTGGGATAATGAAGGTTAATTACACATGGTGGATGTATGTCCTTTATTCACAGCTCCAAAATCCTGGTATAGAGATTTAATTCACTATCTTCAAGAAGGATGTTTGCTAAAACATTGGAATCCCAAGCAAAGGAGAGCATTACGTTTGAAATCAGCCTTATATTAGATTATTGATGGAGTGCTATTTAGAAAGAACTACGATGGAGTCTTTCTTAGATTCTTGGAACGTGAAGATGCAAATAAGGTTGTAACAGAACTACATGATGGACCTGCTGGAGGTCATTTCTTAGGAGATACAATAGCACAAAATATTGTAAGAGTTGGATATTACTGACCTACATTATTTAAATATTTTCACGCTGATGTTCGAAAGTGTGATTCTTGCCAAAGGAGTGGGGGGAGACAAGCCAAGGCAGCAGGACCGTTGAAACCAGTTATTATCTCGGAACCATTCGATCAATGGGGGGGATTGACATTATCAGAGAAATCAATCCAAATTATTCATTGCAGCATAAGTACATCCTGATGGCAACCAATTATTTCACCATATGGGTAGAAGCGATTCCGTTACGTAAAGTAAATGAAGATGCAGTTATGGACTTTCTGCAAGATCGTATTATGACCAGGTTTGGGGTTCCAATTTCCCTGGTTTTTTATAATGCTTCATATTTTTCATCTATTAAATTGACTACATTTGCAAATGAAAAAGGAATTAAGCTACACTACTCTACTAACTACTATCCGCAAGGAAATGGTTTGGCAGAATCTACAAATAAAAACCTCATTAGAATTTTGAAGAAAATGGTTATAGAAAATCAAAGGGGTTGGCATATAGCTTTGCCTAATGCACTTTGGGCTGACAGAGTCACACCCAAGAAATACTTAGGGGTGTCACCATACACTCTTGTCTATGGGAAAGAAGCTATCCTACCTCCTAATATTCTATTTCCATCCTCTAAACTAGCCCAAGACTCTAGGGGTACTGATAATGAAATTCTGCAAATTCGAATTAACAATCTGTTCAAGTTAGAGGAGTCTAGGTTCAAAGCCAAAGAAAGATTTAAACACCAACAAGAGATGGTGAAGAGGTGGTTTGACAAGCACAAGGCTAGGAAAAGGGAATTTGAAGTAGGTTATATGATTCTTAAGTGGGATCACCCGCATGATGAGAAGGGAAAGCACACTAAATTTCAGCAACTATGGATAGGCGCTTTTCAGATTGTAGAGAAGATAGGCCCCTCAACTTACAAATTGCAAGATTTATAGGGGTGGGAGGAGAACTTACCAGTAAATGGTTTAGTTCTCAAGCCATATTTTTCTTAGGGTTTTGATTTTTCTGTTGTACATAAATAAATGGTTTGATTTGTTTTTTGTTTGCTTTGCCTAGATTAGTTTTAGTTGATTTACTTTTATTTGCTCAATATTTGATTGCTGTAATTTTTGGTTTGCCTTATCTTTCAATAAATCAGCACAACTTTTGGTTTTGGAGTTCATCAAAGTTCTGGGTAAACTAAAAAATATTTTAATCAAAGACTGCTTACAATTTACACATACATAATGTTTAAATATTCTTTAAGATTAGCAGATTGTCTGAGTAGATTATGAACACATTAAAGTCCTTTTTAATCCCTGTAAAATAACTAAGGAGAGAAAATTCTGGAATACTATTTTGAGGCTCCATTCACTTCACACTAAAGATTGTCCTAGGAGGTTAATAGCAAAAGATCCATGGAAAGGAAGTAGGGTAAACAGTTGTATTATATTTAAATGATCCCAAGCCACAAACGAAAGCTAAAAGGCTAACAAGAGTTAAAATATCCCAAGAAGCAAACATATATCAAAACACATACTAAACAAAATCAGTTTGAATAAGATTGCTAAAAAGTTCTTCTCCGTCCGTGAGTTGAAATCAAAATATCTCTCACACAAAAGGACACTATGGATAGAGGGGCTTGAACTAAAATTCAGAAAGAAAGAAATCAAGGAGGACTCAAAATGACAAAATTCCAGAAGCATCAAAAGAATGCAAAATGGCATGGGAACGAGGAACAAATGAATATATCTGTTCACCGTCTGTTACAATCCTATGGTGTCTAAGTTGGAAGCTATCCAAAGGCAAAGGTAAAATAAACTTCATATCTTAGGCCTTAGAAGAGTTATCGAAACTATGAAATCCTAGTTCCCCTTTCTTCAATTTGGACCACCATGAATGTTTAAAGTTCATAAATCTTGTATTCTAGAAATCCAGATATCTTAAAGAAATTTAATCAAGTGATACCATCAAAGCAGTTTGTTGTCTCAAAGGATAAGTTGTTCAGAGATCTCTTGTTCGCCACATAGTCGCCAATTGTTGCAGCTGCAACTATTTTCCCCAAAAAAAATTATTTTTAGGGTCCCTCATTATCTTTTTAGTATTTAGAAGGCTTAAGGAATCTAATGAATTCACCAAATTTTTTCCCATAACTTGAAAATTTGAAAAAATTGAAGGTTTGTTTGCTTACATCAGATGAAAAGTTGACTATTTTGTTGATGTATCAGGTGCACAGTTGACTAGCCAGCCGATGTTCCCATCAGGAGAATTTCGAGGTTTTTCTCTGATGTATCAAATATCATTTCATCTATCGCATCGGAAGTGGTATGTTGATCCACTGGAAGCTTAGTCTGGAATAGTTTTGATGATCCGGGTCCCCATTCGTCTGTCATTTTTTGATATCCGATTAAGCTTGACAAATTGTTTTTCACCGTATCGAGAGCCTAGTTGTTTCATTGGTCAATGTTGCGGAGGCACACTGTGATGTTAATATAACACATTCACATGGTCATTGTCGATACTGAGGCATGTTAGTTATGTTGACTGTCGATAATGGTTTTATATGTTTCGGCGTATTTTGCTTGATGTCCCGGTTACGATCTATCGAATCCATCCGACGCTTCGCGTTCGCCTGCAAGTTCCCTTCCAATATTGACTTAGTGCTTTTATTCTTTCCCTCCCATTAACCTATCCCTCTCGTGGTCGAGCTTATAAAGCCATAGGGGTTGTATTTTTTGTTATTGTTCATCTGTGGTTGTCGCCCATTGGAGCTGCATAGCTGTTGTTGTCTGAACGAATCATTTTCTAGTGGAGGTCGTTGTCCATCCAGGTCATCCGCAAGGTTTCTCTAGGTAGGATTCGCCTCAAATCTTATTTCTCAACATCATTTTTTACCTGCATATTTTGATAAGGTTAGGTTATTGGTTATCCCACGAGGGTTTTATTGCAAAGTGCGGTGATCATTTTTTTTTTAGGGTTCGCCTTGTTTGTCTTATGGACGTCTGTAACGTCCCGGTTTTGACCCTGTTTGCATGATGTATATAATGTAATTAATCATGGTGAGGAGCTAAAGGAAAAATCCCCACCATCGATTTGGTTGTGTATGTTTCAGTAATGGGGATAGTTGTCGATGGTATGTCGTGCTATTTGGCACATTATAATTCGGCATCATGTAAACGCGCACATCAAGTAAAATAAACTACAACCAGCTACGGTCGTGCAACATTGAAGGAAAAGGGCATGGTTCCAAAGGATAAGGGGTGGGGGATGTCAAACCTTGGTCATGGGGGGGGGGAATCCATGTGTTGCCACCTTGCTGATTTGCCACCTCCCCTTGTCAACCTCTTTACTATTTTGTTGTTGTTGGTTGAGGAGTTAATGGCTGATGGTGGTTGAGGCAGTTAATTTTTTTGGGAGTGGGGTGGCGGGACTATCAGTCCCTTGCCCACACGCCCACTCCACCCATGACTGCATCCTCTCCACGACAGCGCTGAAGCACACACACGCACTCTTCCCCTGTCAATTCATCTTCTCCACGACGCCACTCTTCTCGGGTCTGTTCGTTCTCCCTAGCCTGCTCACTCTCACGTAGAGGTCGGTTCATTCCTCACGCAGAGGCCGTTGTTTGGTTGCTCTCACGGCCGATCTTCACCTTCACGAGTGTGGTCTGGGGATCGGTTCGCTCTCACGCAGGGGTGCGCAGAGAGACGTTCTGTTCTTCCTCATGCACCAGTCGGGGGGGGATTCTTCATTGTTTCCTCACGCAGAGGAACGGTCGCTCCCTTATCCTTATGCACAGGAATTCTGCATTGGTTTTCCTCACGCAGGGAGCGGGTGAAATCGTGGCTGTCACTCAGGATTTTCGGGTGCAGGAGCCATTCATGCTTAGGGTTGTGTGCATGTGTGTCCACACTAGTTTCGGTGGTATGTATATATCTCCTTGTGGATTATGGCCATGTATGTTTTCTGCTGTGGACTGCGGTTGTGTTTTCCTTCTGTCCATGCCGAGAGTCTGTTTTCTCTCCTTTGTTAGACTGTGTAATTCTCCGCTATTTCACTGTGGAATGGGAGTTGTCATCTTCCCCACGTTTTGTTGGCTGTGATGTCCAACTTTGTTTTGGGCCGCTATGGATTCTTAGTGAGTCATTGTCTGTCATCAACGATGTCCCTGTTTTAGGACTGTGTATAGCTTCCGTAGTCTTTATTGTGAGTTTGGAACTGTCATCGGTTGGATTTGTCTTCTTCACGGAGCTGTGAAGGGATTGTTTGTTGTGTGTACACGGTGGTTGGTCCTTGGACTGTGCTGGCTTGGCCGATCTGTTGATGGCCTGATAAACCCAGTTGTGTTGGTTTGCTGATTGTGTCCCTTGGCTATGTGTAAGCCTGCAATGACCCTTATCCTGGAAGAATCATGCCCAGATCAGGGGTGGCAGCGCTGCTGAGATATTGATGAGCACGCTGGCCTATGGTTGGGTGGAACGTTGCAGTGACGTAGCTGGTTGCGGGGCGAGTTCTTCATCGAAAGATAAGTGCTGTTGGTTACTTCACCTCTGCAATTTATATCTATTGTTTTATGAATTATAATGAACATGTGGAATGCTGGAATTGTATGTGTGTTTGCTCCCACTGTATGATTGACGAATTATGCATCTGTGTATGCTTGTACGTTTGTGCATCTATGCATCCTGTTACGGATCATGTCAAGTTGTTTTTAACTATTTCAGCATTTGATGTTTTTTTTTATGTTCATGGGGCTGTTTACACAGTTTGTATGTGGTGTTCGTCGCGCCCTCTTCGTCGCTTGAGGGATGGGGACGTGACAACGTCCTCCACCAGCCTGCCCATTTTCTTGTTTATTCTCACCCTGGTTCTTGATTGATTTCTATGTAGCCATGATTTACTCCTTGCCAATTGTTGGAAAAATAAGGGTAGGGTGCAGATGAGCGTTTTTCCATCTGCACCGCTCCTTTTTTCCCTTCACCATTTTAAAACATAGGCTACGCAACCATTTTTTGAGAAATGCACGGTGACTTCACTTAGTGAACATCTCACATATCACGTGCGATCGTGGAATATTAAAGAATACCCTTAATTTCTAGAGATATTGACCCAAAATCTTTTTGTTGAAACCCCCTCCCAATACTTAAAACCTCCTCCCCACCCCTTTTTATACCTCAATCCTTATAAACCACCCTACCCACCCCCACCTTAAACCCCTCATCCCCCCAATACCTGCAATATATTGGTTCAATTTTTAATAATTTTAAAACCCACAATATGAACTAACGTCATAGGATATTGGTCAACAAGTGAAGCCCCCGTGGAGCAATGTTATGTTTTCATGGGATGCCAGGAGAGTTTTTAATTGTAAGAGAAGGTGGGTTTGGGGAGTTAGCAGTCTGCGGTTTTAATATTTTCCCACTATCAGAGTTACTACCCATAGACATAAGGGCGTAGGGAAGATATAGGTATTTCCCAAGTAGAAATTTGTTTACAGATTTGGGTCCAATAGGATTTTGCAAGTTTCATAGTTTTGTTAAGTTTCACATACAGAGAGCTCAGTTGTTTTGATAAAAGAAAAAGCTATTCAACATGCATCTTGATGAGTTGGTAATGTTCTAGTTATTTTTTGTTGTTGTTTTTAGTATATAATTTGCTATGGGTGAATGGACTAAATCTATTTGCATGATCAATACAGGCCCATCATCAACACAACAATATGTCATGAAAGCATAAAAATAAGGCCCAAGCAACAGAGGAGGAACCAGAAGTGGAAATAATAACCCGAGTTGAAGTTATTTATGAATAAACTAAATCCATCACTGGAATTGATCCTGACTATAAATGGGGAGAGATATACAGAATGATCTCAAACCAGAGTGTTTTAGAGGCTAGGTTCGAGGATTTTCTTATCTATGCCAACATCGAGAGATCAGCCATCATTAAGGTGGCTACCAGACCTGAACTTTTCTCCTATTCAAAGGTGATAGGATGGATTCTTCCTAGGGCAGATGTGACAAGGATGCTACTGGCCAACACTAAAGGGAAAGGTTATGCTGCTTATATCCCATCCTATGTATCCCTGGCTTATAAGTTTTCGACACCACAAAGTTATTTGACTGAGATTTGGTTGAAAGACCTTAACCTAGATGTAGTGGAAATAGTTAAAAGAATGATGATACCAGGTAAGAACTTCCATATGAGCCTTTAGGGGAGTTGTTACGGAGAGAAATTCCTATGGCTTGGGGTACCACAACAGACAGCTAGACTCCAGAAATCAATCTTTCCCAATATGCAATAGAAATAAACAATCT
>LPNX011223459.1:0-77986 GCA_001517045.1 Pseudotsuga menziesii
TGCAGTAAGTGTTGCCTCTAGATTCATGGATCAGCCCCATGAGATCCATTGGAAAGCAGCAAAGAGGATCCTTAGCTTTGTTCAGGGAACAAGGACTGATAGGATTTTCTATAAAGCCAATTCTGACCTTGAGTTAATTGGTTTTACTGACAGTGATTGGGCAGGTGATAGCACTGACAGGAAGTCCACTTCAGGTTATGTGTTCATGCTTGCAGAAGTTCCAATCAGCTGTTCAAGCAAGAAACAGAGTGCCATTTCACTCTCATCTACAGAAGCAACGTACAAAGGAGTTGTAAATGCAGCAACTCAATGTTTATGGTTGCAGGGGTTACTTGGTGAGTGTGGCTTTGAATCAGAATAATAAACTACTATCTATTGTGATAATAAGAGTACCATTCAAATATGCAATGATCCATTTCAGAGACAGAGAACCAAACACATTGAGATCCATATGCACTGCATCAGACAGCTTGTGCATGATGGCACCATTCACCTACTCTTCTGTTCATCTTCAGAACAAGTAGCTGATATCTTCACCAAAGCATTTTGTGAGAAGACCTTCAGCAATCTCAAATCACTGCTGGGGATTGCTGATCATGCTGTCAAAGCATGAGTGGAGACGAGATTCTACAATTTTGTTTTACAGTCCATGTTTAAGGGAGGATTTTCCCAAGTTGGTTTGCCTCTTTCCTTGGTTCATATGGACTTCCAGTATGTAAAGGGTGACTAAGTCTTGTTGCTAGGCCCTATATTTTTGATTTATTACTCATAAATTCAGGATTAAGGGGGGGTGTTAGAATAATCAACCCATAGTATTTACCCACTTAGACATTATTCCATTTATTTTGTCTTATTTGCCTAGTCCATGAGTCCCACCATGTGCAAGTTGATAATTGCCTATCCATAGAGGTCAAACTTGCCATTATTGACTCATGGAGCACTTGGGAAAGTCCTGGGAATCAAATTTGCTTTATTCCTGGCCTCCTAGGTGCCCTTCTGCTTTTTCTGCTTTATTGCCTGCTTTTTCAGTGTTTTAAGGCACATAGGAAAGCAAGACTAGGTGAGGTGAATCAGCTTTGTTGCCTCTTCCTCCTCCACTCTTTCCTCCATGCAAAAGCATGTATGAGCTACCATTTGACCACTCTTTATCTTGCCCATGCTCCCTTGCTAATTTGTGGGGTCCTTGATAGATTTGGGATCAGCTTTTTACACCTATGGGGGATTTGCCTATTTTGGGTAAGCCTGCTTTATGCTAGATTTGGATGCTTCCTTATGCATTCGATTTTCTCATGTATTCTATATATTCAGCAGCATATGTTATTAAATGGTTGGCTATTGGACACTCAGTTAATATAATTTTGTGTTACAGCTCCATATTCAGTCTCCATTGTTGATAATTTTGCATGATCAATTGTTAATTGTTGTGGGTGAAATTAATCTACTGTAGGCCTGAATTTCTACACAACCTTTGTTCTAGGGTTGAATGTGGAAGACCAGTGATGCTCCTGTTATGTGTTGATGCACTATTGTTCTAGGTATGGTGGTGTGGCAGAATACAGATGGAATCTTCCTTGGACAAGGGAAGTATGCAGTAGAGATCCTGAAGAGGTTCAGGATGATGGAATGCATGGCCTCACCTATGGCATCAAACCTGAAGCTTTTGAGTGATGCTTCTTCAGAGATGGTTGATGCTACGATGTATCGTTAGATGATTGGGTCCTTGATGTACCTGAGACCAGATATTTGCTTTGCTGTGAACAGATTGAGACATGTTCACTTGATGGTTACAAAGCCTGCAGGGGTGCAATTGATTATGGGCTCAAGTATGATGCAAATCAGAAGATTAACCTGGAGGGTTATGTTGATTCATATTAGGTAGGCAGTGCCATCGACAGGAAGAGTACTTCAGGATGTTGCTTTAGTATGGGATCAGGTGTGATCTCTTGGTTTAGTTGGAAGCAATCCTGTGTGGCACTGAGTACAGCTAAAGCAGAGTATGTCGCAACTTGTTCAGCTAGTTGTGAGGCAGTATGGCTGTGGAAGCTACTGTCTGATATATTTGATCTCCAGTTAGATGCTACTTGTATACATTGTGACAACCAGAGTTGCGTGAAGTTGTCAGAGAATCCAGTGTTTCATGACAAGTCGAAGCATATCGAGATCAAGTATCACTATATCAGGGATATGGTGTAGAGAGGAGACGTGAATCTCCTGTATGTTGTGACGGAGGAAAAGATAGCTGATGTATTGACGAAGCCATTGGATAGGATGAATTTTGAGTACTTTAGAGAGAGACTTGGTGTTCTCCAGATCAAGGCTTCCTCCCAGAGACAGTGATGAGACCCAGAGCCATTCTGACATGGTGAGAGGATTGGTTCCTTCCATGGTCAGATGTAAGGGCTGAGCCATTCTGTCATGGTGAGAGGATTCAGTTCCTTCCATGTCAAATATGAGTGCTAGAGATACAAATCCATTCTGACGAGCAGGTCAGATGTAAGGGCTGAGCCATTCTATCATGGTGAGAGGATTGGTTCCTTCCATGACTGATATGAGTGCTGAGATTGAGAGCCATTCTGACGACTAGATCAGATGTAAGGGCTGTGCCATTCTGTTCATGGCTAAAGGATTTAGTTCCTTCCATGTTAGATGTAAGTGTAGGAATCTCTCTTCATTATGGTTGAGAGTCTTCCATCATTAGATGGGATTGTGCCATTCTGACGAGCAGGTCAGATGTAAGGGCAGAGCCATTCTGTGCATGGCTAAAGGATTTAGTTCCTTCCATGGCAGATGTAAGTGTAGAAATCTCTCCTCGTTGGAGTTGAGAGTCTTCCATCATTAGATGGGATTGTGCCATTCTGACGAGCAGGTCAGATGTAAGGGCAGATCCATTCTGTTCATGGCTAAAGGATTTAGTTCCTTCCATGTCAGATATAAGTGCTGGCCATTCTGTCGAGTAGGACAGATGTAAGGGCAACTGCCATTCTAGGAATGGAGGCACCTGGTCAGTTACCAGGAACACTCAGTCAGGTTGTGCAGATGAGCATGTAATTTGGAGCCCTGGGAGATTTGCAGATGGTCTTTCAAGGTTTTTCCTATGGCATGTAATTCGGTGCCCTGGGACATTTGGAAAATGCTCTTTTGAGGTTTTGCTCTAGGAGGACATGTAATCCGGATCCCTGGGAGATCTATAGATAGTCTTTCGAGGTTTTTCCCATGGCATGTAATTCGGTTCCCTGGGATATCTGGCAGATGCTCTTTCAAGGTTTTGTCCTATGGCATGTAATTCGGTTCCCTGGGAGATCCATTAGGTTGGGCTGTGTGCCTGTAATCAGTCCTGGGATGCTCTTGCGAGGTTTTTCCATGACCACATGTAATTCGGAGCCATGGGAGATCCTATAGGTAGAGCTGTGTGCTCGTAACAGCCTGGGATGCTCTTGCGAGGTTTTGTGGTGAGGTCACATGTAATTCGGAGCCCTGGGAGATCCTATAGGTAGAGCTATGTGCTCGTAACAGCCTGGGATGCTCTTTAGAGGTTTTGTGACGCACGTAATAAGTCCTGAGGATTCCACAGTATGGCCGGTGACGATGAAGACCTGCAGGTGGTGGGCCTACATCCAGCATGAAAAAGGGCTGGCTCTATAGAACTTCCTATGAAAAGATAGTACACACATGATGATGACCAAAGGAGATCTAGATCGAGCTATGATCCAGATCTAGTTATGATGACTTTGAGAGATCCAGATCGAGTGATGATCCAGATCGAGAGATGATCTAGATCCTGTCCAAAGAGATGATCCAGATCGAGTGATGATCCAGATCCAGTCCAGTGATGTTGATCCAGATCGAGTGATGATCTAGATCCAGTGTCGAAAGAATACCTTCCTAGTTAAGAGGGAGTGTTGATGTATATGTAACTTCAGAATGTATTCTTCTATGTATCTCATGTATTGTTACCCGATGTTTATTCCGGGATGTTTCTATTATGTATTTGAGTCATGTGGTCATGCCCCGATGTTCCGATCGAGAGGATTAATAATGTAATCAAGTCATTTCAAGTCATTAGGTAAGTCCCCACAGTTATGGGGCACTTGAGTTATTATACACTAATTAAGGTGTAGGCTCGAGTAGTAATTATTAGGTCGATCCCACGTGTGAAATGGTAATTCAAGTGAACGGACTAATATAAATAGAGAGTGTGTGTCTCTCTATTTATCACTTGTGACTTAGCTCTCTTGCTCTCTCAAGTGTGGCGCACTTTTGGAGAAGGAAATTCTTGGGCTTGACAGAAGACAGAAGGCTGCTGTTGTGAAGGGAGGTCATCTTACTGTTTTGGGATCACATCTTGTGGTGATACTATCTTAGAGGAAGTTGAGGGGTTTTCTCCATTTATGGTTTCCCCTCCTAAAATCTTTGTGTCTCTTGTCTCTTGTGATGTGCTTATGTGATTGCTGTGCTTGTTATTCTCTCAGTGAAAAGATCTTAACATAATGCTAGCTTAAATGTTGAAAAACTAACAAGACAATCCTTCCTATTGGAATTACGGGATCAACACATCTGTGGAACTCAGACAATCCTTCCTATTGGAATTACGGGATCAAGTATTTACAGAGCTACCAACGATCCTTCCTTTCGAAATTACAGGATTTAGGTCTTTATAGAGTTACTAACGATCCTTCCTTTCCGAATTACGGGATCAACACATCTGTGGAACTCAAACAATCCTTCCTATTGGAATTATGAGATCAATTCAATGATCCTTCCTTTTAGAATTACGGGATTTAGGTCTTTACGGAGTTACTAAAGATCCTTCCTTTCGGAATTACAGGATCAACACAGTTGTGGATCTTAGACAATCCTTCCTATTGGAATTATGGGATCAACACACGTTCTTGAGTACCAAATTCACTGAATCTATTATGAACTGAGGTTCAAGGATGATACAATCCTACTACCTTCTCAATGACCGAAGTTCAACGGATCCATTCTGAACCAAATTTCAAGGATGATACAATCCTGCCACCTTCTCAATGACCAAAGTTCATCGAATCCATTCTGAACCAAAGTCCAAGGATGATACAATCCTGCCACCTTCTAGATGACCGAAGTTCACCGGATCCATTCTGAACCGAAGTTCAAGGATGATACAATCCTGCTACATTCTCGATGACCGAAGTTCACCAGATCCATTCTGAACCAAAGTTCAAGGATGATACAATCCTGCCACCTTCTCGATGACTGAAGTTCATTAGATCCATTCTGAACCAAATTCCAAGGATGATACAATCCTGCCACCTTCTCAATGACTGAAGTTCACCAGATCTGTTCTGAACCGAAGTCCAAGGATGATACAATCTTGCCACCTTTTCGATGACTAAAGTTCACCGGATCTGTTCTGAACCAAAGTTCAAGGATGATACAATCCTGCTACATTCTCGATGATCGAGGTCACCGGATCACTCCTAGACATATGTCCTAGGATGATACAATCCCTCTTCATTCTCGAAGACCAAGGTCTCTGGATCACTTCTGGACATATGTCCCAGGATGATACAATCCCATTGCAACATCACTACTCCCCCTTTCAAGGAAGGTCTTTCCAAACCACACCAAGCTTGTCTCGAAAGTGTTTGAACTTTACTCGGGACAGAGGCTTTGTCAGCACATCACCATCTAAACCATCATCATCTACATCTTCAGTATGTGAATACTGAACTATCACTATCTGTATCTCCAGTATGTGAATACTGAAAGCATCATCTATATCTTTAGTATGGGAATACTGAAACATCATCATCTGCATCTTTATCTTGTATGTAGAAATATCGGATTTCTATGTGTTACGACAGAACACAAGGTTCTTTGTTATCACAACTCTTGTTATCACATAGAATCGATGTAGTATCCATATTAAAGTAAAGGAGACCTGATATAAGATTCTGAAGCCATATGGCTTCACAAATTAGCAGAGCAATCTGCTATGTATTCTGCTTTTGTTGTTCTAGGAGAAACACTGGACTGTTTCTTGCTAAACCATGAACTCATAGCAGACCCCAAACAAAAGCATCTACCTGATGTGATTTTCCTGTTTGAGACACTTCCAGCCCAATATGCATCTGTATAGCCATATAATCTATAGTCATGGCTACCATCATAGTATAGACCGAGGTCTGTAGTCCCTTTCAGATATCTCATCATGTGTTTTGTAGCTACTAGGTGAACCCATCTTGGTTGAACAAGATATTGACTTAAGGTGTTCATAGCAAAACAAATGTCTCGTCTGGTATTTGTTAAGTACATCAATGACCCAATGATCTGTCTGTAATGAGTCGCATCTACTAAATCTGATGACTCATCATCTAATAACTTCAGGTTGGAGTCCATGGGTGTGGCCATGGCTTTGTATTCCAACATATTTAATCTCTTCAATATCTCTACCGCATACTTTCCCTAGTTGAGAAATATTTCTTCTGAACTTTGTCATATTTCCAGACCTAGGAAATAGTGCATTAACCCAAGGTCTTTCATCTCAAATTCTTCTGCTAGTTTCTTCTTTCTTTCCATGATCTGTTTCTCCTTCCCTGTCAAGAATAAGTCATCCACATATAATAACAGGATGACAGGTTCATCTTCTACAACCTTGAGATAAAGGTTAGGATCAAATTTACTCTTGTTAAAACCCATAATTGACAAGAAACTGCCATACCAAGCTCTGGGAGCTTCCTTCATGCCATAGAGGCCCTTCTTCAACTTACATATATGAGTCCATCTGTCTTCAACTTCAAATCCTTTTCATGTAAAACTCTTCCCCAATCATACCATTAAGGAAGGATTGTCTTTACTTCATCATGGAAGCAACTACCATCATAGTTCTGAAGGAAGTGTACCTTGATTCCTGGAGTAAGTGTCTCTTCAAAATTAATTCCCTTTTTCTTATAGAAACCTCTAGCCACAAGTCTTTCCTTACTTCTATCAGCGACATATTTTATCTTGCAAATCCATTTGTAAGATACCACATGCTTGCTTTCTGGTTTGAGTACTATATCCCAAACATCATCATAGCATCTTCCATGAGTTTGTCTTGTCAGATCATCAACATATCCTAGTCTTCTACATTCAACTTTGAAGATTGGAATCCACTTTACTCTTGGTAAAGTCTCGATCCATCAGGAAGCTATCCATCATTTCGTATCATGTCGAACTCAGATATCTTCTGTAGTCACTACCCCTGAAGTGGAGTATTATCTTCCTTATTCATTATGTATAGGTGATTCTATGCTTGATATATACTGGTCAATAGAGTATGTCATGTCATAGTCTATTCTTTCTGAGGCAAATCATGATTCTTGCTTTGTACACTTGTTCTTGCAGAACCATATGGAAGATACTACGTACTTCCCTTTATGTCTTGAAATCATATCATATACATCATTCCCCATAATCAACTGTTATTCTTTGATCATAGCTTCTTTCATAGCATTTTTTTCTTCATCTTGAGTTATCTCTCATACCCATGGTGGCCTTCATCCTTCGAGGTGGATCTACCGCTCTTTGAAACTCTTTCTTTCATCATGGTGTCTCTGACCCTGGGAGCTTCAGATTCATGTTTATTGAATTTTCATCACTTGTTCTTCAAAACAAGTCTCATCCTTCTTTTCTTTTAGGAGGTTGTACAGGACCTTTCCTACAATTCAAATGCACTAGTTGCATGGTTATAACTACATATGCATAATGACAAATTCTTATGCATCATGCAACTATTTAGCCAATACAACATTCATCCATATCTCACAGAAACTTTCTATATGCCTTCCATCTCTACCATGACATCATTGAGATTATGCACTAATCCAATATGTCAGCAAATAGGTTTCATTCTAGATAAGTAACAATGGATATTTGTATAGGACCATGAGCTACTTACCCATCACATGCATGCAAACAACACATCAACTAAATATAATCAAATGCATAACAAAACAATGACAATTGAATACTTATATTTTGTTTGTTTCGTGGGTAGACTCCTTCTTGATCATTCTGCTTCATCATATTCTTCATCCATGAAATCATCATTTCTTATCCAAATGATAAGATGGATAAGAGGTTTGTCAAGAATTGAGTTCTTCATATTCCTCATCGCTTAAGGGATCTTGTTTGAATGGTGAGAGCTTGATCTTTAATTTTCTCCCATCTTTCTTCTTCTCTTCTTATGAGATGAGATTATTATTCTTCTCAGAGTCAACTGAAATTAATCACTTCCTTTTGGCACACATTCCTCACACAGATGAATCCCATGATCGTGGGAGGCCATTCTCTGCTTCTTCTTCTACCGCTTCAAGATGTTATGCATTATGGATCTTCACATTCTTCAACTATTTTCTCAAATCTATCTTCTAAATTATGTTCTTATCTTCAAATACCTTGATCAAGGAATAAAACATCTTTGGTGTCTTTAGGGAAGACACTTGTGGTACAATTTGATCTATGATTGAATCAACAATGATCTTCTTGGCCTTGATCAAGCTCTTCTTATGTAAGGCTTTGAGGCTCATCTCCCTCTAGAACTGGAACCTCTCTACTCATGTAGGTGTCCAATTCATTTTCTTCAGAGAGATCAAATACTTCCATGCTTGGAAGTTTTCAACTTCAGCAAGCTTATCATCAAGCTGATGTGATAGATCACTTTGAAATGAGAACCTCAAATGCAAATAGCAAAAGATTAGATCTTACCGATTTGAGGTGTCCGTCCTGCTTCCGGAATTGGATGATCTAGGGTCTGTCATAGAAACCCTAATTTTCAAAAATTCAAATCTTTCATATTTGATCAGATAGAAAGATAGATCTCTTCACATGGAGCTGTCCAATGTACTCCTTTTTTGAAAACGGTGGAGGGAAGCTCCCAGAACAGGAAGCCCTAGTTTTCCAATTTCTTCTGCAGAAATTCCTGTTACTGTTTTTGTAATATCTCAGAAATTACTGCTCCTCTATGTCTGAAATTTTTCACTGAGGTAACCTCGCATGTACTTGATACAACAAAATAGGTTTCATCAAAATGGGTTTCACCAATTGGGATTTATGATCATTTTACCAAGGTGACCTGTTACAGGACTGTTTAGAACAGTGAAGTTTTACGACATGCCACATGTCACTGGTTCATATTCAAGTTCATAAATTTGGACCACAGATAGTAGATTCTATGATATTTCTATAAAATCTTTAGTAATTCCATTTGGACCTCTATAGCCCACGCCACGGAAATTCTCCCTAGGTGTCCTATTTAGGGATGAATTCTGGAAGAAGCTGGAACCCTAGCTGGGAGGGATCATATCTCCTAGAATATAGAGAATCTGAGGCTAAATTTTGGATACACTGTAAACCTGGATTTTATCGTCCTCCTCTACAATTTTCAACTCCTGAGCCTTCTCCAATCTCAGGATATAGCGAATGTACCAAAACTTAGTAGTTTTAGTATTTAGGGTTTTTCCAGATCAAGGTCAAACTAGGGTTTAACTTTCCTGGAGTTTCACCCAACCAAATTTATTTATCTAGGTCTATAAACTTTGATTTTGATGAGGAGAACAATCCTATGCTGGGCTCACTCAAAAATTCTTCTTCTGTAGAAAGCCCTAATTTTCCGCACCAAAACTAAAAATGCTCAGAATCAAATTCTGCTTTGATAGAAAGATGCGCCCTTCAATAGAAAGTCAGTCTAGCCTTATTTTGCTTATTTATCATGGATAGAGACCCAAAAAATAAGAATCCCTAGATTCTTTAGCTGCACAATGTCTTCTTTCAACCTGGCTCTGATACCATGTTAACAATGGCTAGATCATTAGTATTTCATTTCGATTTCATAACAAAAGCATATAAACAGGATCATTGAAAGATAGACAAGCACAACCATACAAAAGGAGAACACAAATATTTATCTTGGGAAAACCCTAAAGGGAAAAACCCAGTAGAAGCTTCCTCAATATAGATGCCCCAAAAGATAAAAGATAAAACCAATAAGGAGATCAAAGCCTGATCCTCCTCCTTCTCCAGCTACTTCTCTTCTCCACTAATGTGCTACACAAGTGAGAGTGTGTGTGTCTCAAATGAGGAACACCACACCTCTATTTATATTCATCCGTTCACTTGAATTAACTCATTCGACATGTAGGCTTGATTTAATCATATAGGATCGAGTTACACATGTAGGCTCAAGTAACCACACTGGGGTGCTAATGACCCCCCTTTACAAATAGAGGGAACAACCTCATGACTCTTATTAGTTCTTCTGATTAGAAGCATCGGGGTACAAGATAATACAAGTGGTTCTCCCGGTAGGACCATCGGGGACCACAAAAGATACATATAGAATATTCTTCAAAGTTACAATATTTCAACATCTCTCAATCACCATCATTGTTCATCATCATCACTCTCATCCTCCTCCTCATCATCATCACCCTCATCATCATCATCATTATCACCCTCATCCTCATCAGCTTCATTCTCACCCTCATCCTCATCATCATCATCACCCTCATCCTCATCATCATCATCATCATCATCACCCTCATCCTCATCCTCATCATCATCATCATCATCCTCATCCTTATCATCATCATCATCATCATCATCATCACCCTCATCCTCATCAGCTTCATCATGGTCATCATCATCATTATCATCATCATCATCATCATCATCATCACCATCCTCATCCTCATCCTCATCATCGTCATCGTCAACCTGATCATCATCACCCTCATCCTCCCCCTCATCATCATCACCCTCATCCTCATCATCATCATCATGGTCATCATCATCATCATCATCATCACCATCATCATCACCCTCATCCTCATCATGATCATGATCATCCTCATCCTCATCATCATCATCACCCTCATCCTCATCAGCTTCATCATGGTCATCATCATCATCACCATCATCATCCTCATCCTCATCCTCATCATCATCATCATAAACCTCATCATCATCATCAACCTCATCCTCCTCCTCCTCATCATCACCCTCATCCTCATCCTCATCATCATCATCATCATGATCACCCTCATCCTGATCATCATCATCATCATCCTCCTCCTCCTCCTCCTCCTCATCATCATCACCCTCATCCTCATCAGCTTCATCATAGTCATCATCATCATCATCATCATCATCATCATCACTGTCATCATCCTCATCCTCATCCTCATCATTATCATCGTCAACCTCATCCTCATCAGCTTCATCATCATCATCATCATCATCATCATCATCATCATCATCATCATCATCACTGTCATCATCCTCATCCTCATCCTCATCATCATCATTGTCAACCTCATCATCATCATTGTCAACCTCATCATCATCATCACCCTCATCCTCCTCCTCCTCATCATCACCCTCATCCTCATCCTCGTCATCATCATCATCATCACCCTCATCCTCATCCTCATCATCATGGTCATCATCATCATCATCATCATCATCATCATCACCCTCATCCTCATCATCATCATCATACTCATCATCCTCCTCATCATCACCATCATTGTTCATCATCATCTTCATCGTCACCCCCATCCTCATCATCATCATCACCCTCATCCACATCATCATCAACCTCGATCCTCATCATCATCATCATTGTTCAACCCCCTCATCCTCACCATCATCATCATCTTCATTGACACCCTCATGCTCATCATCATCACCATCCTCCTCCTCCTCCTCCTCATCATCATAATCCTCATCCTCATCATCATCATGACCCTCATCCTCATCCTCATCATCATCATGACCCTCATCCTCATCATCATCATCCTCATCCTCATCCTCATCCTCATCATCATTGTTCATCACCCTCGTCCTCACCATCATCATCATCATCACCCTCACCCTCATCATCATCATCATAGTCATCATCCTCCTCATCATCTGGCATCATTGTTCATCATCATCTTCATCATCACCCTCATCCTCATCCTCATCATCACCCTCATCCTCATCCTCATCATCATGGTCATCATCATCATTGTCATCATCATCATCATCCTCATCCTCCTCATCATCATCATAATCATCATAATCATCCTCATCCTCATCATCATTGTTCATCACCCTCATCCTCACCATCATCGACACCCTCATCCTCATCATTATCGACACCCTCACCCTCATCCTCATCATCATCATGCTCATCGAAACCCTCATCCTCATCATATAGATAAATGTAAATTGCATATATTCATTGAGCACTAAATCGCATATGTGATATATCTCATATGCACTAAATCGCATATGCAATATATCGCATATGCATTGTGGAGAACACGTAAAAACCTTCCTGTTCATTAAAAAGATGGAATTCAACATCGCATATGCAATATATCGGAGGTGCGTTATATCACATATGCAATATGTGTTTTATAGAAAATCTTGGGTGGCGTCGTGTGGGCCAGGTTTATTGTATCAAAAGACATAATTCGACTGAACCCGCTCATAGAGAACTATTCAACATGCAATTTTTTATCATTACTTACATAATTCCATAGTTTTGAATAGGTTTGGGTGGATTTCAATGGGGAATATACGTAATAGAGTACAAAAGTCAGCAAGGAAGGTGCTTACACCGGAAGAAGCAGAAAATAAAAAACAAAAAAAAGGGAATATTCAAGAAATCGTCGTCACTCATTACATGAGCAAATAGTTCCCATTCCCCCTCAACAGATACCTGACATAAAGGCTGAGGAAGATAATGCAACATTAAAGGAAGCTGGTTATATGGAAGTTGATATTATTGATCCATTAGTAAACTGACAATCTTGTGAAGAGTTCAATAGTTATGTTACTCTCGATGCAAATGTGACTCAACAACAACCATGTTTGGTGGTTCAATCTCCTAATAGAAGTTGTGAGCTGGTAGTGGATGTAAACATCACTCCAGCATTTCAAACGGCAACAAATTTTGCATCAAAACAAAAGGGAACTCCTAAATGAATACAAGTGGATGAGAGAGGATTGACTTCCATGGAAGGTAAGGTGGCTAAACGCACTATCCTTTGTCATTCTTCTCAAATAATGAGACAATATTTTGATAACAAATATGAAGCCGGTAAATGCCAATTGTTTTTAGCTATGCTTAAATCTAGAAATATGGCAACTGTTAGAAGAAATTTAGGCATAACAACAATGAAGAATATCGAATCAAGTAATCACATTGTTAAATCTCTTGCTGCTGCATTCACATTGATTTTTAAAAAAATTCGTTCACAAGACTGTAATGTGGCTCGTCGTGTATTGGCTAAATCAATTGTATGTAGATCCGCAAGACAACATAGTTTACTTAAAAGCACATCACAAATTGTGCCTTTACATCCAAAGATGCTTAAAAAATATTTAGTAAGAAGAGGCAACCTTGATGTAGAGGGAAAAATGGAAACATTATGGGCATTTAGTGGTAGGTTTCCCTGCAAAGACATGAAGTTAGTCGAAGCAGTGAAGGGCCTAGTGCAAACGTTTTGGCATGATAACACTAGGCCTTCTTCTAACACGAAGGATGTGTTAAAACATTTTAAGGGTTCTAAAAACACTGAACCTCATGTTAAACATTATCTTGACATGACACAATCTCAATTGTTCGAGATGTTTAAAGTTGCCCACGTAGAGCTAAGGCTTGGGCAAAGATATTTTGAAAAATGCAAGCCTTGGTATGTTAGAATCAATACCATTCAGAACACTTGTTGTTGTAGATACCACATAGAGTTTGACCTATATTACCATACATTTGCACATATACGTCATTTTTTGCATCCTAACCATGTGCATGAATGCTCAAGTACAGCACTACCAATGTCATCCAGATATTTCATCCATAGCATAATGTGGCCTAGGAAAAATGGGAAACCACATTACTTAAAACAATCTGTAGATGGTTCTTGCAACAATTGTGGTGGGATATCATTATGGTCTAATTGCATCCATGAAAGTGAAGATCAAGCATTCGGGAATGCAATTGTCGAGAAGCAGAACTATCAGTATGAGACATATCAGCTAAATGATGGGAAAGAAAGTAAGAATATTAAATTGGTGACTTCATAGGTAAATTCGTGAATATCGACAAATTAATATTCATGTACACATTTTTTTATGTGGTTTATTGACATATTAATATTCATGTACCAGGTGCGAGTATGTGATTTTATTCTAGAGTTTCGTGGAAAGATCCAACAGTACATTCAACATGTCGATATGGCACGGTGGTAAGATGAGCAATTCAGAATATGTCAGGACACCTTCCGTCTCGAAACAATATTATCAGTGGTTGACTTTGCGGAAAATTACACCCTACAACCACAAAATGAAATTCAAAGTCAATACTATCACTCAGAGCAGGTGAGCATAATGGCGCATATCACGTATCGACATGGGAAAGATAGCAATGAAGAGAAACGTGTGATACTGAAAGAAATTCACTTCTACATAAGTGACGACTGGACCCATGACATCCATTACGTGCAAGATTTCTTTAAATTATTCTATGATCACATGATATCTATGGATATACCATTTTATCGTCATTTCATTTGGTCAGATGGTTGTGCCGGATAGTTCAAGAATGCACATGTATTTGAATGGTTGTATTTGTTGCACATAAAATAAAAGGTGCCACATGTATGGAACTACTTTGAAACTGGTCATGGAAAAGGAGAGCACGATGGTGCTGGTGCATGCATTAAAACTGCCCTTCGAAGGGGAGAGATTAATTTTACAGGTGGTCACCTTCAAGACGCTGCATCTATAGTCCAATGGTGTGCATCTGTCATGGGAGAACAAGCAACAAGGAAACACTTAGTGCAAAGAATATTCTGGGAGGTGACAAATGTGGACCGATCACAAACACCTCGGGTGAACACAGTGCATGGAACTCAACAGTTTCATTCAATTAGAAGCTCAGACAACTTCGCCCTACAAATTTGGACAAGATTGAAGGCTTGCTTTTGCAATTCCTATAGCATCGGTGAATGGGATGATTGTGAGAATACAGATACTGTTGATACATGGGATCGAGTGACACTTGGCACCAATTTCAATGGGGTTAATGAAATAGACCATTTGGAAGATGATCAGACACTTATTTCTATAGACTATGATCACATATCGGATATCATACAAGTAGGTACATGAGTAGTACCTAAATAAGAAAATGCATTTATGTATTGTTTACTCAACCTATGTAGAATTTAATTTATGTGGAAATTAGAAATGCAAGACCTTATTTACAAAATGTATTGTTAACTCGACCTAGTTCCTTTCACAGGTCAGATATATGCAGTGATTGCCCCAAAAAATAATGAATGGGGTTCTAACTATTGGTTGGCACGTTGCTTAGAGGGGAAACAAACCCTTCTAGAACCTATTACAGATGATGAAAATATTGAATTCCCAATTGGCTCGATGGTTATAAAAGGGGAGTACTTGACACTTGCAACACAACATAAAAGGAAGGATGGGTATGTATATCAGGATTATAGACTAGGAGCTATTGTATACCACTTCACCAACATAGTAGTTGGTATAAACATTAAGATGCACACACTTGGTCACAAAAATAGGTCACATGTATGTGACTTGCTACCTCATATAGAGTACGAAAGATTGATGGACACCATCGGCAGCAGAGATGATCCGGATGGCCTACTTGTATGAGTGCATTGTCAGGTGCGTTATTTAACCTTTAAAGTGAATTCTGAAGCACAATTTCCATTATTTAGCATTACTTTATTCCCAATGTAATAAACCTATGATTGATAGATACCATTCACAGACATAATATTATTTAGAGGATACTGGACACTATAAACATGATCGTACAACCTCAGGTGAGTTATCTATAAATCATGTTTTCACATTTTCATTGGGTTCTCTTTTCTTTCTTATGATGTTACTAATGTCTAGCCTTTCATGTGCCTAGGATACAAACACCATCTACGACACATTGGAGGCGCCAAGAATGGTGACTTTAGACACCACCAAATAGAGTTCGGAAAATAACAAGCTCTTGAGTTGTTGAAATTTACATTTCTTGATGTTTTTAGTTTAATATACATTTAATTACATTTCCATGTACAAATCGGAAACGGACTAGGCTTTCATACTTGCATGCACCAACTAGGGTTGATAAGGTATGAGATGGAACTAGGGTTTAGTGAGAAATTTGCAAGTTAAGAGAGGGAACTAGAAACACATGATCACCAATACTTGCATGCACCAACTATTCTTTCATGAACACCAATTTGCATGCACCAACTAGGGTTGACAAGGTATGAGATGGAACTAGGGTTTAGTGAGCAATTTTCAACTTAAGAGAGGGAACTAGAAACACATGATCACCAATACTTGCATGCACCAACTATGCTTAAATGAACACCAATTTGCATGCACCAACTAGGGCTTACAAGTTATGAGATGGAGCTAGGGTTTAGTGAGCAATTTGCAAGTTAAGAGAGGGAACTAGAAACACATGATCACCAATACTTGCATGCACCAACTAGGATTTCATGGACACCAATTTGCATGCTCCAACTAGGGTTGACAAGGTATGAGATGGAACTAGGGTTTGGTGAGCAATAATGCAAGTTAGGAGAGGGAAATATAAACACATGATCACCAATACTTGCATGCACCAACTAGGCTTTCATGAACACCAATTTGCATGCTCCAACTAGGGTTCAGTGAGAAATCATGCAAGTTTAGTTATGAACTAATGAGCTAGTTTAATACTCGAAGCCGCTGGTATTAGAGACCCCTCTGCAAATATTTCATGTAAGTCTTGTTACATAATCCAAGTATTCAAGTATTTTGTTATTCAAGATCCAGCTTCTTGTGTTGTAAGTACCATCCAAGTAGTGGTAACACTGCAATCAGTTTCTTCTAGCAGAGGTAGGAATTCACGTTCCTTCTTAATCATTATTTTAACCAATGATAACCATGAATTTTTGTTAAATCACACATAGCCATACCTACATGAAAGTATTAGTAAAATTATACATGGGTTTGTAATATTATTATTCATGTTTATTTTTTCATATAGATGGTATAATTTTCATGTCAATATTGAGTTATGTGGCACAGGTTGCAAAATTGGAAATATCATATAATTTGTGGTAATTGTTATGGTCACTTTATTCAATTATAATTATTAAGTTATAAAACTTGTTTGGAAGATACTGTAATTCTCTTAACATTTCAAAGTTCCGTGGATGTTAATCTTTTTAACCAAATTTTCTATATTGACTAAAACAATTTGCAATGATCATAGTATTTTATCTATTCTTATATATTGGGGTATTTTGATGAGATGGAATTAGGCCCATGGTGGAGCTGCCTTATCTCATGTTCTTATAAGATGTATATTTGTTTTCATGTTCTATAATATGTATATTTTGTTTCTTTCAAATAAAGTTAGGCCGGTGGTGGAGCTGCCTTTTTTCATGTTCTTATAGGATGTATATTTGGTTTCTTTCCAAGGTATGAGATGGAACTAGGGTTTAGTGAGCAATTTGGAAGTTAAGAGAGGGAACTAGAAACACATGATCACCAATACTTGCATGAACCAACTAGGCTTTCATGAACAACAATTTTCATGCTCCAACTAGGGTTGACAAGGTATCAGATGGAACTAGGGTTTGGTGAGAAATCATGCAAGTTAGGAGAGCGAACTAGAAACCCATGATCACCAATACTTGCATTCACCAACTAGGATTTCATGAACACCAATTTGCATGCACACCAACTAGGGTTGACAAGGTATGAGATGGAACTAGGGTTTACTAAGCAATTTGCAAGTTAAGAGAGGGAACTAGAAACACATGATCACCAATACTTGCATGCACCAACTAGGATTTCATGAACACCAATTTTCATGCTCCAACTAGGGTTAACAAGGTATGATATGGAACTAGGTTTTGGTGAGCAATCATGCAAGTTAGGAGAGGGAACTAGAAACACATGATCACCAATACTTGCATGCACCAACTGGACTTTCATGAACACCAATTTGCATGCTCCAACTAGGGTTCACAAGGTATGATATGGAACTAGGGTTTAGTGAGCAATTTGCAAGTTAAGAGAGGGAACTAGAAACACAAGATCACCAATACTTGCATGCACCAACTAGGCTTTCATGAACACCAATTTGCATGCTCCAACTAGGGTTGACAAGGTATGAGATGGAACTAGGATTTAATGAGCAATTTGCAAGTTAGGAGAGGGAACTATAAACACATGATCACCAATACTTGCATGCACCAAATAGGATTTCATGAACACCAGTTTGCATGCACACCAACTAGGGTTGACAAGGTATGAGATGGAACTAGGGTTTAGTGAGCAATTTGCATGTTAAGAGAGGGAACTAGAAACACATGATCACCAATACTTGCATGCACCAACTAGGCTTTCATGAACACCAGTTTGCATGCACCAACTAGGGTTGACAAGGTATGAGATGGAACTAGGGCTTAGTGAGCGATTTGCAAGTTAAGAGAGGGAACTAGAAACACATGATCACCAATACTTGCATGCACGAACTAGGCTATCATGAACACCAATTTGCATGCTCCAACTAGGGTTGAAAAGGTATGAGATGGAGCTACCTGTTTAGTGAACAATTTGCAAGTTAATAGAGGGAACTAGAAACACATGATCACAAGTACTTGCATGTACCAACTAGGATTTCATGAACACGAATTTTCATGCTCCAACTAGGGTTCACAAGGTATGAGATGGAACTAGGTTTTAGTGAGCAATTTGCAAGTTAAGAGAGGGAACTAGAAACACATGATCACCAATACTTGCATGCACTAACTAGGTTTTCATGAACACCAATTTGCATGCTCCTACTAGGGTTCACAAGGTATGAGATGGAACTAGGGTTTAGTGAGCAATTTGCAAGTTAGGAGAGGGAACTAGAAACACATGATCACCAATACTTGCATGCACCAACTAGGCTTTAATGAACACCAATTTGCATGCACACCAACTAGGGTTGACAAGGTATGAGATGGAACTAGTTTTTAGTGAGCAATTTGCAAGTTAAGAGAGGGAACTAGAAACACATGATCACCAATACTTGCATGCACTAACTAGGCTTTCATCAACACCAATTTGCATGCTCCAACTAGGGTTGACAAGGTATGAGATGGAACTAGGGTTTGGTGAGAAATCATGCAAGTTAGGAGAGGGAACTAGAAACACATGGTCACCAATACTTGCATGCACCAACTAGGCTTTCATCAACACCAATTTGCATGCTCCAACTAGGGTTGATCATGGTATGAGATGGAACAAGGGTTTAGTGAGAAATTTGCAAGTTAAGAGAGGGAACTAGAAACACATGATCACCAACACTTGCATCCACCAACTAGGCTTTCATGAACACCAATTTGCATGCTCCAACTATGGTTACCAAGGTTGAGATGGAACTAGGGTTGAGTGAGCAATCATGCAAGTTAAGAGAGGGAACTAGAAACACATGATCACCAATACTTGCATGCACCAACTAGGCTTTCATGAACACCAATTTGCATGTGCCAACTAGGGTTGAGAAGGTATGAGATGGAACTAGGGTTTTGTGAGAAATTTGCAAGTTAGGAGAGGGAACTAGAAACACATGGCCATGTAAAAATCGGAAACCAACTAGGTTCTCATGAACACCACTTTGCATGCTATCACTAGGGTTGACAAATAATGAGATGGAACTAGGGTTTACTTCAACCAATTTAGGGTTTGTAGGGTATGATGTATGTTAGTATCATAGGGTATTGTAGGGTATGATATGGTATATATTACACATGCATGCATGACTTACTGTTATGGTACATATTGTTAGTATGTTATGTTATGGTACATGTCATTCTATGTTAGTATGGTATGATTTAAGTGTCATAGGGTAATGTAGGGTATGTTATTGTGTGTTAGTATGGTATGATGTTAGTGTCATAGGGTATTGTAGGGTATGTTATTGTATGTTAGAATTGTATGATGTTAGTACCATAGGGTATTGTAGGGTATGATATGGTATATATTACACATCCATACATGACATATTTTTATGATTGTTAGTGTATGTAATTTACTTAGTGTATGGTATGGTTATGATGTTAAAAAGTTGAGGATAGCCATAATGTTAAAAAGTTGAGGATAGCCATAATGTTAAAAAGTTGATGAGTCATAAATTCTTCCTTTAAGTATTGGAAATTCATAAGTTATCACACATGTGAACCACACATATCATTATATCACATAGGTGAACCACACATATCATGTTCCAAGATCAAGTCAACCATATATGTATAAATTTGAACCTTGCTTTATATTATATATGCATAGAAATAATGTTACAAAAATTGTCATGCCACATGGCCATAATACAAAATAGTGGATCAAAAAGTACATCTGTGTGTACATATGAACGAAAAGTTACATCTATGTGTGCCCCCTATACATTTATTCTAGTTATCCCCCCTTTTTTTGCCACTGCCAGAGTCTTCGAACAAGTCTAGCTTTCTTTTCTGACTACTCACTGGTGATCCCCATTGCTAAACAAGAGGGATAGATCGCATCAGTGGGGACTGCAGAAAAACCAAATTTTGTAAGTTAATTTTCCAACCTTTAAAAATTCTATGTACATTTGTTCAAATTCCAAAACCAAAATAACATTTCTACTTATTGTATGTGAGTAAGTAATGGTGGGTCCTGGTGCCTCACTAATAGCGACCCTGATTGGGTGCTCTTCAAGCACCACTTGCTCACTATCAAGCTACATAAAAAATATATATATGAAAATGTCAACAAATATATATGTACCTTGGGGGGGAAGAGGTGGGTCACCAATTTGGGTCTCTTCAAGCACCAAATCAAAGAAAGAGATAAACAAATGTACAAAGAAAGTGATCTACATAAACATACTTGATAGCTCGTCAAAGGTGGGCCACCGGTTTGGTGCTCTTCATGCACCGGTGCCTCACTAGGGGCCTACATATAAAGTAACATATATGTCAATTTTAAATAAAATAGTGAATCAGAGACATATATACTACATGGATGGAAAATGATGTTACCAAAGAAAGAGAAACATACATACCTAGCTAGGGGGAAGAGGTGGGTTGAAAAAAACCTCGCTTTGGTGCTCTTCAAGCACCACTGTCACAATAGGTTCCTACATAAAGTAACATATGTCAAAGCGATACAAGTAAAATGATTTTTCCAAAGAAAGTGAAACATAATTAAAATCATATAATTAAAATAATATTTCAAATAATACATGTGTCTGGGAATCTACCTCTGCATGAGAGGGAATAGGATACGATACAATATACTCATCCTGGTCACCCTGCATAAAACATGTTGTATCAAAATTAGGATGTATTGAATGTTACAATCCATACTATAAATATGTAAATAAATTTGACAAATTAACAAGTATAGTTCTTACTACTATTGGTGAAGAATGAAACCCATATGCAATATTGATAACCACATCAATGTTCTCAACATTGATCGGTGGACTATGCGACTGTGGTGTGCCATGGGACACTAGCTGTATATTTGTTCACATAATTTGTTAGATAATTAAATAGGAATAAATTGTGAAAAAATTGAAAATTTTGATATGAAACAAAATATAAAATGAAATTAATGATTTTTACTTACAAAGCGAAGTAATCCATCGTCTCGAAAGTCTGAAGCAGGGCCATAGCATATGCCTCCACACATTGTGCAAGGGTTTGGAGTAACACGATGCTCTGAAGGCTCTGCATCTCCTGTGTGATCTGTACATGGGCCCGCCTTAGAAGTGCCAACCCCTTGGTCTACATTGCCTTGGACATCAGTCCCATGCTGAAGCAATGTATCTACCAAGTCAAATAATTCCTCCTATGTATTCTCAATCACAAGACCTGTAGGACGATACAACCGAGGGGGTTTTGGTGTGCATGGAGGGAATGGCACACGGTTAGGATCCATCCTAGCACCTAACCGATCTTGGGGCATCCCATGACCAACACCCTGGAAGCCTAAGAGATCGAAGTAGTTAACATGTTTCCCTAGGATGAATTCTGCATGCAACTTCCTAAGGAAATAAAATGGGATGTCCCTATTCCCATGAGGATGTTCATCGAAGACCATATACCAACGATCCATCCAATTGGCCTTTATATTTGGTTCAATGCACCAGTCTATGGAAATGTGTGGTCAACTGGTGGGTGGAACCAATCCATTTTTAGGGTCCCGGAATAATGAAAATAATTGGTCTTTTGTAATTTTAAGGGCTTTGATGTCTTTATAACTCAATCCATCGGAGTAGTATTGCCTCCTGGATTCTTTGTATGAGCTAATGTTGTACAGACCTCCTTGGGATTCAGTAATTTTGTTTGTTATTGTGTCCAATGCATCAGCTAAAGACTCTCACAAACGATCCCCCCCTCTAATATATGAGCTAAGGCACCTCAATGATGCCAAACACACAATAATCTATGAGTTTCGATCTTGTTCCCCCTCCGGGTTTGGGTTTGGGTTAGGTTGCAGGTTAGGTTGTGGGTTATTAAAGGGTGGGTTTTCCACATTATCTTGTTCATTTGTGTTTTCTGTTAAGATTTAAACAAAAAAATACAAGTTATTTTACTTTTAATCATTCTTTGATTTCATTCAATTTTTTTTTTTAATTTGTTTAAAATAATTATAAAACTATGAAATTATGGAAAAAAATAAAGAATTGAAGACTAAGTGAAAAGGATAAGAGAATTTACCTACCATTGGAGCCAATACACCTCGAACTTGACCTCAAAAAGATAAAACGCAAATTTCCTATGTGCTATTTCGCCCTCGCGGTTTTTCACTGTCCCGATCCTATGCAAATGATATTTGAGGGGCCTGCGGAGTCTGTTTTATTTCTTTTTTTACTTTTCAATATCGCATATGCAATATATCGCACTTGCTATATATATCGCACTTGTGATATATATCGCATATGCGATATTGTAAATTTGAAATATCACATATGCCCCATCCTTCTTCCTACCTAAATAATTAAATAAAAGAATTAAAATTTAGTAATCTTTCCTCATCATCATCCTTCTTCCTACCATAATAATTAAATAAAAGAATTAAAATTTAGTGGATTGTACGTCACTTTATGTAGTCTATACAATATTTTTGGTAATGTGAAGCATGCAACTAGAAAGGTTATTTTTCTCATTATGTTGGTGTAAACATATTGTTATTTTTCTAAGCATTTACAAACATGGTTTTGGAGCCATAGTAAAGGCCATCCAAACCAATTGAAGGATTGATTTAGTGTGGGAATACAAACAAGATATGCCTAAAATAATGTTATCCAACAAGCATGAACTTGAATAAAGATGAGAAGAAGGTTACTAAAATTTCAGTGAAAATTTATGACAGATGGGTAATGGCAAATGAACTCGACAAAAATTTACAGGAGGAAATAAGAAACCTAAGTAGTCATATTGTCGGTAAGTGATTCATTATATGTCTTTGTATTGATTTTATTTATAAAATTTTGTATCATTTTAATATTTCTTATGTAAACTAATTTTATTTGATTGTTTTAATTATAAAGGCAAGTAATCCTAGGTCTGTTATGAATAATGTGTCAAGTAGTAGTATAGAATAGTATTGTACAAGTCGAGGAATATGGATCAAATATTGAATATCGATTTAATCCTATGGGAGAATATGACACTAATAATGCAATTGAGGATGATGGGATAAATCAATTGATCTAAGACACCCTCACACAATGTAGCACTATTTTTTCTAATATCTCAAGTGTGTATTAGTTTCCTCCCAAGAATGCTTCTTGGCCTTCCCATTCCCATAACACACCACACATGTGGATAAAATATGCTCCGGGGAAAAAATATATTTGTTACAAAGTGGACAAGAGACAATTTGTAGTTTTCCTAAATTAGGATTTTATCCTAGTTAACTTTTGAAATCATTTTTTTAAGTTTGTTTACTTCCCAAGTCTTATTAGGAACTAAAATTGGGTGTTTGTTGTGATTGGACATGAAATTATTTTCCTTGGATGCAATTTCTAACCTTTTCATAATGTTTCAACCTACATGAGGTTATATTTTCCAATAATACCATTACACATGCATTACCAATCGTTATAATCATCGTGGTCTAATTTTTTTTATAATAGAAAAGTACATGATCATGGATATATGTGTATGCCATCATAATAACATAAGTGCTTAGCATTACTATTAAAAAAATTTTAATTAAGTTAATACTCATTCCAATCATAATGTAAACACATGTTTCAAGGAGAAATGTTAGTATAGATCAATATATAACAAGGAGATATTGAGTCCTAAACATAATATCCTAATAACCACTACAATATGGATATATGTATATTCCGTCATCATAACATAAGTGCTCAACATAACTATTAAGGAATTTTTAATTAAGTGAATAATCATCACAATCATAATATAAACACATGTTTCAAGTAGAAATGTTAGTTAAAATCAACATATAACAAGGAGATATTGAGTCTTAAACATCATCTCATAATAAGCACCACATGATGGATAATAACTAACCATTTATGAGAATCAAGATCCACATAGTGGTCATATACTAGGGTTTTCACAATCCCCCCCTAAAAAAATGTCTACGACTTTGATGTCGAATCATCATTTACAAAAACACATATGCGATATTCAACATTTACAAAATGTATATGCGATATATCACACTTGTGATATATCGCATATGCATTTTGTAAATGTTAAATATCAAATATACGATATATTTCATACGTGATACTTTTTTATGAACCTTAGCCTTGTGTTTTGGCTCGGGTTATTCCAAACGTACCAATGAATAACGCATATGTGTTCTTGATTTGCACTTCGGAAGTGCGTTTCTGATTTCTTAAGTGGCACCAAAAAGTGGAACCAACTTTGTGCGAGCACCCTGCAAAAATATGTTCTCTCATACCTCATAGATTCCAACATTGCTACAATGTCATTTGGATTCTTCTTCAGATAACTCAACATCTGTATCGTCATCTAGTTCTGAATCGCTATCATTGAAAAGATAGCTCATATCATTGTAATTATCAAAGTCATTTTCAGTTAGATATTCATCATCAATATCATCAATGTCAATTTCATTGTCTGGTACATCCTCTAGATGATCAACTTCTTGATCGAATTCTTCATCTGACACATCTATGTCGACATCCAACTGATCCTGATCTGCATCACCTTCTTCTTAAACATTTTCTTCTTCCTCTATTGTATTATACTTGACCGAGAATCCTCTTCGATTGTATCTAACAATGTACGGCCAACCTGCTTTACCTGGAACCTCTAAGTAAAATACTTGCTCACATTGACTTGGTAGAACATAAGCCTTTGTACCTGGTTCAAGTGCCCTTGTATTAACCTTGGAAAATCCATTGGCATGCCCAATAACAGTTCTTTCGGGATCATGTTCATTCATTTGTAGCCTGTACCATTTGACCTCAAATAGAACTACTTTAAACGAATTAAAGTCACACTCAAGTATATCTTCCAAATAACCATAATACCTATTTTCAGATACTTCGGGATTCCTGTCACTTCTAGAGGAAACATTAGTGACTTGAAAACTGCATTTATCCCAGAATCAAATGTTTTCCTCTTGTCATCCAACTTTTTTATGCGAAATTTACGACCATTGCACCACATAACATTGTAATGTATTAGCTACATCATGCATGACTTGGTAAATAAGTATATAAGAATACATAAACGAGAGAAATATTTCGATACAATGTCAAACAACAAAAAAAACAAGCAGGTTAAATATACTTGCCTTTTTATCTTTTAATCCACATGCTAAATCAATTTCCCTTTGCGTAAGTTCAGGATATTCCTCTTGATTATGATGCATTGTTTTAATGATTTTAATAACCCCTTCCCGTGTTAAGGTACCATAGTATTGTGTACATAGTTCAATCCATTCCTACATCCAATCAATATTTTTTTGCAATGTGTAAAAGTATTGCATACCACACGTGACCAACTATATGAAAAAAAATCAAGAATTTTAAATTAGCTATTATTAAAGGAAATTAAGTTTACCTTAAAATATTGATGGAATAATAAAAATTACATAAATAAAAAAATTGTATAATAAATAAAATGTACACCATTCTCCTTACGTTTCACTTTCCTCTTTCCACCTTTCCTCGATGGGACATCCCCTTCAGATTTGTTGATGGAGTCGACATGCCAAATGCGAGGCAGATTGATATTTTTTGCTAAATTTGGAAGATACTGACTAATGCAAACCATGGTTTATATAGCATATAGACCTGCACAATAGGACCCTCGGGGCATGCTATTTGTCTAACAAAATTCTTTCAATGACTTCAAATGTATTTCCACCATCCACATTGACCTTGAGTTTATAGGTCCACACAATTCAATCTCCTCAACTTGGTATATGAGATAGTGTTCTTGTGCATTAAAAAATGCTGGAGGTAAATACTTCTGCATTTCACACATTAGATGAGGATTTTATCTCTTCCAATATATAACATATTATTTATGGATTTCTTTAGATGAAATCCACCTACAAAAGATGCAAGAAAATAACATGAATGATCAACCGGATTGAGGCATATAATATATATTAAAGCTCGAAGTTGTAAAACACAAATGTAAATAAGCAATGCAACCAAAAATAATGTTGAACATTTTTCATGCATATAAAATTGTGACATACCTCATGTATTTACCAAGATCATATATAACTTGTTTTATGTTTTCGTCAAAGCTATCTGGGAGAGCCAGAGGTAGAACATACTATAGAAAAAATGAAATCATTATCTAATGTTTCCAAATAGGAGAGAACAATTACTAAAAAGATTTACTTAATGTAAATTATATACATAAATAATTACCTTAATGAATGTATGCCAGTCATGAGTTTTAACACCGCCAAAATCACCTTTTTGGGTTAAGATATTTTTTATGTTCGACGAAAACCCCGTCGAAAACCTTATTTTCTGAATGACCTTTTTTATAGCATTGTTTTTTTGCTCCGTAAATAACCATGGAAGACTAATATTCTGGTTCCCATTTCTGTCATTGGAAATAATTACACTTTAAAATGCGTGATTGGCTTCTGCAATGTCACTGCAAATTTTTCCAATTTTATCTTTGTCTGACCTTCCATCTAATGTCTCCCATATCATTTATGTTACATTCTTCCCGATATGCATTGTATCAAACAAATCAGCTATTTGTAAGTGCTCATAGTAAGGAAACCTACTGAATTGTATTGGATAAATATTCATTCCTCGTGGAATCCCATTCATGCCTAAAATGCATTCATTAAACAAAAAGAAAAACACATTAACAATAATTCATAACACCCATGGTAGAGAAGATTCAGTAAAAATATAAAAAATCATAATATTACATGAAGTACAGATTGTATGCTGCATATACAATTTGCATACCTCGACGATGTCTGTTATATTCCAACTTCCATAGGCGAGGTGTCATTCTTCATGGTTTCTTTGCATTCTCTTCTTTACCATTGAATTTTGTTTTTTATATAGTACTGTACCTACGGTTCTTAGGGAGGAAGTTCTTGTTGTCAAAACCCCAAATTTACACAAAAATTTAAAATTTTGAGATAACAACAAATGCTAAAACCTGTGGTTTCACTAACAGTTAAAGGTTAGCAATAAAATAAACAGACAGGTAATTAGTTTTACTAAATCTCAATTATGTTAACTCAACAGCTCATTTTTGTAACAAGAATAAAGTTTACTTGCGTATTGTTTTATTTCAGTTTACTGATGAGTCTCTTCATGTCAAGTAGGTGGAATCTAGCTTTTGAATCCGGGGCTTACTTGGCAATTGTGCTAACGTAGAAGATTACTGGTTCTTACAGGTTTACAAGTATGATCGAATGAGTACGTTTTAAAAATTCTTAAAGTATCCAGCGGTGTTTTATTTGCAATTATAAAGCTTAGTAATTAAGCTTCTAAGCTCTAAACAACTTCCGGGAGGTAAAACCATTTCGCTTCCTTCAGTTTTTTTTGTAATAAAGTTCAGGAGTACATAGCGATAGTAAGATATGTTTGCGACTCTAAAATTATAATCTCAGTTACAAAGTACTTCTACTTTAGTATGCATAACTTGCAATTTTATAATGGTTGTTTTGTCAGAATGTAAACAATAATATATTATCTTATCTGTGTAACAACTGTTCCACATTTCGCTTCTGCGAGATAACTTACAGCTTGTTAACCTTTGACAGTAAAAGTTCGATTGTGAAAACTAAAACCATAATGCCTTCTCACGTGAGATCATTGTTTGCCTATACTTTAACTTCATGTCGAACCATGTGGTTCTAATAATTCTGGACTCAAGTAGGATCATTCCTATTCAATTTCTTAATTTTTCTATGATACTTCTCTTGTATTAAATTACTGTCTACAAACAGTTTTTATTAGATTGATGCTTTCGAAATAGGTCGACTTTATAGTTATTTTGTTTAAATATATAATTACTTTACTACCCAAAAGACATGGTGAATCTTTAGTAAGAACCAAGTTGAGTCACAACCAAAATTCATCAAAGTATCATCGCTTTGAACTATGTAAAATAATTTCATAAAAGTGTTATTATAATACGGTTTGTCCACTTCATCGTTCTATTACCATTTGGTTTATTAGTTCCTATAAGTCTTATAAACATGCATAATATATTTTGTTTGATAGACATTCAGTCTGATAATTAGTTCAAGGTTATAAACATGTTTAAATTAGAGTTTATGATTCTCCAAACTATTACATTATGCCATTTAAAAATTTATAGCTTGAATTGTCTTTTTATAAGAGATTAGCTATGCATTTTTAGATAGGAGAACTATAGTTGTTAGCTTGAGATCTTCCATAACATATGGTCTCTATCCACAAGGTCAATGTTTAGAGAAAAGAAATGTTACCAGCCAAATCACATTTGTGATGTTACAATATATAAGTCCTAAGGTTAATGAATAGAGTGGGTATTATGCATGAACTAATTCGGGCATTAACCAAGGTTTTAAAAGTGAAACTTCCTTTCTCGGTCAACGTAATTCACAACGTCGATGTTCTAACCATGACCTGGTATATCATATTATGAGCGGTGTGTTGATTAATAAGCAATAATTTGGTTATGACATAGTTTTACTGCTCATTCCAAATGATTAAATAATTGGATATCGTTATATGCAGGAACTATAGGGAACGATCCAATGCATGGTTTGATTTATGTGACCACGTGGTCTTCTCCTGACCAAGCGTGGAAGATATAAAAAAACATCGTAACCCTAACCTTTATCATTTCTCCTCTGCAGTTCGTGCTGGCCCTTGAGGTTGCTTTGTTTGGATTTCATGGTGGTCATCGGTCCTCTTCTGCTTCAGTTGTTTCGAGTCTTGGGTTAGTGTTGCCTTTATCTCTAGTGTTTGGTTTAGAATCCATTCTTAGTGGCTATGGGTTCTCACTCTGCATGCTTTATAGAGGTTATCATTGCCCTTGGCTTGTTGTTTGTGCAATCTTCCTTTCGTCGTCCTCGTGGCTCGTTGTTTGCGTGGGGTTCAGTCTTTACAGATTGTTGGGTCTTAAAATTTGTAAGCATGTTGGAGACAGAATTTTTACGAGACTGTTCATTGCCTCTAATGACAGGTAAATAATGATTTTTGTGTTCATTTACTTCGCAGCAAGTGTTTTTGTTGTTATAGTAGCATAAAACAAATATTAAGTTATTTTAATTTATGACCTTCGTATTTTAACTCCTTGCAGGTGCTCACCATTATAAATCATTTACAGTGGAGGAAGTATGTAGTCAGCCATCGAATGTCATGGCTTGTAGCTTAGTTCGGGTAAGCCCTGTGGTTCATGTGTTGGGTTTTCACCCTACTTGTAGGGTGGTCATTTGGAATCACCCAGCATTTGGGGAAACCTTCCTCGACTCGCCATAAGTTATGTGGTTTGATTTCTTTACAGGTAATATGTTGGTTTACCCAGTTTCGAACCCTTTCTAGTCGATGGGTAGACTTAGTTTTAACTGATCACTGTAAATAGTTTTTGATGTTTAGCTTATGGCTTGTTTAATTTAATAGTTCTCTTGTAAAGACAATTATGTCTTCAAGCTTGTTTTGGTTTATCAGATGTTTAATATTATGCTCTATGTAAATTCAGGGTCTTTACCCTTCTTGACTATAAGTGAAGTTTTTGCGCCCTGAATTAAGTACTCTATAAAAGTTTATGATTATTGTTTCTAAGACTGTGACATGCAGTCATTGATTAGTTGTAATTCTTGCTCATTTTTTTTCAGGGTTATGAGCTAGGGTTTATCCTGTGGAAACCCTCGTTTTTAAATCAATTATTCTACTTAATTTTTAACAATTTTTAATACTTATTTAGTTGACTGTTAACTAGTAATACATAGTATTGTGGAAATTCTAGTTTATAATAATTACCACTATCTTTTTGTTTGTCCTTAAAGGACTGTAAGTAATTTATAATAACCTCGTTACTTAATTAATAAATTTAGTTTATGACTTCAATGTATTGACATTTGTAATTGTAATAATTACAAGGGTTTTGAACCCTATCTTTCGCTTTGACAGGTACACCCTGTTTGTATAAATAAAAATAAACAGTTTTCTTTTATAAGTATACATTTTGTATATGTTATTCATTATTGTATTTCACTTCTGTGTAATGAATTTAGCTGGTTCTTTTAATGGTTAAAAATAACTAATCTTATAGTTTCTTCTAGGTTACTAATGTATATAAAGAATACAAGTAGATTTTGCTCAGAAACATGAGCTAGGGTTTTTTCCCTATTTAACTTTTATAATAATGTTTTCTGTATTGTTATTTCGTTAATTCGATTACTGTCACAAGATTTCTTCAATTTGTTTAAAAGAATTACTAATTTATAAACAATATTGTTTATTGTTAATAATAATATTATTTGTGTTAATAATAATATTATCTATGAATACTATATTCTCTTAAGTTTCTATTTATTATATTCCTTATCTCAAATTAGTTTATCTTCAGAATTTAATTTGGTTACCAATCCTTACTTAGAGTTCAAATAGTTGTAGGTAAAATAGCTATTATTATTAGGAAAAGATATAAACTAACATAACCATATTTACATCCTTACTTAACATAAATAATAAGCATTTAACTGCCATTTCTATTTCTTCTATTTCAGTGTAGATGTATAGTTTATAAAAGAAGGTACTGTGTAAAAGAATGACTTACATACTTGAACATACTGCTATTAGTAAATAAATATGACCCTGTTCTTTTTCTAGTATTCTTAATACACGGTATGGTTTTAACAACAACCCTGCTAAAATATTCTTTCTCGAAGCAACTATCTACTGAAAGAAAAGATTTCAACATTCTGAAAATATAAGTAACTCTATTCATTTCGGATTCCTGTCATATCTTTATCCATTTTAAACACACCACCTGTGCTAGAGTACGATCTAGTTTATTCCAGATGGGGAAAAACATAGGTAGGATTATTTTTCATCAAAGTACATATTTAACATTCAAACAACTAAGAGATTTCAAGCTTAACAGTTCACTACATAACATATAAATCATTCATTATTTGTTCATACTCAGATATAAACTTTAATACAGCAGTTAAAAGATTGTAGAACCTGTTTTAAAGCTGGATGAAAACAGCGTTGGGAGGCCATTCCTCCCTACCAAATCCTGTAGAGCTCTCAAATAGCATCTTCTCAGGACCCCCGAGCATGTTCCTGGTCTCCTTGGCTGGGACTGGGTGGAGCAAACAACAAAATACTAGTCCAATGACTCAGTACCAACTCTGCACTTTGCAGCAAGATCTTTCAGCTGGAAAGATGTACTAGATCACTTCTTGCAGTTTACCCCTCAAACACCTTCCATAAATTCCCTTCCCAATGAATTCCTTGAAATACATTCACCTGAATTATTCTCCTCCTGGAATGAGCAGCCTCACCCCTCTTCAATTGGATTTTTTATTAAGATTGCCTAGGTATTTTTGGGTTAGTTTTCATTGATTGATCCACCTACTCTGATCCCACTTTCTTGGGGGATCATGACCCCAAATGTAGGGAGGTTTCCACCTGCAACATTGGAAGTGTTTGAGGATGCTGCCACTTGTCTATTTTCTCTCCACCTAGTCTCCTCCACCAACTTGACCAGTAACACTCTTTTTAACAACTGTCTTAAGCTGTTGTCTCCACTTTTATTTATTTGAAATTAAATATTCATAATTACATTCAATATCCTTGACTCTGCTGATTCATCATTTACAACTTAGCATTAAATTAACATAATGTCTTGGAATAAAATCAAAATAAGATAATATTATTTTCCAAAATTGGGGCATGTGACACCTTTACTCATCGAACACCTCCTTTGCTAAAATGCTTGAACGGCGAGATTTTATCCTAGGACCACATACTGGACATGCAAATTTTACCTTTATTTGAAGACCTGCTAAATATATGTAATAATTTTGTAGTTGCATCAAAGGATTATTAATTTAAAATAAAACAAAATGCATGTTTTTAACCTTAAAAACATATAATTTTAACGATGTGCAACATAAAGTTACATACCACAAAAATGTGTTAACCCAAGAGTGTCATGAATTTTCCATGCAAGTATTCCATGGAACTGAAATTGTTTCTGCCCTATTGGTCTGGAGATGGCATACATAGTGATTCCAGCACATAAATTCAATAGCTCATCAATAAGAGGCTCAATATATACATTCATATATTTACCTTGGTACTTACCTAATTGATCAATAAACATACAATATTGCTATTTAGTTATCCATCCAAACGTATAAAATTTGTTCTCATGCAGCAATTAAACAAATAAATTTATGACATAATATAATTACAGCTTTCAAAAAAATACCTGGAATAATCATTTCCAACATTGTGTTCTCTCTCTTAATGGTCATCCAAGGAGGTAGGTTATTGTTTATGATGAAAACATGCGACACTGAGTAAGTAGAACGAAGCTCACCAAATGGATTGCAACCATCAGTTGCCAACGAAAGTCTAACATTACGAGATTCATCTTTAAAATTTGGCCATTTTTATTTGATGTTCTTCAATGTAGAACCATCTGCAAGCATTCGAAGAACACCATATTCACTTCCGTTCTTTGCATGGTAATCCATAAACTATGCTATACTTTGGCACCTGAATAGTCACTGGAAACATGGAATTATGGGAATATAATGAAGAACTTTGCAAGGGACCTCTTTTTTTAGTTGATAAGTTCGATATCTACTAATTTCACATTGTGAGAATTTGTTTTCTAATGCATACTTTCCATAATATATAATATGATCATTAGTACATGTATCAATAGATTGATACTCCACTCCAATTTCTTTCATAATCAAGAATACCTCTCTACTTGTGTGTGGTAAATTATTTGATGGTGGTAATAGAAATTCCACCAACAATCTGCAACATTGACAAAAAGTGAATTGTAAACATTATACATCATAAAAAATTCATATCCCTAATTTAAGAAATTCATTAACACTAAAAATAGAGGAAAATAATCAACTTTACATACCTTAGGAGATGTGTGAAACAAGTGGTTGATAAACCATTCAAAACCTTCAAGTTCACCAACAACAATATAGCATATAGAATATGGGTTGTTGAGCCTTCATAAATAGGTTCTTGGGACTTCTCGAGAACAGGAACATCATGAAAATCATGGAGGTTGTCCTCATCCAATGGAGAAAATGTGTCTTTTAGCAATCTATTTATCTCCTCTTCACCATTAGTATCATTAACATCATATTCATCCATAGGATCATTAAGAACTCCGTCTTCAATAGCATGATCACAATGCTCGTCATCTTGTAAAGTAGTATTTGTACTATTCTATGGAAAATAGCTATGTGGCAGTCGACATCTTAGGGGCCTTGTCTTTATATTTACAAATAATGAAATAACATTAGTGTATAATATACAACACATATATTTAAAATGATAAAAAAAAATTGAATACACTATCAGTACTATTACAAGACATACAATGTGTAATGAATAACGTCTTACCAATGGATGATATTCATAGATCCCTTTAGCATGCCCCTTCTCCTTACATTTTTTTTCAGCTGATGTTCATAAAATTCTTCTAGCTCACAAACCTTTGCAATCATTGCAAGGACAATAACAGTTTCCATCACCCTTCACCTCTAATGCTGCCATGGCCTCAGCATACCTCCTTTTGTTTTCTTCCTAAGAAAATGTGTTTGACATTCTGATAGCCTATAACAACAAAATAAACTCATTAATCATTATATAACGTATGTCTAAAATTAAATACATAATAATGATAATAATAAAATAATAATAATAATGCCCAAACTCCATAGTCCATGCACCTAGTACAACATATCAACACAAATAATAATCACAACATATGTCCAAGGGCTTAACACACTACGACTAACATTACATGATTTAATAATAAATGTTTATAATTATTTAATAATATTATTAATTAAAAACATCAATACTTAATTGTGGTTAATTATTTATAATTACCCACCACAATATTAACTAAAAACTTAGGCATTCCACATAGTGACATGTTTTTGGGTCGGATACATCAAATTGGTAAATTCAACAATGATTATGTCAAATTACTAGTACATAGAATGGATTTTGTCAAATTAGTTCATAGGTTATATTATTACACACATTGGATTATGTCAAATCAGGTACTAATTATGTCCATTTAGACCGACTAACTAAGTCAAATTAGCACACAAGAGCTTGTATCATGTCAAATTAGGTTGGGTATTTATGTTAACAACATAGGTACGTCTTGTATTGATGCTAATTTAGGGTGGCCTATGTCAAACCCTATATATTGTTGTTATATATATTCATCACACTAAAGTTAAATAATTCACTAAAAATAGAAATTTCTTTATACAAAAGAGAAGAAAATGTTTCAACACTAATATAAATTCTTCACAACAAATTCCTCACACTAATATTGTTCATGTTCATTATGTTCGAGTACACAGGGTATTCCCAAAAGGCCGAACTCCAAGAATAGCCACTCACACAAATAGATCACAGATCAACACACCGATATTTTGATGTGGTTAAAACCCTTGAGAGGGAAACAGTCCATAGCCCCAACCAAATAGATACTTGGAGCAATTTATTATGTAAAAGAAAGAAAGTTACAAATGAGATTCTCATAATCGATCAACTAGAAAAGGACCCTCCATGCTCTTTAAACAGAGATCAATGACCAATTAGGTGTTAAGCCACATATCAATGGTAGGTATGATCTAAGATAAGTTGAACCGTCGGATCACCCTATGTCTAGAACATATCATGACCATCGGATTAGAATATTTACAAATGCATACTAATTCATACTAAATAAACACTTTACCTAATGGATATATTACACAAGTTGATCTTAACTAACTCCTAAGTGTCTAAATATCCTAACATCCCCCCTTAAGAACAACTTGGGATAGGATTGAAGGATTTACAAAGTGACACTATTAGGAGAAGGAAGGAGGCATTAGAGCCTACCCCCCCTTAATGACACATTTTTGAACTCCTAAAATAGATCGAAGTTTAGAAAAATTCGCTTCTGTAAGAGACTTGGTGAAGATGTCTGCAACTTGATCAGCTGTAGGGAAATAGAGCACTTCAAGAACATGATCATGAACAAGATTTTTTATGAAGTGCATCTGTAGCTCAATGTGTTTTTTTCATTGATGTAGAACTGGATCTTTGGAAATCTTGATGGCACTTTGATTTTCTCACCAAAGTGGAGTAGGTTGTTGCTGCTCAAATCAAAACTCTGAAAGGATCTTTTGAAGCCATAAAGCTTCCCGACTGGCATTAAATGCGGCTCGATATTCTGCTTCTACTAAAGAAAGAGCAAGAGCTTGTTGTTTCTTACAATCCCAAGTGATAGGTCAAGATCCCAGACTTAAAATGTAACCTACAGTAGAATTTCAATCATCAGGATTGCCAACCCAATCTAAACCAATGAAACCAACCAACAAAGGTATCCCCCCTATACTGTAATGAATCCCAAACTGAATTGTACCTCGAATATATTGAAGTATTCTTTTTCATGCTTTCCAGTGACTTTCATGAGGTGTTTGCATATAACAGGAAACACAATGAATGACAAAGGAAAGGTCAGGACAGGAATGATTCAAGTATAAGATACTACCAACAAGTTGATGATACAAGGTGGAATCTACTTCAGTGGGAGTACAAGTGGTAGAAATCTTGACTCCAGAATGGAAGGGAGAATGGGATGGTTTACAATCTTCCATCTTAAGGCGATGAATAAGGTCACAAGCATACTTAGACTAGGAAATAAATATTCCTTCTTTGGTTTTCAAGACTTGGAGACCAAGAAAATAATGCAAATGTCCTAAGTCTAACATTTCAAAATTTTGCTTAAGAGTGGATTTCACATGGGTTAAAAGCTTAGGGTCACTACTAGTAAGATAAGATCATCAACATAAAGAGCAAGTATGATGAGATGGTTTCCTACATTCTTGGTATAGAATTTGGGGTCATAATGGAATCTAGAAAAACTAGTGTCAAGGAAAAAGCTATCTATTTTGGCATACTAAGCTCTAAGAACTTGCTTAAGGCTATATAAGGCTTTCTTAAGGCAACGGACAAGGCTAGAGTTATTCTGAGCATATCTAGGAGGTTGTTCCATGTAAATTTCCTCTTGTAAATCACCATGTAAGAAGGCATACTTGACATCCATTTGATGGACTTCCCAGTTACGTAAGGCTACAAGGGAAATACTAAGGTAGATGGAGTTCATTTTTGCGACAGGAGCAAAGGTTTCATTGTATTCAATCCCTTCAACTTGGGAAAAACCTTTGGCAACTAACCTTGCCTTAAATATTTCAACACTTCCATTTGATGCATAATTAGTGCTGTAGACCCATTTACATCTAACAAGTTTTCTTCCTTTCAGAAGAGGAACAAGATCCCAAGTATCGTTCACCATTAAGGAACGATATTATTCATTCATAGTTGCATCCCAATCTAGATTTCCTAAAGCTTCTGAAAAAAATTTTGGATCATTATTCTCAGAAACTTGAGTGAAAAGAGAAGAAGCTTGTTGAAACTGAGAACATGTACATCGTTGATCTCTAGGATCATCGACAAGATCACCAGCTGCTTCACATGTTGAACAGACCCATCGAGGAAGCACTTGTGTTGGTGCAATTAAAGGAAGATGAGCAGGAGGAGGTGTATTTTCATCCTCATTGTCATCATCAAAAACTAGAATTGGAAACCTGTCAAAGAAGTTGGAAGTAGAAGAAGGCACAATAGCCGAATCAGGCTCGTAGGCCAAAGATGGCACACCCACCAAGTTAAGCTCACAGGCTAAGAGATTTTCATCAAATTTAACATCTCTTCTAATGATTACATCATGAGAATGTGGCTGAAGAAGTCTTTAACCTTTTACATATTCGAAATATCCAACAAATATGCACTTTTCACATTTAGGTTACAATGCTTTCCATTTTTCATTTGGAATGTGAGCCCATGCTTCACTACCAAACACACTGAAGTGAACTACATATGGTTTAAATTTACTCCATGCTTCTTTCGGTGTTTTACCTTGTAAAAATTTACTAGGTGTGTGATTAAATATGTAATTTGCACAATTTATGGCCTCAATCCAATATTGAAGACGTAGTCCCTTAGATTGGATCATACAATTAGCCATTTCTTTTAAAGTGCGGTTCTTCCATTTAGCTACATCATTTTTTTGTGGTGTATATGGAACAATGTGTTGTTGTTGTATTCCTTGTTTAGTGCAAAAGGCAGTGAAATTTTTGTTAACATATTCTTCCCCATTGTCAGATATTAACTTAATAACTTGATGACCAGATTGTTTTTCAACAAGGGCCTTGTAAGCCAAGAACATGTTAAATACTTCACTCTTAAGTTTTAGGAAGTAAACCCAAGTGCATCTGGAGTAGTCATCAATGAAAGTTAAGAATATTTAAAACCAAAAAAGGAAGCAGATGGAAGAGGACCACACAAGTCACTATGCACAAGCTCCAAGGGAACCAAAGCGTGCCAAGAGGCACATTTGTCAAAATTGTCTCGATGATGTTTTTCGAGTACACAACTGGAACAAAAACCATCCTTGCAAGATACCATTGAAAGACCAGTCACCATATTGTCTTTACATAGTTGTTGCAATGAACGATAATTTAAGTGACCAAATCACTCATGCCAAAAATTTGCTCAAGTTATCTTTATGAGCAACAAAAACTAAAGGAAAAGGTGATGACCCAAAGTTGTTAAATTTGTACAACTTGGTAATATCATCAACAATTCTGGTAGCTAGGAGATGTTGAGGATATTTAAAATCCTTGATTACAACTAGGTGAGGTGTAAACGCTACAGTTTTACCTTCACCAGAATGAGTGATCTGATAGATTGACAACAAATTGTAGGAAATTATTGGAACACATAGTACATCACTAAAATGACCATTTTCTAGTGAAACTATTCCAAATCCTACAACACTTAGAGAACTATCATCATCAACAAATATTTTTTTGGTGTTACATTCATGCATAGTAGAAAAGATGGCTTTATCCTTTGCCATATGGTAAGATGATCCAGAATCAATGAGCCATTCATTTGAAGTAGAAGAATAAGATGCAGTATAAGAATAAATAGAAGCACAAAGTGAATTTCCATGAGAGGTAGATTTTGAAGATGAATCTAGGCTAATGTGGTGCTTCTTCATTACTAGTTCCAAGGATGCCATCTTCTTGAAACACTTAGATTCATCATGATTATCTTTCCCACAAAAATTGCAATGACGCTCAGTCTCCTTTCCTTTTGTCTTGGATCCTTTGTCATTTTTCAAAAGAAGGAGATGACTAAGAGGGTTTGGGTCCCTTGTTTGGCTTATTATTGAAAAATTTGTGTTTCTTGGGAGGCTTGGAATTTTCTTTCTGTTGGGACAATAAGGATTTCCCAGATATATCTTCATTGTTAATTATTCCAAGATGAATGAGCTTATTTTGCTCTCTAATTAAGGAATAAAAAAAGGATTCAAGACTAGGCTCTTGATAGCTAGCTGCAGTCAAGGATTCTTTCATGGAGTAAAATGTATATACACAAGCAGAATATGCAGGTCCAAGTTTGGAAAGAATATGATAAATACATTGTTTGTCTTCTCTCTTAATATTGCATTCTTCACATAAGAGTCTAATATTTTTTTACTTAGATAAATAATCTTGAATGCATGAAAAATCACTTTGATTCAAAGAAATCAACTCATTCTCAAGTTGATGACCTCTAATTTCATTGTGTTTACCAAACATAGATTCCAACTTTTCCCATGCTTTATCAAGTTCATCAATGTCAGATATGTGAAATCGCAAATCATTAGAGATTGACATTCCAATCAATCCACGATCTTCATCTCATCTATTTTCCCATTTTATTTCCTTATAATCATCATTGGGTTCTATTTCTTTCCCTGAGGTAATTCTAAAAAGTCCCATACTTTGTAGAACATCCTCCATATGAGATTTCCATGAGAAATAGTTGGAAATAGTAAGTAGAATATCACAAGGGGCTTCCATACTATAAAATAATGGCTGAAAAAACAAAAAACAAAATTTCTGGATGCAAAGAGCTCAAAAAATTAGGCTTTTAAAAAAAAACGGCACTGAAAACTGATTCTGGATGATGAAGTTATGCTTGATCAAAGAGAATGTTGAAGATGTCCCCAATAGTGACGTGGCAGATATTAACTTGACCAGCTAAAAAAAAGAACCCCCTTCTTCCCAAAAAGAACCTTTGATAATTACTTACAAGAAAATTGCTTTTAAGTGAATCACTTTTGTAAAATAAGTGATGCTCACTTTTACAATAATGGTACTTTATATAGTGCAGAAATAAAAAGAACTTAAGTGACTCACTTTTTATTTTATTTTATTTAAGTGGGATGCACTTTTACAATAAAGTAACTTGAAAATAGAAATTGCATGCACTAAAAATTAATTTAATAAGACTTGAACTCAAGACCTATTAAGGAATAAAGAAACTTTGGACCAAGTGAGCTAAGTTTAAAAGTTACATAAAAGAAGGGAATGAGGAAGGGTTTTTTTTTTTTACTCTTCTCTCTCGGTTTCTGTGCTTTCTTATTTTTCCTGCAAATCACACTACAAACCAAAAAACAAAAAACAAAAAAAATTTTTCCACGCTTGTGGGTTTATATCTTGTTAGCTTACCTGAAAATTATATGTTTTATCTCTGTTTCTGATTCGTCGCGATCGCACAAGGTGCATGGCAAAGAGCATATGCAGCTGAGAAAACCCTTTCTCTTTATGTTTCTGATTCATCGTGATTGCAAAAGGTGCATGGAAAAGAGCATACACAGATAGGAAAGAAAACAATATGAGACTAAAACAATAAATATTTAGATAATAAAAGTGATAAACATATGAGATATTTAAAAAAAAATAAAACAAATCTGTCACTGAAACATTATACTTTCAGATCTGCCAAAATGGGTGTTTCTGGAGAAAACAGAAATTGAAATGAAAAATATTTCCCAATGGAAACGATGCTCTGAACGCAATGGAACACCTTCCATAGGCAAAAAATGCACATAAATTCTATAAATAGAAACCATTTCAAAGTATCGGCAACACCGGTTCAAGATCTAGATCACAAACGGAAGCAGCTCTTCATAGACACTTTGATACCATGTTTGGGTACATAGGGTACTCCAAAAAGACCAAAAACCAAGAACAACCACTCACACAAATAGATCATAGATCAACACACTGATATTTTGACGTGGTTAAAACCCTCAAGAGGGAAACAGTCCACGACCCCAGCCAAATAGTTACTTGGAGCAATTTATTATGCAAAAGAAAGAAAGTTACAAATGAGCTTCTCATAATCGATCAACTAGCCAAGGACCCTCCATGCTCTTTAAATAGAGATCATGGACTAATCGGGTGCTAAGCCACAAATCAATGGTAGGCATGATCAAAGAGAAGTTGAACCATTGGATCACTCTATGTCTAGAACATATTGTGACCATCGGATTAGAATATATACAAATGCATACTAAAGAAACACACTTTATCTAACGGATATATTACACAAGTTGATATTAACTAACTCCTAAGTGTCTAAATATCCTAACATGTTATACTAGAGATTAAAAGGTTTCAACAAATTGACATGATCAAGGGAACATAAAAAAAAGGCTGCAACAAAAAAAATACTAGTGCATTGCATTCAAGCTAACCTAGAAAATGACTGAGAACAAAAATTCGACATTTCAAACCTCTACCAGATCTTCAAATTGCAGAATGATAAAACAATAGAAAGAATGTTGCAACTCTAGCAAATGATTATGAACAAATTACTTAAGAACATGTATTTATAGATCAATGAGGATTGTGGTTCTAGAAAAAATGGACAACGGTCAAATTTTAAATAAAGAAAAAATCAAAATTACTAGTGCATTGCATTCAAACTAACCTAGAAAATGACTGAGAACAAAAATTCGACGTTTCAAACCACTACCAGATCTTCAAATCGTAGAACGATAAAGCAATAGAAAGAATGTTGCAACTCTAGCAAATGATTATGAACAAATTACTTAAGAACATGTATTTATAGATCAATGAGGATTGTGGTTCTAGAAAAAATGGACAACGATCAAATTTTAAATAAAGAAAAAATAAAAATTACCATTTAAAATAAAAAAAACTAAAGGTTTGGTTTTTTTCGCTATTGTGACGAAGTATAAATTTCGTCAATATTCTCATCGCAATAGCGAAGCATGATGACTTTCCTCGCAAAGTTCATCGCATGAATACCTTTCGTCGCAATGTGTTTCGTCACAATAGTGAAGGTAATGGAGGTTTGTCGCAATAGCGACGAATGTCAGGAAAGTTTTCAATTTTTTCAAAAATTTAAATGTGATTTTCCATGAAAGCAAAGGTTTTTCCTGTTTCATGGCAAATTTTAGTAGCAATTTTGAGCGATATGTAGTAGTGTATCACAAGCTCATATCAGGTTATGTTATGATCACATCTCCTATGGAGAAGTTACTGAAAAAGGATGTTGTATTTGTATGGAGTCAAGAGTGTCAAGAGATTTTTGATACGTTGAAAGCCAATATGACTTCTGCACTGATATTAGTGTTTCCTGATTGGAACAAGGATTTCCATGTTCATGTGGAAGCATCATTTGTTGCGCTAGGAGTGGTGCTTGTGCAACCAAGAGAAGGAGATATAGATCGCATGATTTATTTCACCAGTCGGAAGTTGTCGTCTACAGAGAAAAACTATACCGCCAAAGAGAGAGAAGGTATGTCAATGGTATATGCACTACAAAATTTTAGGAATTACCTGTTGGGAGGTCATTTCAAGATGTTTACAGACCATTCTTCTTTGAAATACCTAGTCAATAAGCCTATGTTGGGGGGGAATATATGTCATTGGCTACTTCTCTTTCAGGAATTTGATTTCGAAATAATTGTGAAGCCATATTCCTTGAATGTTGGCCCTGATCATTTATCCCAAATTGAGACAAGTGAGGAACCAACAAACATTAAAGACAGAATGCCAGATGCGTAGTTATTTTCATTAGAGGATTTTTCAACTCAAAATGGGCCTTTCAACCCTAATTCAAATTCCATGTCATCATGTGTTAGCCAATGAAATTGATTTAAATTTGAAATAGCGTATAGGTCTTAAATAAAATTTTAATATAAATTTGGAGATATGTATCATAAAAAAAACTACTTTTTTGTTCATATTTTCGACATATCTCTCTATGCTTTTACTCAAATTTCAAGCGGGAGAGGTCCCTGGATGAAGAATTGAATTACGCATCCAACAAGTACCACTCTGCATACTTTTGACAGACTCCGCTACCCCAAAAATGAGAAATACATGAAAAATGTGTTGACATCATCATCCCATTTTTTCAGGTATTTCTTGTTTTTGGGGTAGCAGGTTCCATCAAAAGTATGCAGAGTGGGTACTTGTTGGATGTGGAATTTAATTATGCACCCAGGGAGTTCTCCCACTTGAAATTTGAGTTACAACACAGGGAGATATGTCAAAAATACGAACACAGAAAGTAATTTTTTCTTTTCTTCCTCCAAAATTAGTAAATATTATTTTATTATTTTAACTATTATTTTATAATTTTCCTTAAGAGGCCCATTTTGAGTTGAAATTTACTCTAATGGAGTTGAAATGATTGATAATTATTATGATCAAATCATTTAGTTTTTTGCGATGGGAACCACCCCAGAGGACCTTACTACAAGTCAAAAGAAGCAACTGGTGGTTAAGGCCTCGAATTTCTAGTTGATCACTGGACAACTATATAAAATAGGACCATAAGAGATTTTGTGATAATGTGTCCTACCGCATGAACAAAGTCATATTTTGGCAGAGGTGCAAGAGGGAGTTGTTGGTAGACACTATGGAGGTTAAGCTACTGTGAGGAAGGTACTTCATGCAGAGCTTTGCTGGCCCACTCTTCATACTCATCCAACGGATTATGCGCAGAACTACGATGTCTGTCAACAAACTAGAAAACCATCAATGAGGGATGAGATACCACTGGTACCTCAGGTGACATTTTAGCCATTTGATAAATGGGTGGTGGACTTTATGGGACCAATTAACCCACCTGGGAAGAGAACTGTTGCACAGTACATCATTACAGTGACTGACTATTTGAAAATATGGGCAAAGGCTACACATGTTGTTGATTTATATACCGCGACAGTAGTGAGGTTCATGTTTTCTAACTTTGTGACTAGGTTCGGGTGACCAAGGATATTGATGAGTGGCCAGGGGAGCCACTTCATCAATCGCACAATATGTGCATTGAAAAAGGAAATTTAGATACAACACAAGAAGAGTACCTCATATCATCCACAAGTGAACAGGACAGTGGAGACATTCAACAAGGTGTTGAAGCATGCGCTTCCAAAGGTATGTAATGCCAACTGCAATGACTATGATTTAAAGAGTCTAACAGTCTTGTGGGAATATCACACCACTTGCAAGAGATTGATGGGGCAGACATCGTTCAAATTGGTGTATGGACAAGAAGAAGTTATGCCCATCGGGTACATTGTTCCAAGTTTGTGCATTACAGCAGCAATGGGCATAGATGATGAAGCAGGGTTAGAAGAATGCCTAGAATAGTTAGTATAGCTCAAGGAAGAATTTTTCGTCGTAGGTTTTCACTAGAGTGTTAAGAAGGATTGACAGAAGTCTTGGCATGATCGACATATAAAGAACAAACATTTTTAGCAAGGAGACTTGGTGCTGTTGTACAACAACAAGTTCATGAAACATCCAAGTAAGTTACAGATGTGTTGGTTATGTAAATATCTCATTAATTCCATTACTTCAGGAGGAGCAGTTCAACTGCACCAATTTGATGGTGCGATGCTACCAAAGCTAGAATGGTAGCAAGATGAAGTCCTATATGATAGGCCTAGAACCCCGCGATGCTTGAGGCACTGTGCAATAAAAAAAGTAGGTATGATGGATGGATAGAAGGATGGTGCACCAGAAGGAAGGGGATGTGTAGGTAGGGGATTAAGTAGCGCAAATAGGAAATTCTATTGTGACATAGTCAAATCAACAATAAATGTATATATTTAAAGTAGTTAACTGATGATGCTTGTTGAAGTGTAGCATATTGATGGCGGATCTGGCCATTGGTTTGACAGGATCGACGATGGATTTGGGAAGTTAATGCATGATTTGGTCATTATGAGGTAAAAACGATCATGTGATTTGGTCATGATGAGTATGGGAGCGACTTGATGCTATAAAAATGAATTGGATGCGTTTGAAAGTTACCATTGTGCAAGATTGAGAGGAGTTGTAGAGTTGTGGAGCAGAATCATAGTGAGTTGAGAGAATTGCTAAGTAAATTAAGGTTGAGTTACTATTAATCATCGCAGGTCACTAGTGTGGCATGCATAGTGAACCTATCATGGTCGATGTTTCAAGCGAAATGGAGTCACCGGTCATTATAGTAATGATTGAGGAAGAATTCACAAGTATGTCGATAGGGTCATCATCAACACCTAAGAAGAAAAGGAAGGGACAAAATCCTAGCTTCTCGGTGCCGAAGAAGAGACAGACTAGAACATTTGTGAGGGCATAAGAGGAGGGAGCTGTGCGGATAGTTTCATCAAGCTCAGGTGTTGTGGAATCAACAGCTAAAGCAAGGGTTTCCACTAAAGATATCCCTAGGTACATACTACACTGTCAACCCGGTGCACATCCCAGGAAGCTCACCAAGAATCAGAAGCACCAAGTAAGGATGTCATGATACCACAGGGGATGGTGTGCACTTTTGAAATCATTTCTGCGCTAATGTAGATGAAATATGATGACCATGACCTGCTCTCATTGGAGGATGTTACGAAGGAACCATATATGTCCATGGTAGCAGTAGGAGGTAGCCTAATAGAACACGTTCCATAGGACTGGGCATGTGAATTGCATAGAGCAGGACTGTTGAGGTTGACTAACATGTCGCATTTCAGTCGGTTAAATGAGGAGAATGGCTATGCTAATCAAATTTTGGCCTATTTTCATGGTGGGACTTTGTGGTTGGATACATCAGTGGAAATCACTGTAGATTTGATCTCAAACATCACAGGGCTCCCGCAGGATGGGCCAGACCCCTCGTAGTATTTTATAGGAAAGGATAATGAAAAGAGGATTGTGGAAAGGTTGAAGAAGCACTATGGTTTGCAACGTGATGGGAGGTCTTACCGCATCGACAGTATCAATGACTAGGTGGTGCGTATTGTAGCAAGGATTTTGGCTAGCAAAGTGGTCAGGAAGAACCTCCCCATCCAATGTAACTCTGGGGTTATTGCACACACAAAGCAATGTGCAGAAGGTGTACATATGAATTGGTCACTATTTTTGATGAACCAGTTCATGGAGGACGCGGTGGTAGTTTAGATGGGAGAAAGGAACTTTAGATACAATTGCTTGTTGATATTGATCGCACTCATGGATTGGATGGAGCCATATGAATATCAAGGTATGGAGGTGGAAGCAGTGAAAGTTTGCAAGGGTGCACGCTACCAGAATCTCTGGTGGGTAACAGAACCTCAAAGATTGAAGGACTATGCGATCCAATTTTGGATCTATTGGGAACCGCTACAAGCGACAGCTGTGAAAGTGCCACGGTTATCTAAGGAAGCTACGACAAAGTATCAAAGGATTGCTCGGTTTTTGATCGGCCCACACACTATTCACGTGAAAGTGCGTTGTTACCGAGACAACAAATGGTTGTTGACACCTTATAAATTGTTAGATTTAGAGTTGAAGGAAATTGTTAATGATTGGCCTGCAGTATGGAGAGAACCGCTCATTTTAGAAGAAGTATCGATAGGACCCCCGGCAGATGCACATGTTGATCCTGTGCATAAGGATGACAAGTAGAGTCAACATGAATCTGATGAGGAATCATCAAAGACACCTATGGAATCCAAAGAAGATCATACAATTGAAGAGTTAAGGACAAAGAGGAGTGAAGAATAGGGTGCGACCAATACTGCAACAATGGAGGCACAACTGAATCGACTCCTTGAGGAGATTACACATGCAACAAATGGAGAAGCCAAAAAGATGACAAAATCATCACAAGAGGGGTTTGCTAAGGTAAGAACAAGACTTTATTATTTATGTGATGTAGTTTTGAAGAAATAAATAGAGGGAATGACTATTCATGATTTTGGCTCAATCAACACTGGGACATGAGTTTAGAATGTTCAAATTCCCCTGACTGCAATTGCAACCAACAACGAGGATGTAAACTCCTCCCTGTAATAGTTACAGGACTTTTTTATCGACATAAATGTGTTTTAAATGTGTATGTTGATACATATACAATGAGTCACCAATTAGGAGTTGGAAGACAGAGAACAGAGCATCAACGATCAGTTTTTTCTATCACAGGAGAATGAAGTAGAAGCACAGAAAAAGGTTGAAGCATTGAATATGGCACAAGAGGAGTTGAGGGCCAAGAGCACCAAAGAGATTGAGGAATTGAAAAAGGAGCAAGATCTACTAGTAGTCGAGAAGGAAAAACTTTGGGACCATTGAGTGTAGTTGGAAAATGTCATCTCTGAAGTATGTAAATGAGTGTTAGAAGATGCTGCGGATGAGGATGTAGTAGACAAAGAGCAGCAGCTTGAGATGATCATCATGCAGCTGGCACGTGACATTAACACTTTGAATTCTCTGCTGCATACTGACAAACCACATGAACAAATTGCAAAGAGGAAGAGCACCATACAGGATCTGGAGACACACCAAGAAGAATTGGAGCAGGAATCAAAGAAAGTCATGGACGCGACTATACAATTTTGGAGCATCGTAGTCTAGGATGAGTAGTTGGAGCATCTAAGCAAACAATTGCAGGAGGTAGAGGGGTAGCTGGTGACACTAAAAACGACATTGAGAGTGATGCCACCAGTTTCTCAGATTACAAGGTATGCAAAGATGAAGGAGTTCCAACAGTGCATCGAGAAAGTAAGGGAAAAACAACAAATATGCAGTGAGCAGTTAGATGAGTTCCAAGAAATTGGAGCACAAATTTTGGTTAGGGATGTTGTTGCGCTGTAGGCCACATAGGAAGGAAAAAAGGAGGTTGATGAGAAGATGGTGGAGCACCGATTAGCGCATGACTTAACAGGATCTCAGGATATTGCTCAGAAGGTTAAATAACAGGTAAAAGCGATTACTCAGCAGTATGACAAATTCAAACAAAATATCAATGAGTACTCCATGTCCAATTGATGTGGCTTGGGGGCCTATTGGTAGGCAGTTTTGGGATAAGTTAGTTGTGCAACATCGTGGATGTTGTGTAAGCTTAAAGAAACTGCACAAGTGGATGATGGCGTGAAAGCCGGAGATTATAATATTTTATGTATTTTGGGTCATATTTTGTATTTTTGTCCACATTTTATGGAAATTGGTCATTATTTTGTAGAATCAGTTAAGAGGTAGTTAGGAAGTTGTCTAAGTGGACCATGAATGTAAAGGTGCAAGACTATAAGTAGATGTAGAATTGCAAATGTTAGAAATGCTATAATACATTGGAGACACTTAGCACTTTTTGGATCAGTCTTGGTCTGATCGTGTTCTTTGTGCATGATTTCACATCTGTTGATCTGTGAACTATTTTGGATAATTTGTGATTTTGTGCGGAAGTTAATATGACATGAAGGAAGTTGAGAAGAACTATTGTGTCCTTTTCTGTTTTCCTATTTTACTATCTTATGTGTATCGATTATGAATGAAATGTGTATCTATGACATGGATATCTAAATGATGCGATGTTTCCCTGATTTAAATGATGTTATTCTGTTGTATCTATTTGTGCAAAAATGTTATACTGCAGTTATGATATAATAATGTGATATGTTGAATGATAATAAGGTTCTATTAAGCATAAGTTGAATCATCATATCTGTTAATGTTGCGCTAAGTCGATAAGTAGTTGCACATTGTCCTCTCTCATTCTGTGGAAACTTGGTTCCGTCAGCACTCCCTTGAACATCTCAGGTGAGACTTCATCCACTCTACAGGTGTTGTTGGACAGGGTAAAACTTGTCTGGGCTAGTACTCAGGGAGATCATGGTGGTTTTGGCATCGAATATTGGGAACCCCTATCGACTGGTTTTATTGGTTGAGTTTGTGTAAATAATTAAATCTAGGTTTGCTGCCAACTACATATTGGGTAGACCTATGTGTGTTATCAAACTAGAAACTATAAGTGACAACCCGTGTTCATGCTTGTATGCAAAATGTCAACCGAAAGAAGATACCAATGTTTGCATTACAGTTCTCGGAGTTACGCACTCACCACTGCGAGTTATACCTTCCATTCCTCTAGCTCAACCAGTATGGTGGTTACACGCTTAGTGTTATGCTAGAGATGGACTCACACTTGAGGATCATTGAATGGACGCAATGACAGTTGAGGAAGGATGCATGCTTATAATCATCCACCACTTATCTATGGAGTGGAATTCATGTGGGAGAGCATTCCAAGGGACGCGAGTAGGTAAAATAATACCCACAAGTCAGTAGCAAGTTGGGTGGTGGAAAGGAATCACATGAAGCATCTTCCTGAGAAGACAGTCCGAAGATAAAATACTTTGATATTTAAATACTTAACCATAGGGATACATCTTTTTTCAAAAATCAACATTTAAGGCTCTTATAATTATGTCCCCAACAAGGGGATATATATGAATCGCTCACAAGGATTATTTGGAGCAATTTGTAGTAATTTAACAAAAAACATAGAAGTTAGACTAAGGTTTTGTATTTTTTTTTATTTTTTAGTTTCTTAAATGTCTAATTTTTAAGCTTATTATTGGTCAGGTAGACATGAAGTTCTCTTGGGTTTTTGTTCCCCAAGACCCGGTGGCATTGATAATATCAACAATTTTATAATGCTCCTTGTAAACAATACCTTCTTTAATAGTTAAGATTTTGAGATCCCTCCTTTAATATTTGGGTATGCATCTTTATTGGTGGCTGGAATCTGGTGCATCTTTCTAGACTGCTGCACATTGACCCTACAATGCTTTTTCCATTCTGAATTCGTATAGGTTTTTTCCATGCCAAAATCATTTTGCAAATTGATCTTGCTTTATGGGTTTCATCCACCATGTACTCCCACTAGGGATATGCTTGTCTTCCCTCCTAGTAGTTATTTGACTGAAGTTCGTTCAATATCGACCTGGAACAAGAATGTATGATTGGAGATAAACTTTGTTCAATCTTGACTCGAAACAAGAATGTATAAGTAGATATTTTATGGAATCGATGCTATATTGGGATGGGTATAGGACTTCCTTTACCTATACCTATGCCTTTTAATGTCAGGTCTACCAAGTATTAAATTGACTCAAATACTACCCCTGCCCCTATGTATAATTATGTGTGAAGATATTAAAAGGAACTTTTAAGGACCTACATTTATCGGTATGTGAAGTGTAGCCACAATATGCGTTGTTGTTATTTCTACTTTTCATAGACTCATGAAGACCTACATTTCTCGGTATGTGAAGTGCCGCCACAATATGCGTCGTTGTTGTTGTTTGTCATAGAAGCATTGCTTTTGTTGGTTCATATAACGAGAAATCTTATCCTCAAATGTATCATATATTGAGGCTAAATATGAAAGGGTATTATTGTTACTAACCTCATTTAGTCCGCCCATATTCTTCATATTCTAAAATATGTGGTAAGCTTCTCAGGTCGATAGGTATGCGTATGTATGGCATGCAATCACAGGCTATTGGGGAGGAGTTAAGCCAGGAGTTCCTGGAATGGAACATTATGATTCAATAATGAAATACCCTCTACTTTCTCTGGGTATCTTAAGCAATGATCCAGGAATGGATATAGATACCCTTACCATTCAAGGAATTGGTTTAGTGACTCCTAAAAAGGTTTTTGAATTTTACAATCAGTTGCATAGTTACCTAGATTCCGCATGAATTGATGGCATTAAATTTGATGTTCAAATAATCCTTGAGACACTTGGAGGTGGTCTTGGTGGTAGAGTAGCTTTAACTAGACTGTATCATCAAGCATTGGATGAATCTGTTGCTCTGATTTTTCCATTGACATTTTCATCCATATTTTGAAGTATCGCACTGGAACTGATTTTTCACCCATCTTATCTGTAGTTCAAAGTAGACAGCAGTTGTAAGAGCATGAAATGACTTCTATCCAAGGGACCCAGTAACTCACACCATCCACATTGCTGCTCGGTTTCTTATAACAATATCTTCCTTGGGGAGTTTATGGTGCCTAACTGGGACATGTTCCATGTAAGAAAATTTTGGTAATTCATAAGAACATTGATGTACATTATAACTCTGTTAAATTTTTTTGGAGTGTTATTTATCACATTTTATTCAATGCAATAATGAGGAATAAAATATTTGCAGAGCCTTCATTCTGTTGCAAAATACCATGCTGTTGTATGGGAAGTTGGGGGATTCCTTGTATATGTTAGGTATTGATGTTTCCATGATTTTTCTTTCAATTATTTGAAGAAACCTTTATTTATTGTGCATGATTTCTGAGAGTTTATGAAATTCCCTATTCCTAGCCACATAGAAATCTAGGAGCTACAACTAAGAGTTATATGTCATTCAAGTTCATTTGATTGGTTTGAAGTTAATATCTAATAGTTATTTGTTCTCTCTGACCATTCATATGGAGTGACAAGCCTGGGAAGCACAATTTTGATTTGTTGAAGAAGCTTGTTCTCCCAAATGGTTGTATATTGAGGGCACGATTACTTGGTCGACCAACTCACGATTGCTTATTTGTTGAACCTACTCAAGATGAGACGAGGTTGGATTGTTTGAATCCTAAAATGGAAACTCAGAACTCAACTATAAGTTACTCACACTATCATTTTTTATATATTTGGCTATTTTTACTGTACACTGATTTTGGCAATGCCATTTATGCAGCTAACTAAAAATTTGGAATATGAACACATATACTAGAGTGTTAGGAGTATTCAATTGTGAAGGTGCTGCTTGGAGCAATCTATATAAGAAAAACGTATTCCATGATACAACCCCCAAAGCAATATCAGGGAGCATTCACGTAGATGGTGTACATCTGTGAGTAGAGGAAGCAAAAAATGATTGGAGTAGTGACTGTGCAATGTATTCTCACAATGCTATGAACCCATTGGGTGTTCAAGCGATGCAGGATTTCCTTCTAAATAAATGAATTACTCTTCATTTCTAAAGTTCCAATTTTCTTGCAGGTGAACTTGTGCATCTCCTTAGGAATGATGCTTTGCCACTCAAAATAATTTCTTTCATGAATTGATCGAGTTCTTTCTTATTTTATAGTGTAGAAAACCATTTTAGGCTTGTTTGGGACATGTAATCCCTTGTGGGTTGTGTTTTTCTCTTCTAAAATTAAAAATATTATTTTTTATATTATGCTTTAAATTAAATTTTATTTTAAAAAAGTGAGTGTTAATGGTAATCATAGGTTCTGAAATGTACACTTAAACATAAATAATTCGCTTTCTTCAAATTAATAGAATAACCATAATAGAAATAAACTCATACTTTGAAAACCTGCAAATCTCAATGATCCAAACACAATACCCAAAAAAGAATTACACAATCACAATGAAGTTTACACAATTAAGCCAAACAAAGTTAAACCATAAACCATAACTTTATTTATTTAAAAAAAGTTACATTATAGGGATGAATCGTTCCCATTAACCACATATTCATCTATTTGTTATAGATGTACATATTTATCTATCAAAACATTATGTTGATTCATCCATTAAGTACATATTTAACTATCAAAACATTTTGTTGCTATTATAGAAAACCTGTACCTACAAGCTTGATTTATGTTTTCAATGACAAACGCATCTCATTTTAGAATCCTATTTAAATGGCAAATGCATCTCATTTTATATTCCAGTAGCAAGATATAAATTATGTCCCATTTATCTAGTTAGTTATGATTAGATTTTTGTATATTTGTAATTAGTTATTAGAATTTGTGTGAATAATATGTTTTTAGTTATTGAAATTTGTATGAATAATATGTTTTCTATTTTAGTATTTATTTTCTAAATATTTGGTTGGAAATCATAATTTTAATTTTGAGGATAAATGTTTATTTTAATTAAAAAATTAAAATTAAAATATTTGGAGTATATTCTTTTTTAGTAAAATATAAAATTTTAATAGAGTAAATAATAAATAATTAAGCTAAATTGTTTAATAATACATATCATAGACAATTGAATTGTGATTTAGTGTTAAAATCGATGAGAGTTTATAACAATCAAGCATATTTAATTCTTAATAGTAATATTTGTATGCCACTTATAACTTTAAACAACAACATGTAAGAGATTTCATAACTTTGCAAAAAAATTGAATAGTTTGTATAAAGAATAATATGACATCTTGTTTTAATCTTGATCATTACTATTAATTTATTATAGATTATATAGTCCAATAGTTTTAAAGCATTTCCTACCTACAATCACCAAGATATTTTAGTTGAGTGGCTAAGTTGGGGACATTGCCACTTCGTGGCTCTGGTTATAGTAGTATCATGTTTATGGATTAAATTCAATACATATGCTTGGGTTTTAGTTGATTGCGTGTCTAAAAATTTAAAGGTTTGGGAAACGTGTACATGGGAATAGAAAATTAAAGGAAGTATGGGATATAATATTCTAATTAAATCACTTGCTATGGGTATGTGGATACATAAAGGTCAATTCATTAAAATATATGAGAGTGATTATAACCTTACAGATGAGAGTTATATGTTTAAGGTTTGGATATTATGTTGGTTGAAGAAATTAATCTGATGGGATAAAGGAGACTATGGTATGAAAATATTATGTATTATAATGGGTTATTTAGCGGTGTCGATGAATTATGTTTATAAATGAACTAATTATGTGATATAAATGGAATAATAGTATGAATTCTATAAGAATATTGATTATGTTAAAAATTCTATTGTAATACATATTTTAATTTATGTTATCCCTATCATATTATCTAATTATTATAGGAATGCATCGCATCTTATAAATACAATGAATGGATATCTTATTATTTTGGCCATGAATAGAACATATTTGATACTTTTAGAATGAACAGGTGAATATTGAGCATATGAAGTCGGTCATGGGAGAGTGATAATAATTAAAAAAATGGCATGGACACAATTAAGAGGAACGTCATACACCTTCATCAAATCCTTACTGATATAACCATCTTTAGTCATTATGTTGACATAATGCATAAGAAAACATATACGCATAATTTCATTATGACCATTTCGTCATATCACATTATTATTGAGAAGTCGTAAAACTATCATAATTAGACACAAGAAAAAAAATCGGTCGCCATTTTCCATCATTACATATGGTATCAGAGAGAGGTTCCCCACTTCGACCTTTTCTCATTATGCTTCTATACATAATGAAAGGTATCATTTAGTGATATGCATCACTTGTATACTCATATGGTTACTAATTCCCATTTTACTATGAAAATAACAGGCTGGAATCATGAAGGGAAGGAAAAATGTGAGTAAGGATATGCAGTGCACGTACCCATTCACCACCTCCAGTAGCACCTCAAGTGAATGAGGAAGCCAACATCCATGTAGGTGAAGTAATGGATATGATGCACTTGTTCCAACGAATGACAGATTCATTGGTTTTTATATTGGAGCATGGTAGTCGAGGAACTCCGGATTTGATCTTCGTAGACCCTATACCTCCACCGGAGTCGGCATAGAGGGAGTTGGAAAAAGTTTGATTCCTAGAATTTCACGGTGCCTTCGATGGCACGGCTGCAGAGGCATGGTTGGAAAATATCACCATGTGCTCTGCATTGCACAGCTACTCCTCAAACATGAAGCTGCATATGGAAATTATGCAACTGGAGGAAACACCCTACTATGGTGGAAGATAACTATGCTGAAGTTGGGTTTAGAGCTTGCGGAAGTCTCATGGGAGCTATTTGAGGAGAATTTCTACAAATACTACATATTAGAAGAATTTCTGGAAATATAACTAAACAAGTTCAATGCACCGAAGCAGGGACTTCGGTCGATACCGGAATATGAAGCAATATTCATGGAACTTCTACGATATGCACTATAGTTGAGTATGAAAAAACTAAGGGTGAAACAATTTATATATGGTATTAAATACAAAATTCATACTAAAGTGTGCATCATGATGCCACACACATTGCATGAGGCCTTACAATGAGTGATCATAGTAGAGGAGGAATTTACTTGAGGTAGCTATCCACAACATCCTCGACCTTTGGGGTAGAACGAACGAAGGTCTGGAGTACAATAGATCAATACCTCGATCCGTCCAAGATCAAGGTGATATTAGAATGGTCGGCACCAACAAATGTTCATGAAGTGAGGAGATTCATGGTACTAACAGGGTATTATCAGAGGTTTGTAGAATTATTTTTGAAGATTGTTGGACCTATCACTGAACTACAAAAGAAGCATAGGAATTTTATTTGGTCCAAACTCTATAAGAAATGATTTTCAGAACTTAACGAGTTGCTTACCATGGCCCCGATTTTGAAAGTACTAGACATGGAGCAGGAATTTTTGGTTTGTACTTATGCATATAAAGAAGTTCTTCGAGGAGTATTAGTGCATGAAGGTAGGCCAATTTCTTATGCTTCCCAGAAATGTAGACCGCGTGAGGAGAACTATGCAATGCATGACCTGGAACTTGCGACATTGTTCTATGCTTTGAAACATTGGAGGCCCTATTTAGTCGGTAGAAAATTTGAGTTGAAGACAGATCACCATGGGCTGCAGTATATTTGCATCCAGAGTGATTCTAATGCCAGGAAAAAGTGGTGGTCAGATATGTTGAGAAAATATGATTTTGACATCTCATACATAAAGGGGATGATGAATAAAGTAGACGATGCATTGAGTTGACAACCTCATATCTTCTCAGTATTTCCACTTACCACAAATTTACGAGAGAAGGTCCTAAGCTTACAGGTAGTGGATGGATGGTGCAAGGATGTCAAAGAAAAAATAGAGGGGGAAGAATGGGAAGCCCCTAAGGTTGTGGGATATACTTTATATAATGATGGATTATTGAGATAAAATGAGGTATGCACATTCTGAAAAATGAGGAGGATCGAAAGTTCATTCTCTCAGAATCCCATCAAGTGACATATATGGCACATCCAGGGGTGGCGAAGATGTATGCAAATACAAAACCATTATTTTTCTAGAAATGTATGAAAAAGGATGTAGTAGACTTCGTAGAAAGATACCTAGAATGTGAGCTTGTGAAGGCTAAGCATCACCAACTAGTAGGAATGTTACATCCCCATTCCATCCCTGAGTCTAAATGGGAGATAATTGTTATATTTTTTTAAGATCTGATTAGATTATCTAGGATATTTATATGAAATAATAACAAGTACAAAAAAATGCATAAGATATGAAAAATACACAAGACAAAGATTTTCATCGGGGAAACCATAAAGGAGAAAACCATGCAAACTTCTTCCGAATAGTAAGATGATCAAAATTAGTAATAAGAAATGTTCAGCGGCTATCTTTCTCTCCTCCTCTCATTGTCTCTTTATCTCATGCACCTTAGATAGTGTGTGTGGTGTGTATAAATGAGGGAGAGCACCTCCCTATTTATGCCCTTTCAAGTCACTGACCAAATATAAGACTCGAGACTACATGTCATCTCACATGGGGCCCACTTCTCCTAGAGAGACCTCAATTACATATTACATGATGTTACACTGGGGACTATGTCCCCAACTTATAACAGAGGTTGTACCTCAAGGTCTAGAAACAATTTAGACATCCATTAAAGGGTAAATCACATCCCCAATGGGGGTACAACAACATACAATGATAATATACATCAAAATATCTTCTGATGTTACAAATTCATTAGCACTCCCTCTTAACTAGGAAGTTATTCTCTCTCTATGCAGTCATCAACACATTTGGTTAGGTATTTATTGCATCATCATCATCATGAGTCATAGAGTCTTCATCATAGTTAATGCCATCATATTCTTATAATTTGAACATCGTCCCATACTATCTGTCATCAGAAGTTTCTACAGTGTGAACCCTTTTCCATGTTGGATGTAGGCCTAGTCCTTTGCCAGGTATGCATCTACAGTGCCAACCCTTTTTCATGTTGGATGTAGGCCTAGTCATGTGCCAGGTATTCATCTATAGTTCCATCCCTTTTTCATGTGGGATGTAGGCCTATCATGTTGAATTATTGTAACTTCAAAATGTATTCACTTATTGTACCCCGATGTTCCTATCAAAAGAATCATTAAAATCGTAATAGGTTAGTAAAGAGTCATGAGGAAAACTCTCCATTGTAATTCGGGTCATTGGCACCTTCCAAAATATAATAATATGATGTTTTGAGTCCTCCTCGAGAAGTCGACCCAGTCAAGTTTAGTGGGGCTGACTTAGTTGAGTCAAGTCAACGAAAGAATATAAATAGGAGTGAAGCACTCCTCATTTGAACACACAGACACACACTTTCATAGCACATGAGAGAGAGAGAGAGAGAATCTTATATACAAGGAGGATAAGGAGCAGTTTGAAGTCTTATCTTTTATCTTTTTTATCATCTATATTGAGGAAGCTTTTCTTGCTGGGTTTTTCCCTTTAGGTTTTTTCTAGGGTAAATTTGTGTTGAACTTGTGATACAGTTTCTTTCAGTGATCCTATATGATATTATCATTATGAAATTGAATTGAATGCTGATAATCTATCTTAGTATAGAGAATCTCAACATGGTATCAAAGCTAACCTGAATAGGACAACTTTCACAAGGTGAAAAATCTCTCTCTCCCTCTCCGACAACAAGTTTGGGTTTCGAAGAAATTTTGATTTTTGAAGATCTAACTGCATAGAAATTTGGACCCTCCTAAAGCACATCCACTGATCCTAAGATCAAACTTTTTGAGTGGTGTTGCTATTTTTTCAACATTCAAGTTAGCATTATGTTAGGATCTTTACTGAGAGAATAACATGCACAACAATAAAACATAAGCACAACATAAGAGACATTGAACACATTTTTTTTCATCGGGGAAACCATAAATGGAGAAAACCCCACAAATTCCTCAGAGATAGAATCGGCAGAAGATATAAAACCCAAAACAGTAAGATACACTCCCGACAGCAGCAGTCTCTCTCTCTCACACTGAGAGAGCTTCTCCTCTCATTCATGCACCCCAATGAGTGAGTGTGTGTGTATGGGAATGATAAATAGAGAGGCTCTCACTCTATATTTATATTCTTTCATTCACTTGGAACCCACTCCATCATGTTGGCCTCACTTAACAATTACTTACTAGAGCCAACATTTCTAGGAGTGTCTAATAACCCTAGTGCTCCACCACTTGTGGGGACTTTTCCTTCTCCGACCAATAGGAGGGTAACACAATGGTGGGGACTATTTTATTGACTTACAATGACTCACCTAGGGTTGACTTCACTAGGATATTCTAATAACCCAAGGGCCCCACAACTGTGGGTACTTTAACCCTTGACCAATAGGAGGGTTACCCACAATGACTTGACATGAATTTCTCATTATAGAAACTTCCTAGAATAAACATCGGGGTATGACATGCATCAAATACATTAAAATACATCCCAGAATAAACATCAGGTTACAATATATAAGAAATATGGATGAATACATTCTGAAGTTACAATTACATCAACACTTCCTCTTAACTAGGAAGGTATTCTCTCGACACAATTTATTAGCACAAGTCTTCTTCTCTGTATCATCTAAATAATTGTCAACTTCTTGTCATATTCATCTTTATTCATCTTTCATATGGATCTAGATCATCTCTCAATCTGGATCATCGTCACTAGATCATACTTGATCGGGAACATTGTCACTAGATCATACTTGATATGGAACATCGTCACTGGATCATACTCGATTTGGAACATCGCTGCTAGATATCGATCATCACTCGATCTGGATCATCATCACTGGATCTAGATCATCACTCGATCTGGATCATCACTACTGGATATAGATCATCACTCGATCTAGATCATCACTACTGGATCTAGATCATCACTCGATCTGGATCTCTCAGAGTCATCATAACTGGATCTGGATCATAGCTTGATCTGGATCTCATTTGGTCATCATCATGTGTGCACTATCTCGTCATAGGAATTTCTATAGAGCCATCCTTCTTTCATGCTAGTTGTAGGCCTAGCCATCAAGTAGGTCTTTGCCCAGCACTTACATCTGACCTACTCGTCAAAAAGGCACGCCCAACACTTACATCTGACCTACTTGTCAGAAAGGCATGCCCAACACTCACATTTGATCATGTAGTAAACTACAATCACATAAAAAAGGCCCTGCACTCACATCTGTCATGGAAGGAACTGAATCATCTCACCATGATAGAATGGCCTGCCCTTACATCTGACATGGAAGTAACTAAATCCTCTCACCATGAAAGAATGGCCCACATTTACATCGGCCATGGAAGGAACTGAATCCTCTCACCATGACAGAATGGCTTGCACTTACATCAGCCATGGAAGGAACTAAAGCCTGTCACCATGACGGAATGGTATGCACTCACATCTGACTTGGAAGGAACCAAATCCTCCACCCTCATAAAAAAAGGTGCCCAGTCCCAAACTGAGCTACCCGGTAACTGACCAAGTGCCTCCACTCTCCCAGAGAGTGGCAGTATCCCTTACATCTGTCGATAGAATGGACAGTACTCACATCTGACATGGGAGGAACCTAATTCTTTAGCCATGACAGAATGGCGGTAGCCCTTACATATGTCCTACTCAATAGAATGGCCAGCACTCACATCTGACATGGGAGGAACCTAATCCTTTATCCATGACAAAATGGATCTGCCCTTACATCTGACTTGCTCATCAGAATGGCGGTAGCCCTTACATGTGTCCTACTCGATAGAATGGCTAGCACTCACATTTGACATGGGAGAAACCTAATCCTTTATCCATGATAGAATGGCACTGCCCTTACATCTGACCTACTCGTCAGAATGGTGGTAGCCCTTACATCTATCCTACTCTACAGAATGGCCAACACTCACATCTGACATGGAAGGAACCAAATCCTTTAGCCATGATAGAATGACTCATCCCTTACATCTAACCTACTCATCAAAATGGCTATGGGACTCATCATTTCCCCTTAGAGGGAACCTCGATCTCAAGAACACCAAGATTATCCTTGAAGTACTCAAACTTCACTTTGGCCATTTCTAGCATAGAATCACACCATGGTTGATTACATCCAAGGATGACCTACGAGCTTTACCAGGACCGATTACATCCAAGGGCAACCTGTCTCATCAGCTATGCTAAAAATCCTTCTTTCAAGAGATCTTGATCTAGATCACTACTCCTCTCTGCATCATACAACAAATGCAAGTCAGATCAACCAAATCAAATAGTAGTTTTCAAAAGAAACATACTACCTCAAATCAAATAGTAGTACAGCTGAGGAAAAAGATGTTTCCACTTGCTATTTGAGAGGGACTCCATCCTGCCAAACCAAGAGATCACACTTGATCCCATATTGAATTAGCACCTCAGAGTGCTCTTCCTATCAATGGCATTACATGCCCAATATGAATCCACATAATCTTTTGATTCGCCTCATACTTGAGCCCATAATCAACTGTACCCTTCAGGTACCTCACTGCATGCTTTGCAACCATCAAGTGAACATGTCTCAATGTGTTCACATCAAAGAAAATATCTAGTCTTGTATTTTTCAGGTACATCAAGGAACAAATCATCTGACGATATATCATGGCATCAACGGTCTCTGATGAAGCACCACTTAATAGCTTCAAGTTCGATACCATAGGTGTGGTCATGCAGTCCATCATCCTGAACCTATTCAGGATCTCTACTACATACTTCCCTTGTCCACACCCCCATGCCTAGAAAATAGTGCATTGACACATAACATGAGCATCACTGGTCTTCTACCTTCAACCTTGAAGCAAAGGTTGGAATCCACTTTACTCTCAGTAAAGCCTAAAGTCATTAGTAATCTGCCCATCCTGTTGTACCATGTCGAACCTTAGGATCTTCTGTAGTCACTCCCTCTGAAGTGGAGCATCATTATCGCTCTGTATTTCATGCTCTATGCACTAAAACATTTTGAACCGGAGTGACAAGTAGCTTTCTCTGCTACTATTATCCATCTAGGATCATTGGATACCAAGATCCTCTACATTGAAAATTTTCCAAATTTCTTCTCGCATCCATCTGTGAGCTTGTCATCCTTTATCAACCCTTTAGCAAAGGTTCAAATCTTCATCAAACTAGCTGCAAATGTGTCTTTGTAGTTTATACCTTCTTTTCGTGAGAGGCCTCGAGCTACGAATCTTTCCCTATATGATGTTTCCATCTACTACATGATGGAACTACGAAGTTCTCTTCATGTATTGATACTGCATCCTAGACATCATTCTTCTTGAACTGGTCTTCCATTTATTCTTGGTTACTTCTTCATGGCTGGAAGTTTCTACGTCAATGATGTCGTTTTATTCGTCATATTATTCTTCATTTTGAAATTTCGTCACTTGTTCTTCGGAACAAGTCTTATCCTTCTTTGCTTGCAGGAGATTATGTATGCGGTCTTTCCTACAAGTCAAATGCATTTGTATGGTTAGAAACATTTCATAAGGAATATTCATACTGGAAAATTCTTATGCATAAATATATGATCATGCAACTACTTTAGCCAATACAACATTCATCCATATCTCACTGAAACTTTCTAGATGCATTCCATCTCTACCAGGACAACATTGAGATTGTGCACTAATCCAATATGTCAGCAAAGAGGTTTCATTCTAGATAAGTAGCAATGGAGAGTTGTATAGCACCATGAGATACTTACCCATCACATGCATATTAGTAGTATACTATCGTTAATGCAAACATCCTATCATGCATAATACATCAACAAATGCATAACAAAATAATTTCATGAAATGACAATTGAGTACTTATCTTTATTTGTTTCATGGGTATACTCCTTCTTGAGTCTTTAGCTTCATCGTCTTCTTCATTCATAATAGCATTGTTTGTTATCCAAATGCTAAGTTGGATAAGAAGTTCTTCAAGAGTTGATATATTCATATTCCTCATCGATTGAGGGATCTTCTTTGGATGCTGAGAGCTTGATCTTCAGTTGCTCCCATATTCTCTTCTCTTCTTATGAGTCAAGCTTCATCTTCTTCTCGAAGTCTGCTGAAAGTAATCACTTCCTTATAGCACACATTCCTCGAATGAATGAATACCATGATCCTAGGAGGCCATTCAAGGTGGCTATCACCTTCTTCTGCATTCTTCACTTCTTATTTTATTGCTTCAAGTTGTTCTTTGATTTGAGAGACCCTTGTAAAGTATGATTGTATGGTCTCTGCATTCTGGATCTTCACATTTTTCAATTGGTTTCTTAAGGTCATATTCTGATGTATGTTCTTCCCTTAAAATATCTTGGTCAAGGAATCAAACCTCATTGGTGTCTTTAGGGAAGACACTTGTGGTACAAGTTGATCCATGACTGAATCAACCATGATCTTCTTGGCCTTGACCAAGTTCTTCTTGTGTAAGGCTTCTAGCCTTATCTCCCTCTAGAATTGGAACTTCTCTACTCATGTAGGTGTCCCATTCATTTTCATCAGAGAGATCATATACTTCCATGCTTGGAATTTGTCAACTTCACCAAGTTTATCATCAAGCTAATGTGATAGATTACTTTGAAATGAGAACCTCAAAAGAAAATAGCAATAGATTAGATCTTACCGATTTGAGGTGTCCGTCCTGGTTTCGTAGTTGGATGATCTAGGGTTTGTCATAGAAACCCTAAAACTTGGATTCTTTTAGATATAATTGGATATACATATATATCTCTTCAAATGGAGCTATCCAATGTACTCCTTTTCTGAAAACAGTGGAGGGAAGCTCCCAAAACAGGAAGCCCTAGTTTTCCAATTTCTTTTGCAGAAATTCTTGTTACTGTTTCTGTGATATCTCCAAACTTTATGCTCCTATATGTCTGAACTTTTTTACTGTGGTAACCTCGCATGTCCCTGATCAAACACCATAGGTTTCATCATAATTGGTTTCACCATTTTGTATTTATGATCCTTTTCACAAGGTGACCTGTTACAGGACTGTTCAGAACAGCGAAGTTGTACAGAATTCCACGTGTCACTAGTTCATCTTCTAAGTCTGATATTTGGACCACTGAAGAAAAATTCTCTTCCCTTTCTATAAAATATTCAGGAATTCCATTTGGACCTCTATATCCCAATATCTTGCAATTCTCCCTAGGTGTCCTGTTTAGGGATGAATTCTGGAAGAGGCTGGAACCCTAACTTGGAGGGATAATATCTCCCAGACTATAGTGAATATGACACTAGATTTTTGATACATTTTTCATCATTAATTTATATTTGTCCCCTGTAATTTTCATCTCCTGATCCTTCACCAATCTCAGGATATAGCGAATGTACCAAAACTTATCAATTTTAGTATTTAGGGTTTTTCTAGCTCAGGGTCAAACTAGGGTTTGACTTTCCCTGAGTTTCACCCAACCAAATTTCTTGATCCAGGTCTCCAAATTTCGGTTTTGATGAGGAGAAAAATCCTATTCTAGGATCACTTAAAAATTCCTCTTCTGTAGAAATCCCTAGTTTTCGTATCGAAAACTGAAAATGCTCGGAATCGAATTCTGCTTCAATAGAAAGATGTGCCCTTCAATGGAGAGTCAGCCTAGAATATGTTTGCTGATGGATTATGGAGAGAGACCTAAAAAGTAAGAATCCCTAGATTTTATAGCTGCAAAATGTCTTCTTCTCAGGTTAGCTCTGATACCATGTTAGTTTTTCAACATTCAAGCTAGCATTATGTTAGGATCGTTACTAAGAGAATAACATGCACAGCAATAAAACATAAGCACAACACAAGAGACAATGAACACAGTGTTTTTCATTGAGGGAACCATAAATGGAGAAAACCCCACAACTTCCTCAAAGATAGAATCATCACAATATGTAAAACCCAAAACAGTAAGATGCACTCGTGACAGCAACAGTCTCTCCCTCTCACACTGAGAGAGCTTCTCCTCTCACTCATGCGCCCCAATGAGTGAGTGTGTGTGTATGGGAATGATCAATAGAGAGTCTCTCACTCTCTATTTATATTCTTTCATTCACTTGGAACCCACTCCATCATGTCGACCTCACTTAACAATTACTTACTAGAGCCGACATCTCTAGGACTGTCTAATAACCCTAGTGCCCCACCACTTGTGGGGACTTTGCCTCCTCCGACCAATAGGAGGGTAACACAATGGTAAGGACTATTTCCCTAACTTACAATGACTCACCTAGGTTTGAATTCACTAGTATAGTCTAATAACCCAAGGGCCCTATTACCACCTAAGTTGTACTTAGTGGTTTTTATAAAGTGAGCCTAGTGAACCGGACAGGGTTGACTTGTTCGGACTTCAAAGAGACCTTTGGAAGTACTTATGGGAAGTGTTTGTTGTATCATATCTCATGTTCATACCCCATGGGGGAATTGTAATAAATGTTCTAGAATGATAGTGTTTGTAAAAGAATCGGTATCTTGGACTTCATTTGTCAATCCGATTAGTCTAGGGTGTTTTTTCCCTTCGTTATTATTGGTTGTTGAATAAAGGACTGATAATTTCTGAGTTTTTCACTCCATACCTCCAAAGTTGGGGTGGCCGGCTTGGCATTTAGGCCTAATGAGGTTATTAGAGTCTATGTGTCAATGTATAAGCATGATAGACATCATTTTTGATTCATATGAACATGTCTAAGTCCCCCTAGGTGTTTTTCAATTTTTCAATTTTTTAGTTTTTTCAGTGTTTTTTATTAAATTTTAATTTTTCCAAACATAGGCTATTTTTTAATAGTTTAATTGGAAAAATTGATTTTGTAATAAAAGTGGGCCAAATAATCAGTTTCAGTCATGTAGGTGCTCATTTTCAAGCTAAGAGCACCATGTAACCCCATGGACCCACTTTTTCCTAAGTTTTGAGTAATCTTCCATCACTCCGGTCAGAAAGCCCCAAAAATCAATTATTGATTATTTTAATTAATAAATTGATGATTAATGGAGCAAATCCAAAATCAATAAATCAGTGGATACTCAACTGATTTGACTGAAATCAATCAGATCTGGAGTAGATTGACTGGATCTAGCAAATCCTTGACTGAAGGAGGGGATCAAATCAGATCCAGAGTTGATCTACAGCTATCTTCATGGGGAATTTTACCCTCTCTCTCTCCTCCACACGTGTGGACTCTGCTGGATGCTCTGTGGGCTGATGTGTCAGTGTATGGGTTGATATGTTAGCTCAATCAAGCCCCTGTTTGACAAGTAGGCTCAGTCCATCTTTAGTTATGCATTGATGAACTCTCCATCAGGTGATTTGACTTGATTCCATGAGGAATTGCACCCCCCATGGGCTAGATGGCTTGTAATTTGTATATATCCAGGCACAGCCTCCTCTTCCAAGCTAGTTAGAATTGGGATTGAGGTGCTGCTGCTATTGTATTGTTGTTATTCTTCATTTGAAATAAACAAAATCTTTGGATGCCAGATGGTGTTGTGCCATTACATGTGTGGATGATTATTGCCATTATTTTATTGAGGTAACCTGTATCTGTTTTCATTTCTTGCTAGTTGCTTGTAGATATGTGGTTAAGATTGGTAATTAGCTTATTACAATCTTGATAGGAAAGGTGTTTTTCAATAATTTTATTGAATTTCACTCTCCTTTGATGCATGTTTTGAGATCTATATTGAGCATGTCCTATAAGCTTATATGCATGTTATCTTGAATCTCTTTGTATGTACTAATCGGATCTCACAGGTTTCTTGGCAAGTTCTTTGATTTCAGCTAAGTTGTAGGTTCATACTTTGGAGAGGATGCTGATATATCTTGCTTCTTCATTCTCTTGAAAACATTTCAAAGGCATAGTCCCTCGACATTCCACCTGAAAGCTCTACTGCGGATCTTCAAGGAAACCATCATTTCTTTCCTCCTCTTCCTCCCTCAAAATCAACACTTTACCCGGTAACTTTGTTCAGTTCATGGCTTTGATTTCAGTTGGATCTATTTCATCAAAGTAAAATACACATATATCTGATATTTCATAGCTCATAGTCTAGATCTTGCGCTCAAAAAAGTTTCATAAGCATTCTAGATCTAGCTTTAGGGAAATCGTCCTTTTTGCATGAATTTTAAAGAAAACTTGTAAATCACATGCATTAGATTTCCTTTCACTGTTATAAAATTTAATATTCTTCAATATCAGTGCATTTTAATTGGATGCACAAATATCAAGCCAAGATCCCAAGGAAATCTTGCTTTCCTTGGTTCCCTTTCGTTTGCTTTAGCTAGTCTTAACTTCATTTTTTCTGAGATAAGGTAGACTGATCCAAAGGTACTCTTAAAGTTATTTTGGGTGTTTTTTATTCTAACATTATCACTATATTTTATCATGTCTTACAGACAAGAAAGGAATATGCTGTTCGAAGTGGCCTCGGGAGCGTTCAAATCCCCCCAGGGGTCTCCCTTTTCACCAAAAAACTCAAAAATTTCCCAAAGTTGTAAAATATTGGTTTCGGCCTATATAAGGAACAAGAAGTTTCTGATATATCATTCCTCTGATATTTTAACCATTAATAAATAAAATCATTTTTGGAATAGGCTCTTTCAACCCCATTCCCCATCCCCCCTGGGGGGATTTGCGTCGGTGTCCTTTTCCTCGGTTTTCTGCTTATTTCTTTTAAACTAGAATTTATCTAATCTGAAGGGTAGTATAATTTATTTCATTATTAATATCATTCTCCATATTTTACATTTCAAAGTAATCATAATACTTACCCCACGATTTCCTGATTGACTCGAAAGGGGAAAGAGATTCCTGGTAGGACTAATTAGAAAACCAGAATTGTATATTTGTTTTATTTTTTTATCTTTTATCCATCAACAATTTTAAAATTAACCCCTCCTTTATTCCCCAATTGAGATGCACTTGGATCGAAAGAGGTTCCTGGAGGGTTTTCCTTCTAAACAAGAACACTCAGTTTAAAACTTATTAAAATCGACAAGACTCCAGTGTGTATGCTCTGCACTTGGCTGCATTTTGTCTGATCAGTCAAGATATCTCAAAATCACTTGGGTGACTAGTATAATTAGGATTCACTCTCCCCAACTAACAAACCATCAAGTGAAAATCCAACACCTAGATCAAACCTTTACGGTGGCAAAATACCCAAAGGAAATGGGAACTTACTGAAAAGTGACCTTGGGGCACCGATCTCTGTCAGACCCTAATGGGTGCGTTATGAACAATAGCCCTAGAGACTCCATTTCATCCCACATATTCCTTGTGGGTAGCCGTGAAGGTTTATTTTTGGACATACTCCAAGTACTCTCGGGTATATCTGGATTCTCCCCTTTGCCTAATTTAATCAACTCATACTTCACATTTAACTTAAAACATACCAAGAGGCAATCGCAAAACATTCACTCCAAGGACATGCAAGAATATTGTTTATATTTTGACTCCATTCTAAAGGCACTGGTTATTTTCTTGTTATATACATATATTGTGTCTCAGCATTGTACTTTCATGTGTTTATTTTCATATCTTGTCATCTTTGATTGTCCATAAGTTAAATCTCGAACTCCTAAATAACTCATTCAGTTTAACATCACCTCACTAAGTAAATTGTCCATAGTAACATAATAGGGTCTACGCCCCTTGGCTCCATTAGGAGTTGAGCCTAAACGGAGGAGTCAAGAACAAGGTGACAGCCTTGACTCGAGACTTGCCCCCAAGGACACACCGAGTGGCTTGAAGATTTATGTGACATGGCCTAGGTGTGTGAAAGGCGGCAACACTTTTTGGCGCTGTTGCCGGGGATAAATCTTTTTATTCCCGAGTACGACTTAGCTTAGATTTTTTCTAATCAACTAAAAAGATAAAAAAAACTTATTGATTGATCTAGTCTTTAAAAATCATAAAAATTAAAACTCGATCCATCTAGCGACTCCACTGTCTAACATCCCTTCAAGAATTTCTACCCGAATAAAATGCCGACAATTATTCAATCCTCTCCCTGATCCCGAAAGGTTTATTAGGGAAATATTGAATAGGCAGACTTCTCGTAGAAACCTTGAAGATTTAGGAGACCAATCCCTCTCAGATATCCATCACATATTTGTAGAGAGTCATACCTTCCAATCTCAAGAAATGAAGGAATTTTACAAACCCCTTGACTTTTCTCAGATAGCAGGTGATCCTCATGACATTCCAAATGATGCTATCAAGAAGCTCCCCATGTTTGAGGGAAATAATGCTACCACTGCCAAGACTCATATCCAAAAGTTTGAGAGGCACCTAGTTAGTTATTGCAATAGTCCTGCCGCTAACCATGAAGATGTCAAAATGAAGCTCTTTGCTTTATCCTTAGAGGATGATGCCGTGGAGTGGTATGAAGACCTTGGTGATGATTCATATAAAACCCTTAATGAATTCCTAGAAGTTTTTAAGAAGAAATGGGGGGGAAAGAAAGAACCAAGGCATTTGCTTGCTGCCCTTCATAATATAAAGAAGATGGAAAATGAAACCACCGATGAATTTAATACTAATTTTAGACGTGTGGTTGCGAACCTCCCTAGAGAGATCAATCCAAGGGATGCCTCCATCCTCATATCTTACATCGAAGCTTTCACTGTTGATTTGAGATACCAATTAAGAGACAAAGATCCGACCGATCTAAAAACTGCTCAGTATCTGGCCGAGAAGATAGAAAAGAATATGCAATCTTCGGGCAAATCCAACATTCCAGGTTACACTAGGGGAAACACTTCGTACAACAAAGAGAAGGGAAAGGCCATTGAATTAGAGGAAAAGGAAACCTCTAAAGACCCCATGGAAAAGGTAACTACCCTTTTTGAAAAATTAATGACAAGCCAATCTGTGCAATTAAATAATATTCAGAATAGAATAGTTACACTGGAGAGAAATAATGGACCTAGGAATTTTCAGCCAAAATAGAATCAAGTGTATCAAAAGAAGTTTCCTCAGCAAGAGCCTAGGATTCCAAACCGGTTAGACTCAACTAACCTAGTAGATGAAGTAATTCCATGGTGTAGACCTTGTGAGCAATTCCACCCAGAAAGTACTTGCTACATAGAAAACCAAGTTATAGAACATGGGATGGAAGAGGTCAGTAATCAGGAAACAACATCAGGTGAGTCTGATCATGTGTACATGGTAGGACGAACCTATCCTCTATCAAACCAGCATTGGCAGCAGGCCACAGATTACAGTTTCGAGAAGGATCTCCTGTCTAACTTTTATGGTGTAATGCCTCCTCCGGAAGCAATTAAGGAAATGAAGGAGGCCAGTTTCAAGGGAGCTGTGTATCAAAGAAGAGAGAAGCCATCACCATCTAAACAGTACAAGCCAAAGGTAACCACTCCTCCCCTCCCAGATCCTCCTATTGTCCCTAAGTCAAATATTGATATGGGAGAATGGATAAGTAGTGCTAAGATTCATGTTTATGCAACTGATGTCCTTAAAATTCTCAGTCAAAAAGAAAAGTTGTTGCAAGCCTTAGAGGATAGTCAAAGTAAAGCTCATAATATTATTGAAGAGGATCCTCTCCCTAATAATAATGCTATATTTGAATATGAACATATTGAACCCATAGATAGGCCCATAGTCCTCAACAGTGTTGATCCGAGAAGAGAAGACCACCCACCTTTTTATGTCTCCCTCTTAGTTGATAAACTTCTCCTTCATAACTATATGTTAGATTCAGCTGCTTCATCAAATGTCATGACAAGAAAAGTAATGGAGCAGCTAAATCTAAGGGTCACCCGACCCTACCACAATGTTTGTGCCATGGATGCAAGAGAAGTTGAAGTGGTAGGGATAATATTAAATTTACAAGTTAAGTTGGCTAAGTATCTTGATATCAACATGTCAATGGATGTGGTGGTGATAGATGTTCCAGATAATCGGGGCATGTTGTTTTCCAGAAAATGGGCCGCAACTCTTGGCGGGCACATTCAAATGGATTGGACATATGCTACTATACCTGCATCAGAGAACACTAGGGTGATTCTCCTTAGAGAAAAGATGAGGAAACGGCATGTAGAAAACCCTAAGAAGCCCGGAGATGAATTTGTTCATTTCATTGATAATTTCAGAAACTATGCTATTTTATCAAATTTCATGGCCCCCATTAAGGAAAACATTAAAAATGAGAAGATCGATGAAGTTTGGAAAATGTACTTTGACGGGGCTTATTCCAAAATTGGAAAGGGTGCGGGCATCGTGATCATCTCTCCTTCAAATAAATTCTACAACTTTGCATTCAGATTAGAGTTTGAAGCATCAAACAATGTAGCTGAGTATGAGGCATTGCTCCTAGGGTTAGAAACCACTAAAGATATGGGGATAAATATGTTGAACATAAAGGGTGATTCATACTTAGTTATCCTCCAAATTAAGAATCAGTATCAATGCAAAAATGACAGACTAAGAAAGTATACGAATGCCACATGGGACACTATGGAATGGTTTGATGCACTTAACATTCAAAAGGTCCATAGGGAAATGAATGGGTTGGCAGATAAATTAGTAGTAGCAGCATCCACCCTCCATCCATCAGATGAAATGATTAATGGGAATGGAAGGATGGAAATAAATTTCAGACCTTCAATTTCAGATAATATAGACCACTGGCAAGTGTTCAAAGATGATGAGCAACTCTTGAGATTCATCCACAGTCTACAAGAGTTTGAGGGTTGCAAGATTAGTTATCAGCAGGAAGGTAAAGAGTATCAGGAGTGCGAGGATAATGAAAGGAATCACATCCCGAGTAGCCTTATAGCCTTTGAGAATCTTTTCGATCATCAGGTTCATCATAAAAAACAAAAAGAAGAAATAAAAACTAGGAATTGTATGGAAATAAACATAGGAACTGACAAAGATACCAAGTTAATAAAAATTGGAAAAGGTACTTCAGAAAAGGAAAGGAAAAACTTCATCAACCTAATCAAAGAGTATAGAGATGTGTTGGCCTTTAGTTATGATGAGCTTAAATCCTATAGGGAGGATGTGTTTCAACACACTATTCCCCTCACAGAAGAAGCTAAGGAGGTCAAACCTTTTCGACAAAAACTTAGGCGAATAAATCCTAAGTTGGCCCCCATTGTGTAGAAGGAACTTCAGAAGATGCTAGTAGCAGGGATCATAGCACCTACAAGGCATTCATGTTGGTGCTCCAACTTAGTTGTTGTTAGAAAGAAGAATGGGTCAATTAGAATATGTATAGATTTTAGAAATCTGAATACATCATGCCTCAAAGATAATTACCCATTACCCGACATGGAAACTTTGCTTTAAAGAGTAACATGATCAGGAATGATGTCCATGTTGGATGTCTTTTCCAGTTATAACCAAGTGTTGGTAAATAAAGAATATCAACATAAGACCACATTCAGCACACCTTGGGGTACCTATAAATTTCTAAGAATGCCTTTTGGCTTATTGAATGCTGTGCCACCTTCCAAAGAGCCATGGATTTTGCCTTCAAAAAACTTATATGAAAAATAATTGAAATATATCAAGATTACTTAACTGTTTTTTCAAAAGAAAGATCTGACCACACAAGTCATCTTAGGCAGGTTTTTATAAGATGTCAGAAATATGGTATTTCTTTGAATCCTGCCAAGTCAATCTTTAGATTTGATGAAGGAAAGTTGTTGGGGTGCATCATTTCTAAAGATGGTGTCAAGGTTGATCCGGAGAGAGTTGAAGCTATTAAAAAAGTCCCCTTTCCTCACAATCTAAAAGCTCTCCAGTCCTTTAATGGTCAAATCAATTTCATAAGAAGATTTATCCCAAACTTAGAAGAATTAATGAAACCTCTACAAAAGCTATTAAAGAAAGATGCTAAGTTTGAGTGGATAGACGAAGGGAAAGATGCATTCAAGTCCATAAAAAATGCCATATCCATGTCCCCGGTCTTGACTAGTCTAGATTATTCCAAAGAATTCCAAATATTTTCCTTTTCCTCAGAAGACACCATTGCCAGTGTTTTACTTCAAAAGAATAAAGAGGGACAAGAGCAACCCATAGCATTTATGAGTAGAGCCTTACAAAATTAAGAATTGAAGTATACCACAATGGAGAAACAGGCCTATGCTCTTGTCAAGTCCCTTAAACATTTCAGAACTTATATAGGTTACTCCAAAATCATTGGATGTGTACCCCATGCAGCTGTCAAGGATATCATGTCTCAGCAGGACTGTCTAGGAGTCAGGGGTAAGTGGGTTTCAAAAATTCAGGAATATGATTTGGAGATAAGACCTACTAAATTAATTAAGGGACAGGGTCTTGCAAAGATGTTGACCCAAGGAAATGAGAAGGCTTTAGGAATAATCTACCAAAGCAACAATTCAGACCAAAGTGTATTAGATGAGTTTCATAGAATAGAGCAGCACCCCTGGTACATCGACATCATAGTTTTTCTCTGCAACCTTACATGCCCTGATCACTTACTTGGCCATAAAAGAAGGGCATTAAGGTTAAAGGAAACTAAGTATTGTTTGACCAAAGATGGTTTGGGTTGGAGAAACCCAGATGGTTTGATACTTAGATGTGTCGATGAACCTGAGTCCAAGAAACTCATGGTTGAGTTCCATTCAGGATTTTGTGGTGGACATTTTGCAGCTAAAACAACTGCCCACAAAATCCTTAGAGTAGGATACTATTGGCCAAACCTATTTTCATATGTGCACAAGGCTGTCAGAGTTTGCCTTAGTGTCAGTTATTCATCAGAAAGCAACAAATGAAAGCCTTACCTCTAAATCCAATAGTAGTCCAAGCCCCTTTTCAGTAGTGGGGGCTTGACTTCATCTGTAAGTTCAAGGATAACTCAATCAATGGTTACTCTTGGATTCTTACCACCACGGATTATTTTACCAAGTGGGTAGAGGCGATACCCACGAAAAAGGCAATCGATGCCATAGTCATGGATTTCCTAGAAGATAAAATCATTACAAGATTCGGTATGCCAGCTAGAATAATCACGGATAATGGCCCACGCTTTGTTTCTTCCGAGATGTCGTCTTTCTGTTTCAAGTACGGCATTATCCTATCTCACTCATCTAATTACTATCCCCAAGGAAATGGTCTAGCAGAATCAAGTAACAAGAACTTAATGACCATAATCAAAAAAATTGTGGGCGACAATAAGAAGGCTTGGGATAGCAAAATCAAATTAGCATTATGGGCCGACATGATCACTAAGAAAAGTTCAACAGGGAGGAGCCCTTTTGAACTAGTCTATGGCCTTGATGTCACCTTACCAGTCCATCTAAAGCTTCCAGTTTATCATCTCCTCCAGACATTCAGCTCAGATCAAGAGGCCATCCAGAATAGAATAAACCAGTTGATCGAGCTAGATGAGAGCAGAAGAGACTCTCTTGACCATAGTATCAAAAATTCAGACAAGGTCAAGAGAGCCTTTGATAAGTCTACTCGGACAAGGTCCTTCCAAGTAGGTGACACAGTTCTATGTTGGGACAAACGACGGGAAAAATCTGGGAAACATGGAAATCTCGACAGCCTATGGTTGGGACCGTACATCATCGATGAAATAGTCGGAACTAACTCCTTCTACCTAAATGACCTGGAGGGAGAAATATTGAGCTTACCAGTGAATGGTTTCCTCCTCAAGCTGTTTTTCGCCAAGACAGCTTGATTCCTTTAGTGGCATCGATGGTTTCAGGGCCAATTTCTAAACCTTTCCCTGCATGTATTTCTAAATGGTATATATCATATAGTTGTATCATAGATATTGTTGTATTATAGTTATCTTGTACCATGTTGAAAATTTTCCTTTGTATATTAGTTTTTGAAAAATATTCCTTTTTGCACATTATAGATTAATTATGTACATTAGTTTGTTTTTATGGAAAAAATTTTCTTATATATACATGTTACTAACAAACTCTAATTGCCTTGCAGGAACCAGAGATTCCAGAGTTCTCACATCCTCTCCTTTGAACAGAAGATCAGTTAGAGAATGTGTCCCAAATGGAGCCAGAATGTTACCACCTAAGTTGTACTTAGCCGTTTTTATCAAGTGAGCTTGGTGAAACGGACAGGGTTTACTTGTTTGGACTTCAAAGAGACCTTTGGAAGTACTTCTGGGAAGTGCTTGTTGTATCATATCACATGTTCATACCCCATGGGGGAATTGTAATAAATGTCCTAGAATGATAGTGTCTGTAAAAGACTCAGCCTCTTAGACTTCATTTGTCAATCTTATAAACCCAGGGTGTTTTTCCCTTGGTTATTATTGGTTGTTGAATAAACGACTGATAATTTCTGTGTTTTTCACTCCATACCTCCAAAGTTGGGGTGGTCGGCTTGGCATTTATGCCTATTAAGGTTATTAGAGTCTATGTGTCAATGTATAAGCATGCTAGACATCATTTTTGATTCATATGAACATGTCTAAGTCCCCCTAGGTGTTTTTCAACTCTTCAATTTTTTAGTTTTTTTAGTGTTTTATATTAAATTTTAATTTTTCCAAACTTAGGCTATTTTTTAATAGTTTAATTGGAAAATTTAATTTTGTAATAAAAGTGGGCCAAATAATCGGTTTCAGTCATGTAGGTGCTCATTTTCAAGCTAAGAGCACCATGTAAACCCATGGACCCACTTTTTCCTAAGTTTTGAGTGATCTTCCATCACTCAGGTCAGAAAGCCCCAAAAATCAATTCTTGATTATTTTAATTAATAAATTGATGAATAATGGAGCAAATCCAAAATCAATAAATCAGTGGATACTCAACCGATTTGACTGAAATCAATCAGATCTGGAGCAGATTGACTAGATCTGACAAATCCTTGACTGAAGGAGGGGATCAAATCAGATCCAGAGTTGATCTACAACTATCTTCATGGGGAATTGCACCCTCTCTCTCTCTCCTCCACACGTGTGGACGTTCCTGAATGCTCTGTGGGCCGATGTGTTGGTGTATGGGTTGATGTGTCAGCTCAATCAATCCCCTGGTTGACAAGTAGGCTCATTCCAGCTTCAGTTCTGCATTGACGAACTCTCCATCAGTTGATTTCACTTGATTCCATGAGGAATTGCGCCCCCCTAGGCTAGATGGCTTGTAATTTGTATATATCCATGCACAGCCTCCTCTTCCAAGCTAGTTAGAATTGGGATTGAGGTGCTGATGCTATTGTATTGTTATTATTCTTCATTTGAAATAAATAAAATATTTGGACACCAGACGGTGTTGTGCCATTACATGTGTGGATGATTATTGCCATTATTTTACTTAGGTAACCTGTATCTATTTTCATTTCTTGCTAGTTGCTGGTAGATCTGTGGTTAAGATTGGTAATTAGCTTATTACAATCTTGATAGGAAAGGTGTTGTTAACACCCAAAAATGGTTAACTACCTCATCTACCCCACTACGTGGCTCATTTGTCCATTTACCTACCATATTCCCTGAAAATCCCACTAAAAAGCCTCCAAAAGGCCTAAAATGCCTCTAAAAGGCCATAAAATCATCTAAAAAGCCTCCAAAAGGCTTAAAATGCCTCCAAAAGGTCAAAAACCCCCTTTTTCCTCCAAAAATAACCAAAATTCCTCTAAAAATAGCAAAAATCCCCAAAAGGGAAGAAAAGGAATAAAAATAATGAGGAAAAATGAGGAAAACCCTAAAAACAGCAAAAACCCTAAACAAGCTGCCCTAAACCACATGGTTTCCAAAACCATGGGCCAGCACTCCACCACTAAAAAACTACAAATAAGTGGTGGAGACTCCTCATTTCACATCCACAGTCAAAAGCATCCTGCCTCTGCCGAAATTATTCTCGAAACCCTAGCTTACCATCAAGCCATTTCCATCATCGAGAACCCTTTTGGCCCATTTCCACCACCGGAAAAGGAAAGGAAGCAGCTTGGAGCTCGAGGCCGCCGACATCGGACCAGTGCAACGGACTCCACCAACCTCCTCATCTGAGGTAACGTAAATAAAAAAAACACCATTACTCATTTTCTTACTGTTTTTGCTTTACGTTATTTACTTTTTCTGCTTTAGTTTAGTTCGTTTTTATTTACATTATTGAACTGCTACTAAGGAATCCAGATTCCTTAGTAGGTGCTCATTAGCACAAGCTAGGGTGAAAACCCTAGCTACAATTTTGGCGACTCCGCTGTCTCTTGTTAATTTTAGTTTTATTTTTCCGTACTGTACTTTCGTTTGCCGTTTTCGGCCGCCGGAAACCGCGCCGTTTTCTTTCGCAGCCGCGGCCCAACCGCGCCTTTCAGGCCCTAACCCGCGACCAGCCCGCCGCTTTCAGCTTTTTGCCCTGCGCCCCGACCGCGTTTTTTCCACCCACAGTCGCGATCCGACCGCGCCTGTTCATTACACAGGCGCGCTCCGACCGCCGCTGCCAGCCCGAAACCCGCGGCCTCGACCGCGCCTGTTCGCCCAGAACCCGCGGTTTCGACCGCCGCTGCCATCTACCCACCCGCGGCCTCGACCGCGCCTATTCGCCCTGAACCCGTGACCGCAACCGCGCCTGTTTGGCCCTAACCCGCGGTTTTGACCGCCGCTGCCATCTAGAAACCCGCGGTCCGCACCCAGTTTTTTGCATTTGTTGCCGCGCAGAAACCTAGTCGATTTGCCTCCATTTTTCCTGCACTTGCACAGCCACCTGTTCCATTTGCAGCCCTACAGCCACTCCTGCTTCTTGTTTTACAGCATTATTTTAAAATTTTTCTTTTCAGCATTATTTATTTCAGCAAAAAGTTTGCATGGTCAAAGTTTCTTACAGTTTTTCATACATTATTGTTATTGAGTAGCTGTTTTAGATTCATCATCTCACATGCACACAATCTGTCCCCTAAATTCAAGAGAGACCTAAAATCTACCTTAACTCAACCAACAAAATAACCTCATTTGAGGAACACAAAAGAATTTTGTAGGTAGGTAGGGTCGAGGGGATAGGCTTCCAATAACACCCCTCGGTCATTTTCACGTGAGACATAGTTGTTGTCCTTTAGGGAACCAAAATCCCTTAGTATTTTTTGACACGGTCACCACCAGTTTGTCAGAGGGCCTCTCCCTTAGGAGGGTTGAAGTCGTGAGATTGGTTCCGGAAGTCTGAGTGGAATACCGCAATCCATTCAGTAACTGAAGGGCTACCTTTCGCAGTTCTCGGAATATCCCTGTATAGGGAATATTGCGGTTAAAGGACCAAGCGATAGATTCACCTTTCTGGACGTGTCATGAACAGGGTATCTTAGTTGCCATTCTTCTAGGTTTGCGTACCCGGTATCCCTCCCGGTAGGGGGATACTTTTAGCCATTTGACTTTCCTACTTATATTGTCTGACTTGGATTTCATCACCTTGCAAAGGATATACTTAGTTAAGTCATAATACCATTAGCTAGGTGTTTGCATGCTCCTTTACCTCCTCTTGGTCTAGTGAGTCCACCGGTTTTTTTCTTTTTTAGGAAACCGACTGCTTATTGGTATTCTGACCACTTTGTTGACACTCCGCCTATTGTAGCACGCAGTTACAGTAGGTGTTTTGAGTTGCTTTTTGGCCTGAGTGCCTTGTTTTTCGAGCTCTCCTTCTGCACACACGGTTGCATTAGGATTTTTGAGTTCTTTTTCCGACACCACAACCCACATATTTGAAAATTACTTGTCACCATTGACTCTCCGAGACATTCTCGTCGCCTCAGAGGCGAGCCCCCACAGCACGGTTCACTTGACACCACCCGTCATCACCGTAGATCTCGAGCCTTGTCACTTGACTCCACTCGTCAGCGTCATAGGACTCCATCACCCGATTCCGAGAATACTCTTTACACTGCCCCCACTAGCCCCATGGCTAGCGTGAATCCCAACCCCTCCACTATAGGGACCACCGGTGGTACATCAGCCACTATACCAGTTACTACACCAATCATGGGTATGCCCTCCACAGGAGGCCCGT
>LPNX011223459.1:84213-286897 GCA_001517045.1 Pseudotsuga menziesii
CCAGCATGGGTATGCCTGCCTCGTCCATATATTGAGATTTTTTCCTCATCCAGTATTTGAGGACCATTTTATACTGTTATGTTATATTCTGATACGAGCATGGGAATGCCCGCCTCGTCCATATTATCAGATGATCCCTCCTCCATTATTGAGGTTATGTACTTTTCAGTCCTTGCAGGTGGTTCGAGATCGGTGTCCCGGGCTTCAGTTGCTTCCTTCTCTTCTCCACACCCCAACACAAACCAAATCTGACTCATGATGTCCATCGGCCATACAATGAGCTCCTGCCCTCGCACATCAGGGGGCAATCTGTTAACACCCAAAAATGGTTAACTACCTCATCTACCCCACTACGTGGCTCATTTGTCCATTTACCTACCATATTCCCTGAAAATCCCACTAAAAAGCCTCCAAAAGGCCTAAAATGCCTCTAAAAGGCCATAAAATCATCTAAAAAGCCTCCAAAAGGCTTGAAATGCCTCCAAAAGGTCAAAAAACCCCTTTTTCCTCCAAAAATAACCAAAATTCCTCTAAAAATAGCAAAAATCCCCAAAAGGGAAGAAAAGGAATAAAAATAATGAGGAAAAATGAGGAAAACCCTAAAAACAACAAAAACCCTAAACAAGCTGCCCTAAACCACATGGTTTCCAAAACCATGGGCCAGCACTCCACCACTAAAAAACTATAAATAAGTGGTGGAGACTCCTCATTTCACATCCACAGTCAAAAGCATCCTGCCTCTGCCGAAATTATTCTCGAAACCCTAGCTTACCATCAAGCCATTTCCATCATCGAGAACCCTTTTGGCCCATTTCCACCACCGGAAAAGGAAAGGAAGCAGCTTGGAGCTCGAGGCCGCTGACATCGGACCAGCGCAACAGACTCCACCAACCTCCTCATCGGAGGTAACGTAAATAAAAAAAACACCATTACTCATTTTCTTACTGTTTTTGCTTTACGTTATTTACTTTTTCTGCTTTAGTTTAGTTCGTTTTTATTTACATTATTGAACTGCTACTAAGGAATCCAGATTCCTTAGTAGGTGCTCATTACCACAAGCTAGGGTGAAAACCCTAGCTACAGGTGTTGTTCAATAAGTTTATTGACTGTCACTCTCCTTTGATGCATGTTTAGAGATCTAGATTTAGCATGTCCTATAAGCTTATATGCATGTTATCTTGAATCTCTTTGTATGTACTAATCAAATCTCACAGGTTTCTTGGCAAGTTCTTTGATTTCAGCTGAGTTTCAGGTTCATACTTTGGAGAGGATGCTAATATAGCTTGCTTCTTCATTCTCTTCAAAACATTTCAAAGGCATAGTCCCTCGACATTCCACCTGAAAGCTCTACTGCGGATCTTCAAGGAAACCAGCATTTATTTCCTCCTCTTCCTCCCTCAAAATCAACACTTTACCCGGTTACTTTGTTCAGTTCATAGCTTTGATTTCAGTTGGATCTATTTCATCAAAGTAAAATACACATAGATCTGATATTTCATATCTCACAGTCTAGATCTTGCACTCAAAAAAGTTTCATAAGCATTCTAGATCTAGCTTTAGGGAAATCATCCTTTTTGCATGAATTTTAAAGAAAGCTTGTAGATCACATGCATTAGATTTCATTTCACTGTTATAAAATTTAATATTCTGCAATATCAGTGCATTTTCATTGGCTTCACAAATAGCAAGCCAAGATCCCAAGGAAAGCTTGCTTTCCTTGGTTCCCTTTCGTTTGTTTTAGCTAGTCTTAACTTCATTTTTTTCTGAGATAAGGTAGACTGATCCAAAGGTACTCTTAAAGTGATTTTGGGTGTTTTTTATTCTAACAATATCGCTGTATTTTATCAAGTATGACAGACAATAAAGGAACCTGCTGTTCGAAGTGGCCTCGGGAGCGTTCAAATCCCCTCAGGGGTCTCTCTTTTCACCAAAAAACTGAAAATTTTCCCAAAGTTGTAAAATATTGGTTTCAGCCTATATAAGGACCAAGAAGTTTCTGATATATCATTTCTATGATATTTTAACCATTAATAAATAAAATAATTTTTGGAATAGGCTCTTTCGAGCCCATTCCCCATCCCCCCTGGGGGGATTTGCTTCGGTGTCCTTTTCGTCATTTTTCTACTTATTTATTTTAAATTAGAATTGATCTAATATATAGGGTAGTATAATTTAGTTCAATATTAATATCATACTCCATATTTTACATTTCAAAGTAATCATAATACTTACCCCACGATTTCCTGATTGACCCCAAAGGGGAAAGAGATTCGTGGTAGGACTAATTAGAAAAATAGAATTGTATATTTTTTTTATTCTCATCTTTTATCCATCAACAATTTTAAAATTAATCCCTCCTCGATTTTCCGATTGAGATCCACTTGGATCGAAAGAGGTTCCTGTAAAACTTATTAAAATCGAAAAGACTCTAGTGTGTATGCTCTGCACTTGGCTACGGTTTGTTCGATCATTCAAGATGTATCAAAAGCACTTGGGTGACTAGTATAATTAGGATTCACTCTCCCCAACTGAAAAACCATCAGGTGAAAATCCAACGGTGGAAAAATACCCAAAGGAAGCGGGAACTTACTGAAAAGTGACCTCGAGGCGTCGATCTCTGTCACACCCTAATAAGTGCATTGTGAACAATAGCCCCAGAGACTCCATTTCAGCCCACATATTCCTTGCGGGTAGCCGTGAAGGTTTAGTTTTGGACATACTCCAAGTACTCTCGGGTATATCTGGAGTCCCCCCTTTGCCTAATTTAATCAACTCATACTTCACATTTAAATTAAAACATACTAAGAGGCAATCGTAAAACATTCACTCCAAGCACACGCAAGCATATTGTTTATATTTTGACTCCATTCTAAAGGCACTGGTTATTTTCTTGTTATATACATATATTGTGTCTCAGCATTGTGGTTTCGTGTGTTTATTTTCGTATCTTGTTATCTTTGATTGTCCATAAGTTAAATCTCGAAATCCTAAATAACTCATTCAGTTTAACATCACCTCACTAAGTAAATTGTCCTTAGTAACATAATAGGGTCTACCCCCCTTGGCTCCATTAGGAGTTGAGCCTAAACAGAGGAGTTAAGAACAAGGTGACAGCCTTGGCTCGAGACTTGCCCCCAAGGACACACCTAGTGGCTTGAATATTTCTGCCACCTTACCCAGGTGTGTGAAAGGTGGCAACATGCCCCACAACTATGGGGACTTTAACCCTTAACCAATAGGAGGGTTACCCACAATGACTTGACATGACTTTCTCATTATAGAAACTTCCCGGAATAAACATCGAGGTATGACATGACTCAAATACATTACAATACATCCCAGAATAAACATCAGGCTACAATACATAATAAATACGGATGAATACATTTCGAAGTTACAATTACATCAACAGGTATACCTCTAGGAAAGGCAAACCCTAGTTTGAAACTGGACCAGAAAACTGAAGAAATCCAGAAAACCAGAAAACTGCACTGCAGAATCTTGCAAGTGAGTTTTGAAATATGAAGTCTTGAGATCTTCAGAAACCAAGAACACCAGTGCACTCACCTCAGTCAAGTGCATATCCTGGTAAGACCAGTTTCTCATTTTCAATAATTTCAATTTTTTGTGATCTCTTGACAAGATGGCCCTAAGCACCAAGCTTAAGGATAAACTAGAAGGCATAGAGAATTTTTGAGCATGGAAATGCAGAATTGGCCTCATTCTCAAGGAGAATGATCTTGACAAATATATCGAGGAAGAATTTGTAGAACCTAAAGAGGCTGAAGCTAAGGAGAAGCAAAAAAAGGATCTGATTAGGGAATAAAGGATTATTGCTTATTCTATCAAGGATCACTTGATCCCTCAAATGTTATCCAGGAAAACTCCAAAAGAAATGTATGATGCCCTAGCAAGGATGTATGAAGGAAGAAACATGAACAGAAAGATGAATCTAAGAGGTGAATTGAAAAGCACTAAGATGAGTGATGGAGAATCCATCTAGGACTATTTCACAAGGGTCTCCTAATTCAAGGAACAACTAGAATCCATTGGAGACAACCTTGATGAATATGAGTTGGTTATGACTACTCTCAATGGTCTCACCAAACCCTGGGATTAATTCATCCAAACTATGTGTGCCAGAAAGGAAAGCATGGAGTTTGATATTGTATGGGGAAATAGTATTAAAGAGGATCCTAGAGTGGCCAATAGAGAAGCCCTACTAAAGGAAGATGATCAATCCCTAGCCACACATACCAAGAGAAGAATAATTCAACCCAATTTCAAGAAGGGAAACCATAAGGAGTCTCAACCTCCCAGAAGGTTTCAAACAACAAGAGAAAGTCTCCCAAAAAGGGACTACTCCAGGTTTCAATGTTTTCATTGTGATAAGGTAGGACACATTGCCAGAAATTGTCCTTTGAAGAAAGAAGAATACAAGAAGAGGAACAACAACAAAAGACATCATGCACATCTAGATGAAGATGAGTATAAAGAAGAAGAACAAGAAGAAACTCAGATAAAGAAATCAAGAGAAGAAGATGCAGAATAGTATGTACTATTCTCTGCACTCTCTAGGTCTATAACACCTAGAGAAGACACGTGGTTTATTGATAGTGGTGCTTCAAAGCACATGATGGGACAAAAGAAAATTCTTCCAAAACTTGAAGAAAGGAACTTTCCTTAGAAAGTATCTCTAGGATATTACTATCAATATCCAATCAAAGGAATTGGTGAAGCAAGCTACAAGCTTGATTCAGGAAACCCCCTAAAGATGAAGGAAGTTTTATTTGTAACAGGTCTAAAGAAGAACTTACTTTCTATCTCAATATTAGATAAGAAGGGATATAGAGTTGCATTCATAGATGTACAAGTACTCATGTGGCCCAAAGGAAAGTCAATTGAAGATGCAGTTGTCATCAGTGAAGAAAAAAAAACCCTTGTTCATGAGACCACCAACCCTAGTGAATTGTGGCATAGGAGTCTTTCCCACATCAATTACAAATCACTATATCATGTGAAAAAAGTAGTGACGAGACTACCAGACTTGAAGATCAACCATGAAGGCATTTGCAAAGGATGTGAAAAAGGAAAGAATATCAAGAATCCATTTCCAAAGAGTGAAACAAAAACTAAAGGTACGTTGGAATTAATTCATTCAGATGTATGTGGTCCAATGTCCTCCACATCCTTGAGTGGTTTTGAATACTATATTACATTTATTGATGGATATACTTCTTGAAAGCAAAGAACAAAGTGTTTGAAAAATTCAAGGAATTCAAAGCCTTGATAGAAAACCTTTCAGACAAAAGAATCTAGACACTCCGATCAGACAATGGTGGAGAATATACTTCAAAATAATTTGAAGCCTTTTGTAAAGATGCTAGAATTAAGAGGCAACTAACTACTCCCTACAATCCTCAAGAAAATGGTGTTGCGGAAAGAAAGAATAGAACCATCATGGAGGTAGTGAAGACAATGATATATGATCAAGATATTCCAATGTGTCTATGGGAAGAAGCAACAAGAACTATTGTCTATGTACATAATAAAATATCTCACATTGCCCTTGGATTCAAGACTCCAAAAGAGATGTTCATGAGAAAGAAGCCTGAAGTAAGTCACCTCAATATATTTGGTTGTCCAGTATATGTTCACATACCGAAAGAGAAAAGAACCAAGTTGGACCCTTCTAGAAAGAATGGAATATTTGTTGGATACTGTGAAGTATACAAGCCATTTAGAATTTACATTCCTCGATTCCATCATATGGAAATCAATAGAGATGTAACATTCGATGAAGAAGCATCTCTCAAGATATTCAGAAAATTTCAACATGAATAAGTATACAAGGAAGATGCACCTCCCAAAAATGTAGAAGCTACATTCCTCCCTGAAGGTGAAACACCTGAAGATCATGATATGACAGAACCACAAGAACCTCCCATGATGGAGATATCATGGAAGATAAATCCTGCTTGGACAAGAGAAATTATACAAGAAGCAGAAATATATGGAGATCCAGAAGGCTCCACAAGGATGAGCAATAAGCTCAAGCCATTTTAGAATTATGTAGCTTTGATGTGCGATCTTGTAGATCAAGAACCTACAAACTATGAAGAAGTTGTACAGAAGAAAGAATGGGAAGAATCAATAACAAAATAATACTAGTAAATAATGAAGAATGATGTGTGGGATATAGTTCCCAAACCAGAAGGCAAGAGTGTGGTATCTTCCAAGTGGATTTACAAGATAAAACATGTTATTAATGGAAGTATAGAGAAATATAAGGCAAGATTTGTGGCTAGAGGTTTCTTTTAGAAATAGGGAATTTATTAGGAAGAAACATTTGCACCTATAGAAAGGTATACTTCGATTAGAGCCATCATGGCACTTGCATCCATGATGAAGTGGAACTTACACCAAATGGATGTGAAGACAACCTTCCTGAATGGTGTAATTGAGGAAGAAGTATACATAGAACAACCACAAGGATTTGAAGTTGAAGATAGACGAACTCACGTATGAAAGTTGAAGAAGGCCCTGTATGGCCTAAAGCAATCTCCTAAAGATTGGTATGGAAGGATAGATAGTTTCTTGGCGAGCTTGGAATTTACTAAGAGTAAAGCCGATCCTAACCTTTACTTCAAGGTTATATATGATTAACTTGTCATACTATTACTATATGCGTATGATCTATTTCTAATAGGGAATGAGAAACATATTAAATAATGCAAGAAGAAGATCGCTAAGTAATTTGAGATGAAATACCTTGGATTAATGCACTATTTTCTAGGTATTGAAGTGTGGAAAAGTTCAGAAGGAATCTTTCTCAATAAGGGAAAGTATGTAGTACAAATTTTTAAAATATTTGATATGTTGGAATGTAAAGCCATCGCCACACCCATGGATACCAACCTAAAGTTGCTAGCTGATGAATCATAAAAGTTAGTGGATGTGACTCAATATAGATATATTATTGGTTCATTGATGTATTTAACAAATACCAGACCAGACATGTGTTTTGTTGTGAACACCTTGAGTCAGTATCTAGTTCAACCTATATGTGTTCACTTGGTAGCTACAAAACATGTGATGAGATATCTGAAAGGAACTATAGACTTTGGTTTATACTATGATGGAAACCATGAATACAGATTGTATAGCTATACAGATGCAGATTGGGATAGAAGTGTCTTAGACAGGAAAAGCACATCAGGTGGATGTTGTTATCTGGAGTCTTCTATGATTTCATGGTTTAGCAGGAAATAGTTTAGTGTTGTTGTCACATACCCCAAATTGCAAAAACATTTTTATGTTTTAAGAGACATTATGTTATAATTTTATTATAAAGTTTGTAATTAACGACCAAGTAGGGTCAAGGATAATTGCATTTAATTGTTGAATATTTTATTATTAAATAAAAGAAAGATGAGACAACAACTTAAGGAGGTTGTTAAATGAGTGTTTTACTAGAAAATTGGTGGAATAGGCTGGGTTGAGAGCAGATTGACACTTGGCAGCATCCTCAAACTACTTCTAGTTGTTGCAGGAGGCAACTTCCCTATTCTTGTGGTCATGTTCCCCAAGAAACTAGAACAAGAGAAGGTGGCTCATTAAGTGAAAACTGACCGAAAATACCTAGGCATGCTAATAAAATTTCCCATTGAATTTAGTTGAGGCTGCTCATTCTTTACTTGTGAAAATTCTGAGTGAAATTAGTGCACAAGAAATTCGATGGAGGGGACTAGAAGAAGTTTTTTAGTGAAAAGTGTTGAAGTTCTGAACTAGTGCAACTAATTTAAGCCGAGTTCATACTACTACAAGCAAAATATATTATTGTTTATTACTCAGTAGATCTGTAGAGGTTTTCTAGACCAGTTCTCTCACCCAGTGCTTTCAATCAGGTAGACCAGTAGACAGGCTCGGGGGTCCTAAGATTTGCAGTTTCGCTATCTTCAGGAGTTGGTTGGGGGGAACAAACTCCTTATGTTCTTGTCTCCTCAGCTGCATTTCCAGGTTATACATGTTCTTTCTAATTTCTCTATGCATACTTAGGAGCAAGAAGGAATGAATTTAGGAAATAATATGTTATGTTTCTACTTCATCTGTTATTAGAATTATTGAAGGAAATATTTTACTATGAAAAGATAGACAAATTCTGGATCAGATATGGATTAGGATAAATGATTAGAGTAATTTCAAATTTTACTGACGAATAAAATACCTAATTGTATTTTTGCACATCTTCAAGAATGTAGTACTCTAGTACAGTAAGTTAGATTATATTCTAATGGATAAATAAAAGGAAGAATGTAGGATTATGTTTATTTACTTTTTATAGATTCCTTGTAAGAATGTATAGGAGTTCCTTAGTTAGAATGCACCTGTTAATAAGTTAGACATGAATTATTTCCAAGAAATATATTTTAAAAACCAGTACACAATCTGTGTAATGGTGCTCCCTTTTACACAGTAAATAAATTACTAGCTATAAGCCTAATTATTATAAGTATACATAGTTATTAAACATTATAAGAATAGAGAAATAAATAAGGTATAGTAATCATTTAGGTTAGTGTAATTATATAAGAAAATTTCATTAATTCTGTAGGTAAACATCAAATATTAACCCTATTATATTTAACAAAAATAATGCAAGGTTTAGATTTAAAATAAAAAAAGATACAAACCCTAAAACTAAGAAAAACTATCAGCTAGCATTATTTTACTATCTCTTTTCCAGATTAGGGTTATTGCAGTTTACCCACAATTTTTCTTAAGAAAAAACTCTTCATTTATACTAATACAATTATCTATATTATAAATGCATAGAATTAAATAAAAATTTCACAGAAACAATATTAAAATTGTTTATCTAATATAAACTAAGACAATCTAATAAAAGACATTTTAAAAATTTCTTAATCCATTTACACAGTAAAAATTCGGGTTGTATTATCGAACCCTTCTCTTTTATTTATTTCCTTAAACAAATCTTTACCAACAGAGAAAAAAAATCAAACTCTGATTTAAAACCAATATCCTGAACATTTTCCTTTTTCTAAATAAAATAAAAAATTATGGACTTAACCAGTAATAAAACCTCTTCTAATTGCTTAAACCATCCATTCATCAACATAAGTATTTTAGCAGTAAAATTGTTTTTATTAAACTAAAATTAAACAAAATTGAAATTTAACCCATTACAGGAAACCCCACAATCTACCATCAACCTCGTAAAAAACTCAGTTTGTGGCCAAATACATGAATATCTCACATGGTAATCCTTTAAAGCTTAAGTAGAATGTAAAGATCTTTTAAACCCTATCCAAAACACATTTAAAAATCCAAAAGAATTCACAGCTGTAAATCCTATCCCAAAATAATTTCCTGTGAATCAAGTTATGGCCGAAAAGGCTTCACATGTTTTTCATCAAAACATTCCATTCATGACCACATGGCCTTTCTAAACAAACAGAATACATTATAACCAAAACTGGAGTCGCATCTCAATGAAACTATATAAACCAAAACCGCATACACCCATCATAGAAGGAACCTCAAGAAAGACCGAGTTTTACCAGGTTGTACGCTAAATGTGGATTCCTTTCGTGGTGATATACGGTGTCTTCTAGTTCACCGCATCCAATTTGGAAGTCTGCAAAAGATAAAAATTGGGTATTAAACATTCTTATTTAAAATAACAAACAAAGTAAACCTTGAACAGTGCTGAAGGGTTTAAATTTTAAAAAATATATATACCTGGAGAGTTTTGACCTTAGCCACGTAGATGGTGGCATGAACAAAACCCTATCCACAAGAAAGAGTATGCCCAACCAAATGAGTAGAGATACTATCAAGAAAACCTCGATGAGATTGCTGAACCCAAAAGCCAAGGCCAGGATGGAACCAAAAAAAAACCCCATTGTGTTTTTAGACAGAGTTCAAAATGAAACAACGCACAGAGGAAAAGCTCTCACAGATTATTTCAATGGAAAAGAAGGCCTATACATATAGCAGTAAAACAATGACAATGGAGGCCGGTTCACACAGAGGTTAAGCAAAGGCATCAATGGCCATCAGTCCATAAGCCGGCAACACTCTCCACAACAGTGAAAGCTAGGAAAAATGCAAAAAATTAGGGTTTTGGGGATGTTTATAGTGAGGTTCCAAAAGTCAAAACCCTAACCTATAACCATCAACCACATGGAAGATCAAACAATATTTGAATTGAGGGTTTCGCTTTATAGTTTCGAAGAGCCCTTTTGGTGTAGCTTCTAAACAAGAAGTTAAATAAAACTTCGTTATAATCTATTTTGAAATTTAATAGATTTCTTTTTACATAATATACATAGCATAATTTTGAAAAGTTATCATTATCATAATCTTGCTTAAATAATATTTATTAATTATAGAATGAAAACCATGTAAAAGAATAGTAATATGTGCAAGGTTTTGGTTTTAAAAATCGTTCACTAGGTATTGACTTCCATCCATAAACAAAGCAATATTACATCACTTATAACCTTATCACGGAGTCATTGCATTTACCCTTGGCCATTACCTGGTTTTTAATAGAACTTATTGTGCACGTAGCTAGAAGTGTCATGGATAATAGACATTTCTTTCATAACCAAGTTATGAAACACTTGCTGAGGATTTTACCTTGATGCAAGTACATATAAATTGTATTAATGACAAGCAACATTATAAGGTAAGATCTAGTTGCACAAATTACCATTCTATTGAATGCATATAGGGTTGGTTTTAATCTAACATCAAAAAGCAGTAATAAATAATATTATAATGCAAGTTTTAGTATGCAAAAGTTATGCAAGATCTAGTTGTATGAAGGACATCATGTAACAGTAATTGGATAAAAATATGATGTACTAGTTATAATCAAAACTAAATAGAAAACATCTATTTCCTATGTTGTGATTTAATTCCCAAGTATTTACGCTTTTGAGCAAATAAACAGAAAGTAAAAACACAAATTTGACGATACCTTATTTTGCCCATGTTGTAAAATTTAAAAAAATATACTATCATTTCTTTATGCTAGTTGAGATAATTAATCTCGATCCTGAAACCAGATTATAAAAATGTCTTACCTGTAAAAAGGACATGTACAAGAAGCATCATCTCATTGCATTAGCTAAAAATCTAAGTAAGCCTCGGACTTTAACTGAAGTTCCTTCATGTTTACAAACAGTAAAACAAAATTTAGCACATAGTAAACAAACAGATGTTTCATTTCATGTTACTTCAAATCATCACCTGCTAAATCAAATCTTTAATACTAAATTATGAAAGCAAGTATTTAGGTATGCAGATCTAGAATTTAATAAAGGATTTAGTTATATTTTAAAACATATAATGTTAAATGTTAATAGTTAAATGTCCCTCTGAAGTGATGATTGTAAACATTTATTTCCATAGGAATAATTTTATTTTTTTACGAATTTTTGGAGTATTACATGTGGTATCAAATCCCATGCTTAGACACTAGTCCTAAATGCGGCTGAACCTATATAGACAAATAGTAAATTAAATGCATGCATACTGATTATTATTTTTCTTTTTTTGAAATGTTATTACCGGAAAAATTTTCTGAGTTAGAACTGCATGTATGGAAAGACTCGAGGAATATGCAGATGAGGAGTCCCTGTTTAATGAACAAAGTAATTCTAGAAGAGAAACAGTTCAGGAAGAAATAACTAAAAATTCTTCGGAATTATTACAAACTCTTAAACAATTAAGAACTGAGATGGAAACAGTTAAAAAATTAAATGAAAGAATTCTGAGAGCTCAAGAAGAGCTGAACCAGATATTGATGGAAAAATTTCAGAGTGAAGAAAAAGATAAATAGATAGGATCTGAAAATATGTCCTACCAACACAAAAGTAAAAATTCTAAATAGTCTAAAATTCAAAATAGTTCATCCTCTGAAATTTATGTTGACTCACACTGGAAGAATCGTCAGTACACTAGTGATAGCAGTGAAGATAACTGCAATTCAAGAAAAATAAAATTTAAGCCTTATGAAGAAATTTTAGGAGAATTTAAGAAGATAAAACCACCAACATTCAACAATGAAACTGAGAAAGGAGAGGAAGCTAAATCATGGCTGTCTATAATGAAGAAGTATTTCCAAATCTATAATTACTCTAACCAGCTAAAAGCAAGGATGGCCATTTACAACTTAACTGGAAAGGAAGATATTTGGTGGCAGGATTTAAAATGAGTAAAAGGTATTAGGGAAAAGAACATTAACTAGAGTACCTTTAAGAAATACTTTAAAAAGAAGTTTTTTTCGAAATAATACTACGAAGAGCGAGCTAAGGAATTTTATGAATTGAAGTTGGGAACTATGAACATGAAAGAATTAAACAGTAAATTTTTAAGTTTGCTATGTTATGTGCCTTACATTGTGGATGAGAATCATAAGGTACAACAGTTTCTAATCTTTTTACCTTTTCACATTAAAGACAGAATTGAATACAATTATCCAAAAACCCTTGAGGAGGCTATGCGAAAGGAAATTTTTTGCTATGAGCAGAATCGAAAAAAGGAAAGCATGTCAAACTAGAAGGATAAGAGTGTTATAATAATCAACCCATAGTTACCTATCTTAGACATTAATTAAATCATTTTTGTCTTATTACCTAGTCTCCTAGATTCCACTCTATGCTAGTTGCCTTCTACATGTCCTAGAAGTCAACACATGCCAAAACTGAGTCATGGAGTGCTTGGGAAACTTCTTGGAAACCCATTTTCGTATGTCTGCTTTATTCCAGATCCTCTAAAGTGTATATCTAATTTTTATAAAAAGATTCTTGTTTTATTGAGAATTAAGGCAAAAGGAAAAGATAGACTAGGTATATGTGACTTGTTTTTTTTCCACATCGTCCTCTCTCCTTTTCTCCTAATAAAAGCATGTGTGAGTTTTATTTCCATCCCTCATTAGATTTCCTACTTGAATTAGCCAATTTGTGAACATCTTGGTGGATTTGGAAATTGCTTTATGCACCTATGGGGGATTTGACTAGATTTAGTAAGCCTACGTTTTGACCTTTTTGAATGGAATCCTTATGCATTTGAATCTCTCATGTAATTATATATTTTAGAAGCCTATTAATTCACAAGGTTGGATATTGTACACTTATTCAGTCTCCTTTGGTGTTAATTTTGCATGTTCGATTAGCAATTTTGTGAGTGTAATTGTTATATCTCTTGGGTTCAATTTACACATGGTATAAAAGCCTTTGTATATCGATTTATCTCCTTCCATATTGCTATTACAGGTTTGAAATCTTGATTGGGAGCATATTCTGCTGACTGAAGGGCACAGTTTCTGAGCTATGGACCAATCTCAGAAGAACATCTTGACTCCATTCAATTTATTTGAGTGGAAAGATGAGATGGAGATATTGTTGAGAGTGAAAGGTATCTATAGGGTGACTATGGAAACTGAGGCAGAGCCCAATGCAGCTATAGAGAAAATCAAATGGCACAATAAGAGGGATGAGGCCTATGGTCTTTTGTGTCTAAGCATTTCAAGGGACCTCCTTTTCCATATTGATGGATTGACATCACATATTGAAGTGTGGGAGAATCTTGTATATATTTTTGGTAAGACATATGAGATGAGAGGACATCAAATTGAGAATGATCTAATATCCTTGAGTCCCAGTAGCTTCGAATCCTTGCAACTCTATTTTTCCAAGTTTAAAGCCCTTGTTTTGCAGCTAAAACAGTGTGGGATCGAAAATAAGGAAGAGCAACTAGTTTTGTCCATACTCTCTAATATTGGCCCTGAATATTTAGTGTTTGTTTCAACCTTCCATGCCACCAAGTTGACAGCTCGAGCCTGGAATATGCCTAAGCTTGCAGAGTTTATGGAATCCCTCACACAGGAACAAGATAAGTTGGTGATGATGGGAACCATAAAACCTTCCAAAGATCAAGCTTTGGTTGCTTGATATTCAAGGGTGGATTCAAAAAGCAAGAAAAAATCTAAAAATCCACCTAAGCAAAAGAGAGACAAGAACAAGTCTCAAGAGGATCCCCAAGGTTCCAAGAAGAACTTCCAGAAGAACAAGAACAAAGGAGAAATGAGTAAGTGCGCATACTGCAGTAAGGGCTATCATCCCGAGAGCTCTTCTATGAAGAAGACAATTGACATGTTGACCCAGCTCCTGGAGAAGAATAACATCTCCCTTCCTTATTGCTCAAAAAAGAGGGAAGGAGGATCAAATTCAGAGGACGGAGAGAGAGTACATGCCTTGGTTGCTGGCACATCAAGCTCACCTAACTTCATCATAGACTCTGGAGCTTCTAGACATATGGTTTTGACAAAAGAGGAATTCTCCTCTCTTGACATGTCTAAAGGTCCACCAATAGTTTTGGAAGATGACTCTCTAACTGACAGTTTGGGGAAGGAAAGGATTGATCTTGACCATGGTAAGTTCAATAATGTGTTGTATGTTCTAGGTCTTGCCTCTAATATCTTGTCAGTGTATCAAATGACTCACGCTGGGTCTCCAAAGAAGGTCATCTTCTCTCCTGATGATGTTGAGATCACTGAGATTTTGAATTGTAAAGTCATAGAAAAAGATGTTGTTGATCACACTTCGAAGGTATACATGTTTTCCCATTTTCTACTCTACTCAAACCCCTTTGCTCTTCTGATTCATGCTAATGAGGCAAGAAATATTTGGCATGAAATATTTGGCCATATTAACTACAAGTATCTTTCTGATTTGAGTGAAAAAAATATGGTCATAGGGTTACCAAAGATCAAGTTTTCCAGGGGAGTCTGTCAAGGTTGAATCCTAGGAAAACACCCAGAGCACAAATATGAGAGAGCTAGTCATGAGAGAACCTCTGAACCTCTTGAGTTGATCCACAGTGACATTTCTAGTCCATTTCCTCATATGTCCATGAATCAAGCCAAATATGCACTAGCCTTCATAGATGACTTTTCCAGGTATTGTTGGGTTCACATCCTAAAGCATAAGTCTGAATTTTTTGACCTCTTGTTGGAGGAGCTAGTCGGTAAGCTAACTAAGTCAATCAACCGACTAATTAGAGATTAGGTCGGCCAGATAAGGTCATGTTGGTTGACTAAACTGACAGGTATTTATTTGTGACTATTTGTAAATCATATATATTAGGTTGTTGAGCCAGATGAGAACATGGTTCAGTTCTGTGTTTGTATGGACCCTTTTAATATAATATAATCTGTTATTCCACATATGTGTTCTTATCTCTTGTCTCTGATATGTATGTATGCTTTTAATGTGTATTATTGGTAACCCTTTGTGATCCATGAGATTACAACATTGGTTCCATTACTAGTAGTACATATCTAAGATAAATACAAGTAGATGATATCAGAACAAGAGATTAAGGACTGATGGGAGCGTAAGATAGCAAATTACTTGCAAAATTACATGTGGAGAAACAGATTAATGACTACTCAGGCAAAGGAAAGATTCTTTACCGAAACCCATGAGAAGTTGGTAGAATTGGTACCCCAGCTTTTGAAAAAAATTATGTATGAAAAAGCTGGAAGCGACTAAGGACCAACAATTGTTAGAGAAATTGATTCAAGGGGGAAGAACAAACTATCAGAGTGGTTTGAAAATATCATCGACAAATTCTGCGAGGAGCAAGTTGTAGAAGAAAGAAATTCGGTAGAAACCATTCAAAAGAAATTCTATACAGTCCTTACCGAGCAATTCCTATGCTCCTTACCGACCTTGTTGTTCAAATTTATGATAGAAAAAGGAGTGGGTCATATCATTGAACCTCGTCCATCACTGCGTGAACCGCCACAAAATTCTAACTGGGCGGAGAAAAAAAGGAAGTGGGAGAAATTCATTGTCGAAAGGGAGTGGGAATATTTCCTAAGCAAGTAAATAGAACTATTCGAGCTTTCTAAAGCATCGGGTAGGCCATGGGGGGGTATTTGGTCATATGTCGGGGTAAAGTGAACAGGATTCTAGTCTACTAAAAAGAGATACCACCACCAGCAATGAAAAGTCAACCTAAAAAGGAAATCGAATAGACAGTGACACACAAAGGTACTATGGATTTACAGAAAATAGAGAGAGAGAAGAGGCTAAAAAGAAGGGATGAAATAAGGGAAAGAGCTATAGTACTGCAAAGAGGAATGAGTACTAGGGTGACAGACCAAGAAAGAAATCCACCAAAGTCGGGTCATGACCGACAGGAAGAAGGTGAGGATGAAGAGGCATCACCCATGGAAGAATACTTATGGATAGAGCAGTGAGAAGCTCTCCAAATAGAAGTTCCCCAAGAGGTAAGACCTCTATCTCCAATGAATCCGAGTACCAGGATGCAAGCCATTACCAAAGAATAGTTAAGACTAAGAGCTAGTGAGTTTGGTATATGGATCCAACTAGACAAAGAAATAAATGATGATAATCATTTAGTGATCCGTCGACCAGAAGAAGGAAACTGGGTCATGCTTCAAGCATACCCTTCCAACCGAAGTATCCACTTACTTTACCCGACACATGAAGGAGCACCCCCCCCTACCAAATACATCTTTGGAGAATGCATAACAGTCAGACCTACAAACAAATAATTGCAGTTTGACATCGATAGGATAAGTCAACCCAAACTAACTGCTTGTCAGAGAAGAAATGACAAACAAAAAAACCAACGGAAATGATATTTCAGTCGAAAACAACTCTACATAAAGAAACAAGCAAAACATCCCACTACCCCCACCACCACCCCCACCACCGCAACCTCCTGAAGAAGATAGTGATAGTGAATATGACATGGGTCATGGATCAATGCATATCCATTTATATGAGTGCAACAAAGATCCTAGATGACATTGGTTCATCTGTGAATCGACATGGGAGTAAAATAAGGTCATAGATGAGGATAGACAGATGGTGTAGTTCGCTGGTGCCTTGAGGAAAAGAGAACTAACATGGTACATGACCTTTACTAAAAGAACCCCTCAAGCATCCAAAGCAGAAATTAAAGCACAATTTTTGTCGTTCTTTAAAACCCAAGATGCAAAACATCTGGCAGCTAAAAAATTGAAAACAACATCACAAAATCCAGTAGAATCTGTCCGAGACTACAACAAATGCTAGAAATACCTCCTCAACCAACTGGATTATGTAATTGATGAGAAACTATTAATTTAGTGGTTCCTTGCAGGTCTATCATAGAAAATTCGGTGACACATAAGCCTGGATACATTCAAAACATACGAAGATGCACTTACTAAAGCTCTACAAGTGGAGATGGATGAAGATTTCCCAGCATATCCCATGGATACTAGACTAGAAGAACAGCTCGAGATCATGTAGAAATAATTGAAAGAGCTAAACCTTAAGAATCAGGATGTCTGGTGCATGAAATGCTCAACGGTCGGACATTCAAAATATAACTGTCGACAGGACATCAGTCGACAGGACGTTCGATTTGTGCAGACAAAGTGCTTTTGCGACATCTGCTAAAAACATGGAGAACACATAACAAAAGATTGCCCGTATAACATGAAAAATGGTAAATCATCTTGGTGTGTTATCTGTGAAGTAAAAAGTCATTCCATGGTCGATTGCCACCTAAACATAAAAAATCGACAAAACTACCAAGCAGTCTACCAGACAAACGTAGTCGCGCAGAACAATGATAACAATCGGGGAAACAATGCTTAAAATGAACAGAATAATCAAAGGTACAAAGTTCATCGATATGAGCATCGGTTCGACAACCGATGTGGAGGATATGGAGGTCGATGTCGATTCTCTGGGAATTGTGACAACTGACCACGTCAACCCATCCAATGTTTCACGTGCTACAAAGAAGGTCACCGATATGCAGACTGCCCATACAAGGAAATAACTGATTTAAAATTTTGTACTAGCTGTGGAGTAAGGGATCACTCATTAGAGGATTTCCCTACTATGCTTGATAAAATAAATAAAAATAAAAATGTTAACGTCTTGTCATGCATTCTAAAACATGATATAATCAATACAAAGAATCTGCATATAGTAACCCGTCAAGGGACAAAAATCAGGAGTGATAATATAAGTATAAGAAAAACAAAATAAAAGAATGATTATCCTAACCTAGCTAAAAAAAAATGTATAAAGATGCAATGAATATATTTAAAGAATCTACTCGGTAAGAAGAAGCTAATGATAATTGACAAAGCACAGTTAAAGAATTAATACGTTTAGTACAAGATGATAAAGCGGTGTCTCAATTCATTGACTTATTGTATAAAATAAAACACAACAATAATATAGAAAAACAAACAAAAAATATCTGTAGTCTAAAACAAAAGGACAAAAGTGATGCTGACCCACTTGTCGACCTAGAAATTAAAGGATACCATGTCTGACAAGTTGTGCTCGACTTCGGGTTACAAGTAAACGTTATGACTCGTGACACTTGGGAACAATTGGGTAGAACTCAACTATACAAGTCTGGAATATACCTAAAATTAGCTGACCAAGGTCTAATTGAACCTATCAGAGTTTGGAGAAATGTCGACATGACCATAAAAGGAATATTGACCAAAGTCGACTTTGAAATTATTGACCCTAAGGAAGGATCGAGTTCCTTCCCAGCATTAGTAGGTCGACCTTGGGGAAGAAAATTGAAAGCATCAATATCCTCATACAAGGAAATGATAAAACTAAAAGGGAATGGATAAAAAGTCATAGTACCTATTCACCCATCCCAAGGAGAACCTTGGATAGAACCTATTGATGAGGAAGTCGACATTCGACAATTATATTAGATACAAAACAATGAAGACTACATAGAACCCAATGTCTATGGTGAACTTCACTTAGGCAATCAAGATTCAGTAGGATAAAATTCATACGCAGAATTATATGATTGGGAAGTCGAGAACTATGAAACACAAGTAAGAGGTTGCTGGACCATTCAAAAAGTGCAGAAGAAACTAGTCCAACAGTTCTTCTTGGTGTCCATCATCCCAAAAATATTTGAAAAGAAAACCAGGGAATATCCTACCCTAAAACTAGAAAATGTAAATATCACACAAATCCCAAGGTACAAAGAAAGAGTATCACCAGTTATGCATATAGAACAAGTATCCAGAAACATTTGTGAACATGGACAACTACAAAGCTTAGTGGAAACCTTCACAAGACAAGCTGCTAGATGGTGGGATACCCATCAATCAAGATTGTAGACATGGACAACAGCTTCGACCTACTTTATAGAAAGATTCAGAGGAAAGAATCTAATCAATCAAGCCCAAATACCTATGTTCATCCAAGGGTAGGATCCAAAAGACCACATAAGAACATCTGAAAAAGAATGGAAAAGACTTGGGTATAAGGATGAACGTACATGGCCACACCTGTTTCCATCGACGCTATCCGACTTACCAAACAAATGGTACAAAATGGAAGAATCTTAGGGTGAAACATTCCTATGGCATGAACTAAGAGAGAATTTTATCGAAGATTTCAGCTTTATACCACAAGACAAAAAGTTAGTCGAAACTACAAAATAAATCAAGGCATTTATAGAACCGACTAGGAACAAAACCCTACAACATGACCGACTGACAATAAATTGCAATAACATACAAACCAAGACTAAACCACAATTGACAATACTACAAATGGAAAATAAAAATCTGGAAGGAAAAAGATTTCGATGGAAATCATACCATTCAGAAACAACGAAACCAATTCGCATAGTACTCAAAGTCGAGACAATCGAAGACACCGACCGAATGACTACAGTAGATTTTCCTACCACATTTTCATAGTTTAAAGAAGGAATCCAACCAATCAATGAATCCAAAGCTCTAGAATTTTTAGAGGTTAAAGTAAAAACTAAAGAATTCGACATCTCAAGTGATGATCAACCAAAAATGGAAAAAATTGGAGACTACTAGAGTGAAGAACAAACAACAGAAATAATAAACTTACTCAAATAATTCTTGGATGTATTTGCTAGAGACTACAAAGATCTCAAAGGTCTAGTCCGTGAAATGGGTGAAATGAAGATCGACATTAAACCTGATGTTCAACCTGTAAACAAGAGACCATATAAATTAGCTCATAAATACAAATATATAGTCAAGAAAGAGATTTATAATATGCTTGCAGCAGGAATTATCTACCCTATTGATGAATCTGAATGGGAAAGTCCAATGGTTGTTAAACCAAAGAAACATGACCAAACCAAGCTAAGGATCTATGTCGACTTCAGAGACTTAAATAAAGTTACATTAACAAACCCATTTCCAACACCTTATGTAGATGAAATCTTAAATGAGGTCGCAGGACACGAATGCTACTTCTTTACAGATGGATTCTCAGGTTATCACCAGGTACCAATATCCAAAGAAGATAAAAAAAAGAAAACATTCATATGTGAATTTGGATCATTTGCTTACAGGGTTATTCCTTTTGGACTAAAAACGCACGTGCAGTATTTTCAAGAATTATGGTCAAAACATTTCAAGAATATATTTACAAAACAATGGAAATATATTTCGATGATTGGACAATATACTCTATGTTGAAATATCACTGCAAATGGCTAAGGCTCATGTTGGAACGATGCCGACAAATCCAACTATCTATGAACAGAAATAAATGCATATTTTTAGCACCTATAGGGATACTATTAGGACACATTGTCTGCAAAGAAGGCATCAAGGTCAACTTTGCAAAAATAAAAAATTATCCTTGACTTAAAACCACCAGTGAACACAAAACAAGTCAGGGTACTACTTGGTCATACAGGATATTACAGGAAATTGATAAGATACTATTCAGATATGACCTATCCACTAGAATAACTGTTAAGAGAAGATCATGAGTTCAACTGGACAGAGGAATGCAACATATCATTCGAAACACTAAAAAGGAATCTAGTCGAATCAGCCATTCTAAGATTTCCAAACTGGTCGACCAAATTCCATGTACACATCCATGCATCAGGGCTAGCAATAGGAGCAATCCTAACTCAACTAGGAGACAATAGAATGGACTACGCTATAGTTTACATTAGCAGAAAACTAAATAAATCAGAACTAAACTATTCAACAACAGAGAGAGAAGCATTAGGAATGGTTTTTGCACTACAGAAGTATCGAGATTACCTACTAGCCAATCCATTTATCTTTTATATCGACCACCAAGCACTAAAAGACCTTGTAAATAAACCCTTACAACATGGGAGAATTTGTCAATGGCTACTTCTATTCCAAAAATTCGAATTTGAAGTCATTGTCAGACCAGGAAAGTTAAATGTCGGACCCAACCACTTATCATGAATCGACATAGGAGAGGAATCGACAGGAGTTGGAGACGACCTACCAGATGCACATTTATTTCAAATAGAAGCAGTCCCAGCATAATTAGAGGAAATATCTCAATTCTTAGAATATGGACAAGCACCAGAGGGCATGAGCATGAAGAAGAAACAAATATTAACCATGAAAGATGCACCATATAGCCTCATAAATGAATTCTTATATAAGGTCTGGGCGACATCCTCAGAAGATGTGTACTAGAACATGAAACAAATAATATTATGAATGAAGCATATTATGGACCATCGGGAGGACATTTTCAAGCATACATGACTTCCAAGAAAATCCAACAATTAGGGTTATGGTGGTCAACACTTTACAAAGACTGTAAAAAGTTTGTGAGCCAATGTGACAGATGTCAACGACTGGGTCAACCTCTACCTAGTACAGAAATTCCCTTGATATCAGTAAATCCAAGTTTGACATTTTAAATTTGGGCCATCGACTTCATAGGACCATTCCCCATACTAGCAAAAAGAAGAGGTGCAAGGTACATAATAACTACAGTACAGTATGTAACCAAGTGGGCAGAAGCAGAACCAGTCGACACATGTTCTAGTGAGATAACTGCTAAATTTATCTATGAAAATATCATTACTTGATTTGGATGTCCAATAACCCTAATCAGTGACCAAGGTTCACACTTTATTAATAAAACCATTAAAGCACTAATAGATCAGTTCAAAATTGACCACTGACATAGTACAGCTTATCACCCTCAGTCTAATGGAGCAATTGAGGAATTTAACAAAACATTAACAAAAGGCCTAACAAAAATATGTAACATCGACAAAGATGACTAGGACAAGAAGATACCAGCAGTATTGTGGGATTACATAACAGCATACAAGCATTCGATAGACCAAACACCATTTCGACTAGTCTATGGACAAGAAGCCATTTTTTAATTACATTTTTTACAACAAACACCTATTATAGCAGAAATTTTACATGTTGATCTCAAACAGGGAAGGAAGGACCGACTAATGTAATTAAGCAAACTAGAAGAACACCGATTGATTCCTCTACAACACCAAGAAATCCAAAAACAACAGCAGAAGGCATGTCACGATCGTAATATCAAAAACAAAAACCTGTCGGTAGGGGACCTCACCCTACTCTACAACAATTGAGTAAAAGGAAAACCCAAAAAGCTACATACATAATGGATGGGACCCTACGTTGTCAAACAGATTCATGCCAACGGATCAGTTCGACTAAAAAAGTTACAAGACATAGTATTTTGGAAACTTGTTAATGGTGCCTGACTAAAAAGGTACAAAAATAAAAACAAGTCTAAAAAAAAACATATAACGACCATAACTGTTGTTACGGAGAGAAATTCCTATGGCTTGGGGTACCACAACCGACAGCTTGACTCCAGAAATCAATCCTTTCCAATATGCAAGAGAAATCAAATATCTAACACTAAAGGATCAGACCTCGTGCCTTATTCCAGACGGTTGAAGTAGATCCCCATTGAGCCTTCCAAATTCAGCTTGAATTGATGAATCACTTCCTCAACAATAAGTAAACAAGACAAACATACTATATATATTGGTGTTAGATCTACTCTAGCATATATAATCAACAACGTATAAGCATTTGAAATCATCCATGGATAAAATATTCATTCAAACATACATTATTGGACAAGGAAAGATATTTCTATTAATATAAAATCAGAGATTACAATGAATACAACCTCATTCAGCATGTCTGCAAATTGGAGAAACTGAATCCCCCACTTGGGCCTCCACCACCTCAATCCTCCATCTCTCGATAGTAAGCTCACAAGCAAAAGGAAAGACTGGGAAGAACACGAAAGTGCTCCAAGGGACAAAGGGATGAAGACTCAAGCACAAATTTTCAGCAACAATGGACTATAGTTTCTTTGCTCTCAATTCTCTTATGCCTTCAATGTATCCAAAGGGTTCCTTATATAGATTTTCAATGGGGTAATGAAAGGTCGAACCCGAACAATCTCAAGGCATATCTAAGGCTAGGAGACAAGTGAGTCGGATCCACGTCAAGAAAAACCCCAAAATGATTTGGATTTTGTACACATCCCGATGTACGTGGTTTTAGGGGTCAAACCCACGTATATACACGATAAGGGGTTTAAAAGTCACGTATAGAAATTTTCACAGGTTTTTAGGGATGGTCTAGGAAAAATCAAAGGACAAAAAATGGTCCAAGGGGTCTAAGGAGTCTACAGAGGGACAAGGGAAGGCCATACAAGTGTGATTCACCTGGTGTGGTAAAATCAGCTATAACAACTGTTAGACAAAAAATATAAAAATATAAAAATAAAAAAAATAGAACCAACACCCATAACCCAGGATGACAAGAAATCAATGCTTTGACAGCCAACATCAAACCCATCGACATACCACCATAGACCGTTCACATGATCGACATCGACCAACAACCCCAAAGGTCACATCAAGCCTTCATGACTACAAGTGCCAAAATCAAATCACCATTAATGCAAACCCCAATGACCGCTCTGCACCATCACTTCTACCATTAATACACCCATTGACAGAAATGTCAAATGCCTCACCTATAAATACTGGACTGGAAAAGGATCATTTACAGTATTTTGAAGAGAGAGAGAAATTTAGAAAACAGAAAATTGAGAACCAAGAACTTCTAAGAAAATTCAAACAAAGAATTGACAAAATGGCACCAAAACAAACTAGAGCCACAGCAAAGACAAAGGAACTACAATCTGTTGAAACCCCATTAATGAGGAGGTTAAGAGACATAAAGAATGCCAAGGTCCAAGAGACGTCATGGGAGAAAACATGGGCCAAGATCAAGGAATGGGCCTATGTCGATAAGAAACCAACACAAGAAGCAAAGAAGGTAAACCGTAGCTCTATCATGAACTACATGAACACACCATTCATGAAAAGTTTTGGAGGAACAAAAGAAATGGCAGTGAAGCTCATTATCAGCCGGTAACACAACAGGAAATTCTACTTCGACAGACCAGTCGAGATCTCTAGTGAAGTAATATATAAACTGACTGGCCTATCAAACCAAGGTGACCCAGTTCCAGTCAGCATAAAAGAAGGGTTGGTAGAGCGATTAACTGGAACACCATCAGGAAATAATTCTAAAGTGCTAATGATTATCCAGATACAAGCTCGGACCCCACGAATGGCAGCCAAAATCATAGCAATAGGGATTACACCTACAGGTCGAGGAAGCAACATGAAATTGGATATGCTAGAGGTAGTAGATATGATAGCTAACACAGGAAAAGTATACATATGGGCTCAGTATGTCATCGACATGCTTAAAGGAATCTATGAGAAATGCCAGGAGTCGAAAGGTATTATAAGGTTCTTGTCTCTGATAATATGGATAGTAATGTACTACTTGTGCCTAGTCAGGGACAAGCAGTTCCAAGAACCCACAAAATTCCATAATTGGAGGTTCAAACCATTTTCCCAGACTTCCCAGACTATAACACAGAAAGAACTGGAAAATGGAAAAGTACTGTTGGAAAACTGGTTCCAACAACTCAAAGTTCAAACGACCAAATGGAGGGTTCCCCAGAACATCTGACGAAGTCTACCAAAAACTGCACACATCCAACTAGAACTTGACCATACTACAGTTTGGTATATGCAGGGTGCACAAGAAAAAGAAAAGACTCTCGACTACTATCCATCAGTCGAAGAGATCTTCCATGAACTAGCTCGACAGTCTGGAACAAAACTGTCGATACCAGCAAAAGCCAAGGAAGTAACCCTAGCAATAGAAAAACCATTAACAGACCAAGAAAATGAACAATATTATGAACTTCGACTACACATCAGTACTTTCATGTCAGAGGAAACACCAGCAGAAGAAACCAACCGACTTCAAATCACAATCATAGCACCAGTAGCCCAAAGGGAAGGTACACAGACAGAACAATAGGTAGCCAATCCAGCTGAGAAAAGTACTAGCACAGCACAACAATAAGAGGAAGGGGAAGAATTGGGAGATATTGAGTCTGACAATCCTGAGTATGACATAACCAAATAAAAAGTAAAAAATCTAGCAAAGGAAATAGTAGCAGCAAGAAAGAAAGCAACTGAGACAAAAGGGAAGGGGAAGCACAAGCTGATCCTTTCAGAATTAGAGGATGAAGAGGAACTATTAGCTACCGTGGTCGACATCATAGAATATGCCATAGCAAACAAATTCTTGGACAAGATGTAGTTCCAAATATTTGTCGAAGCAGGAGCATGGCAAGGTCAGCTGAAAAAGGAAAAAAGTACAAACACCTCAACGGCCAAAAATATTGTCGACTTAGTATCTACATCTCCACTGCCATCTTCGACCTAGATCACATAGGAAGAAATTCCAAATATACCCTCCATAAGCCCAGTCGACATATGTAAAAATGCTATGATGAAAAACCTAAAGGAGAGGTTCGACCAAGACAGAGACTTCCAAGCATACATTGAAAAAATACCTGAGTTACTTACCTCTGTCCAGAAGATCACCACCAAGTTTCCTTCGTTCGAAGCTAGTGGATCAAGATAGATTGTTCCTCCACAACCTGTCCAAATACCCCATAGGCTGAGGAATGTGGGAATTTTAAAATCAAAATTTATGAGAAACCCTGACAAGACAGCTCAATTTATTGCAAGTCGAACCTCATCCTTGACCCTAACTGAAATCACACCCCCTCCACCAACCAATGAACTAGAAATATATGGGGAAGAAGAGAACCTGGAAGAAATCAACCGTAAAATTGACAACCTATTCTCTGACATCCCAGAGGATTCACCCCCACAATTCAAGGACCCGACACCTGACCACATCCCTACCACACCAATCACAGTCGACCATTCACCGTCACCACCACCACTTCCCAACCCAGAACCTGCAACCGAACCATCTGCACCTAAACCACCTTTACCTAAACCATCGATCCAAAAACGTCTGTATCTGAACCCTCTACACAAAATCCCCAAGATACACACCCAGCTACAGAACTCCTCCAAGAGACCCAACTAGAAGTTCCATTGACCATTGCAAACCAGCAACCACTCAACCCACTACCGAAAAATCAACCACAAGAAATTCTAAACCTTATAGATGCACAAGTATAGCAGCAAGCAGAACAACATAAGCATAAGAGGAAGAGAGACAGAAAAAAGAAGGACCACCAAAAAGAATCACAAGCATAAATGGTCCACATTATCCAACTTAGGTCGACCACTCCAATCAATGCAACAAAGCTGAAATACGAAGAGTTGGGACAACTCTTGGAAACTCTAGCCATCGAAGAAAAAACAAGAAGCCAGTCTACATGAAAGGAGCTCGACGACACTAAGAAGGAACAAGTCAAGTTCCTCGTAAACTAAAGAAACATAGCACAATCTGTGATACCAGGACCAATGGAGGTCGACACCAACAAGCCACTTGAAAAGGCGTATCAGCTATTTGAAAGCATAGTGTCGACCCTACATGTACAGATGCAAAATACAAGAGAAGAACAAAAATAAGAAACAGCTAGACTATTGATGCAGTAGCACACAACATTCTCGGAAGCTTACAAAGTGCTTCAAGATCACATGGAGGAGTCTCTCATAATGGAAGGGGTACTACAGGACTAGCCTACTTATTATGGACAAGTATTCCAGCAGACCCGATAGACTCGACAACAAATTCAAGCACTGGAAAAGAGAAATAGCACAGAAGAAGCATTGATAAGCACTATCTAAGGTCAAATTGTGCTAGAGACAACCAAACTACAGAGGCTCGAGAGACAAGAACACCAGTGGGTATAGAAGGCACTCCTAATCCTGGACAAATTAGACACCATCTGCCCACAGATGAAAAGGCTTCTGGATATAGCAGAAGAGAAAGACTAGTTTATGGGTCCTGACATGGAAAGGATAGCAAGCCTTTCCATTCAAGAGAAGATGTCGACGCTATCAAGCATTACAACTTTGACCATTGACATCCATAAAGTATTTCAAAATTGGAAAAAATTCCAACATCAACTAGCCGTTATAGTAGAAGCAATTTTTGAAGTCTGTATACAAAAACGACCAACCATTCGACTTCATGGCCCATGAAAGACAAACAAGAAATAACTACTTTAGTCAGTCAAAACAAATATTAGTACCTCCCTTGTTTCTTCGGGACGAAGAAATGTTTTTTTTGTGGGGGAGATGTTGGAGGAGCTAGTTGGTAAGTCGACTAAGTCAATCAGCTGACTAACTAGAGATTAGGTCAGCCACATAAGGTCGTGTCGGTTGACCGAACCGACGGGTAGTTATTTGTAACTGTTTGTAAATCATATATATTAGGCTGTTGAGCAGATAAGAACTTGGTTCAGTTCTGTGTTTGTATGGACCCTTTTAATACAATATAATATGTTATTCCTCATTTTTGTTCTTGTCTCTTGTCTCTGATATGTTTGTATGCTTTTAATGTGTATTATTGGTAACTCTCTATTATCCATGAGATTACAACACCTCTTCAAAGTCTTTAAAGCCTTGGTTAAAAACATGCTAAAAACCAATCTAGGAGGAAACTCAAGATCCTCAAATATGACAATGGTGGTGAGTATGTCAAATCTGAGTTCATTCAATATTGTAAAGATGTAGGTATTCAGATGCAACATTCAATCCCTTACACACCACAACAAAATGGTGTTGTTGAGAGAAAGAACAGGTCACTGAAGGAGATGGAAACCTGCATGAGGGAGGCTAAGACTTTGCCATCAAAGTTTTCAGCTGAGGCTATAAAATGTGCATCCTACATATAGAATAGTGTGCCTCATAATAATATCGATGGTATAACTCCTTTCAAAGCTTGGAGTGGGCACAAGCCAGATGTGACCCATTTTAGGATTTTTGGCTCAAAGGCCGTTGGGATAGAATTCCAACTGAAAAGAGAAAGGCTTTGTAGCCCCAAATCCAAGAGTGCTTATTTTTTTGCTATTCTAAAGATTCAAAAGGCTACAATCTAATTAACTTGAGCACTAACAAATCCTTCATTGAAATAAGTGTTTAGCTCCAAGAAGAGCCTTTAGTAGCAGTTGAAGTTGGAGAGTCTTCTTCACCACTAGATCCATTGATTGTAAGTGGAGAAACTAATGAGTTTTCTTATTCTAATATGTCTAATAATGATGATTTGATTTCAGATATTGACAGTCTTACAAGACCAAAATGGTCAGCAAATACCATTCATGCAGCTGGGGAACTAGCTGGAAATCCTAGTGACACTAGGAGGACTAGATCTTAGTTTGAGAGTGCCCTTTGTATGAAAGATCATTTATTTGATGAGAAGTTATATATGATGGTTGAATCATATCCAAAGACATATGAATATGAAACACATGATCCAATATTGAAAACAACCATGAAATAAGAATTTAGCTCGCTCCAGAAGAACAATACTTGGGAACTGGTTGATCTTCCCCCAGGGAGGAAGCTAGCTCAATGTAAGTGGGTTTCCAAGACTAAGTTTTCTGCTGATGTTTCAACTTTGAAATATAAGGCAATATTGGTGGCTAAGGGATACTCACAAGTACATGGTATTGACTACAATGAAACCTTTGCACCGGTGGTAAAGATGGACTCCATAAGGCTAGATTTAGCCATTGCAGCTTCGAAGTAGTGGGAGGTACATCACATGGATGTGAAGTGTGATTTCCTAAATGGAGATCTCACTGAATATATTTACATGTATCAACCTAAAGGGTTTGTTTCTAATCCATCTTTAGTGTGCATATTAAAGAAATCATTGTATGGGCTCAAGCAAGCCCCCAGGGCTTGGTATGCCAAGATTGATGGCTTTCTGCTATCATTGAGTTTTGTTCGATGCAAGTATGATCCTAATGTATATTTGAAGCTGATTCATGGTTATTTGATGATTATTTTCTTGTATGTGGATGACTTTCTGATTACAGGAAGTTCAAAGAAAGAGATTTCCTCCTTGAAGGATGTAATGAACCATGCATTTTATATGACAGATTTAGGATTGTTGAGCCAATTCATGGGTCTCGAAATTGCTCAATCCCAAAATGGAATAAAAATACATCAGTCCAAGTATGCCTTAGATTTGCTGAAAAATTTCAACATGAAATATTGCAAGCAAAGAAAGACTCCCTTTATTTCAGGAGTTAAGCTTGAAGAAGTAGGTTCTTCTCCTATGGTAAATAATACACTGTATAGGCAGTTGATTGGGTGTTTGCTTTATCTTACACACACTTAACCTGATATATATTATGCAGTTAGTTTGGCTTCAAGATATATGGATCAGCATCATGAGATCCACTGGAGTGCATCCAAAAGGATCCTAAACTTTATTCAAGGAACAAGAGCTCATGGGATCTTCTTCTTCTATGCATCTTCAGAACAAGTAGCAGACATCTTCACCAAAAAAATTTTGTGAGAATACATTCAGAAATATCAAATCACTGCTGGGGATTCCTAATCATGCTATGAAGCATGATTGATGACAATATTTCCAAACTTTTTTTCCTGTCCATGTATAAGGGAGGATTTTCCCACTGGGTTTTTGCCTCTTTCCTTGGTTGTATGGACAAGCAGTATGTAAAGGGTGACTAAGCTTTGTTGCTAGGACCTATAGTTTTCTAATATTTACTCAAAAATTCAGGCTTAAGGGGGGGTGTTAGAATAATCAACCCATAGTTACCTACCTTAGACATTAATTAAATCATTTTTGTCTTATTACCTAGTCTCCTAGATTCCACTCTATGCTAGTTTCCTTCTGCATGTCCAAGAAGTCAACACATGCCAAAAATGAGTTATGGAGCGCTTGGGAAAATTCTTGGAAACCCATTTTAGCATGTCTTCTTTATTCCATATCCTCCAAAGCACATATTTTATTTTTCTAAAAAGTTGCATGTTTTATTGAGAATTAAGGCAAAAGGAAAAGCTAGACTAGGTGTAGTTGACTTGTATTTTTCCCACATCATCCTCCCTCCTTTTCTCCTAATAAAAGAATGTATGAGTTGTATTTTTATCCCTCATTATCTTTCCTACTTGACTTAGCCAATTCGTGAACATCTTGGTGGATTTGGAAACTGCTTTATGCACCTATGGGGGATTTGACTAGATTTAGTAAGCCTACTTTTTGACCTTTTCGAATGGCATCCTTATGCATTCAAATATATCATGTAATTATATATTGTAGCAGCCTATTACTTCACAAGGTTGGCTATTATACACTTATTCAATACATATTAGTGTTATGCTCCAATTTCAATCTCCTTTGGTGTTAATTTTGCATGTTTGATTAGCAATTTTGTGAGTGTAATTGTTTTATCTCATGGGTTCAATTTCCACGAGGTCTAATAATTTTGAACAAAAGAAGAAGGGTTTCACACCTAAGAGCAATTTTAGGAATAATAACACACATAATTTTCCTAATAATAATTTCCAAGGAAATAAATGTAATTTACAGTCAAATCCTAATGGCTCTAGAAATAAAGAACCTGCTAATAGTCATAGAAATTACATTAATAATAATGAACGTAAAGAACTAGTAAAGTGTTGGGAGTGTAATGGACCTCATTATGCATCTGTCTACCCTAACAGAAAGAAGACTATCAGCAATATACATACGGTACAGGAGGACATGACTATTGGTGACTTAGCAAGGACAATGCCTAGTATCAACGTGGCACTAGAAAAGAGGAAGGTAGATTATCAAACTTCCATGGTGGAAGTAGAAGGTAAGCTGAATCAAACTCCCATTTCTATCTTAATTGACCCAGGGGCTAGCCTGAGTTATATTTCTCCCGATTTAATAGAAAAATGCAAGTTATCAGTAGAAAAGTTTGCAAAGTCATGGTTAGTTCAACTAGCTACTGGAGCAAAAAGAAAAGTGATTAGTTTTGTAAAAGAGTGTATTGTAACTATGGATCAGTTTGAAACCTCTGTGAATCTAAATGTACTTCCTTTAGGATCTTATGACATGTTAATGGCATGGACTGGTTAGAACATCATAGATTAGTTTTGAACTATTTCTATAAAACTTTTACTTGCGTAAATAATGAAGGAGAAATCATAACTGTAACAGGAATCCCCAAGAAAACAACTATCAGACAAATCTCTGCTTTGAAATTAAAGAGAGTTTTTCAAAAGGGTTGTAAATCCTTTGTTGTAACTATAATTAATGAAGAATATTAAATGAAGATAAACTAAAACTGGAAGATATTCCAATCCTGAGGGGGTATTTAGATGTATTTCCAAAAGAAATTATGGGACTGCCTTTGAAAAGGGAGTTAGAATTCACTATTGATTTGGTACCTGGTGCAGTGCCCAGCTCAAAGGCCCCTTATCGGATGAATATATTGGAACTAAATGAAAATTTTTAAAATCACAGTTAAAGGAACTTATTGATAAAAAGTATATAAGACCCAGCGTGTCTCCTTGGGGAGCACTCATTATTTTCGTTAAAAATAAGGATGGTACTCTACACTTATACATTGATTACCATCAACTAACTAAAATGACCATTAAGAATAGGCAAACGTTTCCCCGCATAAATGATCTATTTGATCAGCGATACGGAGCAACTATATTTTCAAATATTGACTTATGATCTGGTTATCATCGGGTCTGAATCAAAGATGAGGAAATTTTTAAAACAACTTTTAGGACCAGATATGGTCACTATGAGTTTGTTGTTATGCCATTTGGGATTACTAATTCCCCAGCTGTCTTCATGTGCTTAATGAATAATGTCTTGCATAAGTACCTTGATAAATTTTTAGTGGTATTCATTGACGATATTCTAATTTATTCTAATTCTAAAGAAGAAAATGAGGAGCACTTAAAAATTATTTTACAATAATTGAGAGAACATCACCTTTATGCTAAATTCAGTGAGTGCAATTTCTTTAAGGATAAAGTACAGTACTTGGGCCATGTAGTAACTAAATAAGGGATACCAGTTGATCCAGAAAAGATAAATTCAATTAAAGAATGGCCAATCCCAAAGGATGTGACTGACGTGCAGTCATTTATAGGGATTACAGGCTACTATCGAAGATACATTGAGGGGTTCTCAAGAATCTCCAATCCCATAACTTCTTTATAGAAGAAAGGGAACAAATTTTAGTGGAATCAAAAGTGTGAAGAAAGTTTTTAAAAGTTAAAAACATTATTAACTACTGCACCAATATTAAGAATTGTTGATCCTAATAAATACTTTGTAGTATGCATTGATGCTTGCAACGATGTTCTAGGTGGGGTCTTAACTCAAGAAGGATACGTAATTGCATACGAGTCTAGGAAGCTTAAAATTCATGAGAAAAACTATGGAACATATGATTTAGAGTTAGCTGCCATTATACATGCTTTGAAGATGTGGCTCCATCACTTAATCGGAAGAAAATTTATGTTAATGACAAATAATAAAGGATTAAAATATTTGTTGGATCAACCTAACTTAAACGCAAGGCAAGCTAGGTGGCTAGCTTTCCTTAGCGAGTACGATTTCGAATTACAACATATTAAGGGAAAAGAAAATAAGGTTGTTGATGCTCTAAGGAGAAATTCAAGAATAAATTTTGTTGTAGTAGTCAGCACTTATAAAACTGATTTAGAAGAACAGTTAAAGGAAGGAGTAAAATTGGGTGAGAATTATCAGAATTTACAAGCAAAAGTAGCAGAAATTTTAATTGAAATTTTAAGTACAGGGTCTAGTCTAAACGAAAAAGGATTAATACTATATAAAAATAGGTTGTATATAACTAATGTACCTAAAATTAAGCTACCAATTTTAAATGAAATTCACAAGAATCCTTACTCGGGACATCCTGGTTATCAAAAGACTATAACCATGTTACAGAAGGATTATTTTTGGCCAATCATGAAGAATGAACTGGAAGAATCATTGCCAAGTATTTTTAATGTCAACAAGTTAAGATTGAACACCAACATACAGTCAATTTACTACAACTATTACTCATCCCTAGCTGGAAATGGGAAATAATCAGTCTTGATTTTATTACAGGTCTGCCTAGAAATAAGAATCTGAATGACTCGATAATGGTAGTCGTTGATAATATTAGTAAAGAAGCTCATTTTATACCTATAAATACCACCTACAAGGCTGTTAATATTGCTGATATATTCATGAAACAAATATTTCATTTACATGGGATACTGAAAGTTATAATTTTAGACAAGAACCCTAAGTTTATGGGCAATTTCTTGAAGTCTTTATTTAAAGACCTGAATACTACTTTAAATTTCAGTACCTCTTTTCATCCCTAGACAGATGGACAGACTGAAAGGGTGAATCAAGTGTTGGCATATATGCTCAGAATGTATGTTAGAGAATAGCCAGGTAAATGGGAAGATTACTTACACTTGGTAGAGTTTACTTAGAAAAATCACTACCAAGCTTTAGCAAGATATAGCCCATTTGAACTTTTGTATGGCAGAAAGTGCAATACCCCCATCTCATGGAGTAACCTAGTTGACACGTTAGTACTAGGACCTGAACTACTAAAGGAGACGGAGTTAATTGTAAAACAGGTGCAAGGTAACTTAAAAGTTGTGCAAGACAGACATAAAAGTCAAGCAAATCTTAAACGAACTCAGAAAGAGTTCCAGGTGGGAGAACATGTCTTTATAAAGGTAAGGCCTAAAAAGAGTTCTTTGAAATTAGAAAGTTGTGCTAAGTTGGCACCCCGATATTGTGGGCCTTTTGAAATACTGTCCAGGATGGGGCAGGTGGCATATCAACTAGCTTTACCGCCAAATTTGAAGGTTCATAATGTTTTTCATATCTCTGTATTAAAAAATTATGTACATGATGCTACTCATGTTATAAATTGGAACGATGTGTAGGTAGAACCTGAAGGATATTTTTTGGTGGAATCAGATTGTATCCTTGAAAGGAGGGAGATCTTGCTTCGGAATCGCACCATTGGGCAGGTGAAGGTGCAATGGAAGCACCTTAGTCCAGAAGAAGCTACCTCGGAATTGTAGAGTCATATGTGAGCAACATATCCAATTCTGTTCTAGGGAAACTCTGAGGACGATGAATAAAATAACATCGAGGATGATGTTATATTTAAGGGGATTTGTATGTCACATACCCCAAATTGCAAAAACATTTTTATGTTTTAAGAGACACTATGTTATAATTTTATTATAAAGTTTGTAATTAATGACTAAGTGGGGTTAAGGATAATTGCATTTAATTGCTGAATATTTTATTATTAAATAAATGAAAGATGAGACAACATCTTAAGTAGGTTCTTAAATGAGTGTTTTACTGGGCACTTGGTGGAATAGGCTAGGTTGTGAGTAGATTAACACTTGGAAGCATCCTAAAACTACTTCTAACTGTTGCCGAAGGAAACTTTCCTAGTTTTGTCGTCATGTTCCCCAAGAAAGTGGAACAAGAGAAGGTGGATCATTAAGTGAAATATGACCCAAAAGACCTAGGCATGCTAGTAAAATTTCCCATTGAATTTAGCTCAGGCTACTCATTCCTTACTTGTGAAAATTTTGAGTGAAATTAGTGCGCAAAAAATTCGATGGAGGGGACTAGCAGAAGTTTTTGAGTGAAAAATGTTGAAGTTCTGAACTAGTGTAGATGATTTAAGCTGAGTTAATACTACTGCAAGAAAAATAGATTACTGTTGATTACTCAATAAAGTTACAGAGGTTTTCTAAACTAGTTCTCTCACCCAGTGCTTTCAATCATGTGGACCAGTAGATAGGCTCGGGGGTCCTAAGATTTGGAGTTCAGCTATCCTCCGGAGTTGGTTGGGTGGAACAAGATCCTTAAGTTGTTGTCTCCTCAGCCACATTTCCAGGTTCTACATGTTCTTTCTAATTTCTCTATTCATACTTAGGAACACGAAGGAATGAATTTATGAAATAATTTGTTATGTGTCCGCTTCGTCTGTTATTAGAATTATTGAAGGAAATCTTTTACTAGGAAAAGATAGACAAATTATGGATTAGATATGTATAGGATAAATGATTAGAGTAATTTCAAATTTTACTAATGGATAAAATACCTAACTGTATTTTTCCACACCTTCAAGAAGGTAGTACTCTAGTACGGTAGGTTAGATTAGATTCTAATGGATAAATAAAATGAAGAATGCAGGATTATGTTTATTTACTTTTTACAGATTCCTTGTAAAAATGTACAGGAGTTCCTTAGAATGCACATGTTAAAGAAGTTAGACATGAATTGTTTCCAAGAAAGATCTTTTAAAAACTAGTACGCAATCTATGTAATGGTGCTCCTTTTTACACAGTAAATAAATTACTAACTATAGGCCTAATTATTATAAGTATACGCACTTATTAAACATTACAAGAACAAAAAAATAAATAAGAAGGAATATCCAGTAAACAGTAAAGATAAGGTATAGTAATAATTTAGGTTAGCATAATTATCTAAGCAAATTTCATTAATTATTTAGGTAAACATCAAATATTAACCCTATTATATTTAACAAAAATAATGTAGGGTTTACATTTAAAATTAAAAAAAATATACAAACCCTAAATATAAGAAAAACTATCAACTAGCATTCTTTTACTATCTCTTTTCTAGATTAGGGTTATTGCAGTTTACCCACAATTTTTCTTAAGCAAAAATTATTCATTTATACTAATACAATTATCTACATTATAAATGCACATAATTAAATAAAAATTTCATAAAAACAGTATTAAAACTGTTTATCATAATATAAACTAAGAAAATTTAATAACAGACATTTTAAAAATTTCTTAATCCATTTACATAGTAAAAATTTGGGTTGTATTATCAAACCCTTCTCTTTTATTTATCTCCTTAAACAAATCTTTACTGACAGAGAAAAAAACTCAAACTCCATTTTAAAACCAATATCCTGAACATTTTCCTCTTTCTAAATAAAATAAAAAATTATGGACTTAAAACAGTAGTAAAACCTCTTCTAAATTCTTACACCATCCATTCATCAACATAAGTATTTTAGCAGTAAAATATTTTCTATTAAGTTAAACTTAAACAAAATTGAAATTTAACTCATTATAGGAAACTCCACAGTCTGCCATCGACCTCGTAAGAACCTTAGTTCATGGCCGAATACAAGAATATCTCACACAGTAAGACTTTAAAGCTTAAGGAGAATGTAAAGATCGACTTTGCAAAAATAAAAATTATCCGTGACTTAAAACCACCAGTGAACCCAAAACAAGTCAGGGTACTACTTGGTCATACAAGATATTACAGGAAATTCATAAGATACTATTCAGATATGACCTATCCACTGGAAGAACTGTTAAGAGAAGATCAGGAGTTCGATTGGACAGAGGAATGCAACATATCATTTGAAACACTAAAAAGGAAGCTAGTCGAATCACCCATTCTAATATTTCCAAATTGGTCGACCAAATTCCATGTACACATCGATGCATCAGGCCTAGCAATAGTAGCAATCCTAACTCAACTAGGAGACGATGGAATGGACTACCCTATAGTTTACAGTAGCAGAAAACTAAATAAAGTGGAAACAAACTATTCAACAATAGAGAGAGAAGCATTAGGAATGGTTTTTGCACTACAGAAGTATCGACATTACCTACTAGCCAATCCATTTATCTTTTATACTGACCACAAAGCACTAAAATACCTTGTAAATAAACCCTTACACCATGGGAGAATTTTTTGATGGCTACTTCTATTCCAAAAATTCGAATTCGAAGTCGTTGTCAGACCATAAAAGTTAAATGTCGGACCCGACCACTTATCATGAATTGACACAGGAGAGGAACCGACAGAATTTGAAGACGACCTACCGGATGCACATTTATTTCGAATAGAAGTATTCCAAGTAGAATTAGAGGAAATAACTCAATTCTTAGAAGATGGACAAGCACCAGAGGGCATGAGCATGAAGAAGAAACAAATATTAGCCATGAAAGCCGCACCATATAGCCTTGTAAATGGATTCTTATATAAAATGGGTCTGGACGACATCCTCAGAAGATGTGTACTAGAACATGAAAGAAATAATATTATGAATGAAGCACATTATTGACCGGGGGGAGGACATTTTCAAGAAGACACAACTTCCAACAAAATCCAACAGTTAGGGTTATGGTGGCCCACACTTTACAAATATTGTAAAAAGTTTGTGATCCAATGTGACAGATGTCAACGACTGGGTCGAACTCTACCTAGTACATAAATTTTCTTGATATCAGTAAACCCAAGTTTGACATTTGAAATTTGGGCCATCGACTTCATAGGACCATTACCCATACCAGCAAAAAGAATAGGTGCAAGGTACATAATAACTGTAGTACAACATGTAACCAAGTGGGCAGAAGCAGAACCAGTCGACACATATTCCAGTGAGATAGCTGCTAAATTTATCTATGAAAATATCATTACCAGATTTAAATGTCCAATAACCCTAATTAGTGACCAAGGTTCACAGTTTATTAATAAAACCATTAAAGCACTAACAGATCAGGTCAAAATTGACCATCGACATAGTACAGCTTATCACCCTCAGTCGAATGGAGCAATTGAGGAATTTAACAAAACATTAACAAAAGGCCTAACAAAAATCTGTAACATCAACAAATATGACTAGGACGAGAAGGTACATGCAGTATTGTTGGCTTACAGAACAACATACAAGCGTTCACTAGACCAAACACCGTTTCTACTAGTCTATGAACAAGAAGCAGTTGTTCCATTACATTTTCGACAACAAACACCTATTATAGCAGAAATTTTACATGTCGATGTTGAACAGGGAAGGAAGGATCGACTGATGCAATTAAGCAAACTAGAAGAACACTGACTGTTTTCTCTACAACACCAGGAAATCCAAAAACAGATGCAGAAGGCATGGCACGATCGTAATATCAAAAACAAAAACCTGTCGGTAGAAGACCTTGCCCTCCTATACAACCATCGAGTAAAAGGAAAACCCAAAAAGCTACATACATAATGGATGGGACCCTACATTGTTGAATATATTCATTCCAATGGATCAGTGTGACTAAAAACGTTACAAGACATAGTATTTCGGAAACTTGTTAATGGTGCCTGACCAAAACGGTACGAAAATTAAAACAAGTCTAAAAAAAAAAACATATAACGACCATAACTGTCAGATAAAAACTATAAAAATCTAAAAATAACAAAACAAAACCAACACCCATAACCCAAGATGACAGGAAATAAATCCTTTGACAACCAACATCAAACCCATCAACATACCACCATCAACTGTTCAAATGATCGAGATCTACCAACGACCCCAAAGGTCACATCATGCCTTCATGACTACGAGCGCCGAAATCAAATCACCATTAATGCAAACTCCAATAACCATGTTGGACCATCACTTCCACCATTAATACACCCATCAACAGAAACATCAAATGCCCCACCTATAAATACCAGACTAGAAAAGAATCATTTACAGTATTTTGAAGAGAGAGAGATAAATTTAGCAAACAGAAAACTGAGAACTGAGAAATTCTAAGAAAAGTCAAACAAAGAACCGACAAAATGGCACCAAAACAAACCAGAGCCATAGCAAAGACAAAGGAACTATAATCTGCTGAAACCCCATTAATGAGGAGGTTAAGAGACATAAAGAACGCCAAGGTCTAAGAGACGTCATGGGAGAAAACATGGGCTGAGATCAAGGAAGGGGCCTATGTCGACAAGAAACCAACACAAGTAGCAGAGAAGGTAAACCATAGCTCTATCATGAACTACATGAACACACCATTCATGGAAAGTTTTGGAGGAACAAAATAAACAGCAATGAAGTTCATTTTCAGCCAGTACCACAATGGGAAATTCTACTTCGACAAACCAGTTGAGATCTCTGGCGAAGTAATATATAAAATGACTGGTCTATCCAACCAAGGTGACCCAGTCCCATTTGGCATAAAATAAGGGATGGTAGAGTAATTAGCTGGAACACCATCAGGAAAGAATTCGAAAGGGCTAATGATTAGCCAAATACAAGCCCGGAAGCCAGAAATGGTGGCCAAAATTATAGCAACAGGGATTACACCCACAGGTTGAGGAAGCGACCTGAAACTGGATATGCTAGAGGTAGTAGATATGATAGCTGACATAGGAAAAGTATACATATGGGCTCAGTATGTCACCAACATGCTCAAAGGCATCTATGAGAAATTCCAGGAGTCGAGAGGTATTATAAGGTCCCGTCTCTGATAATATGGATAGTAATATACTACTTGTGCCCAGTTGGGGACAAGCATTTCCAAGAACCCACAAAATTCCATATGTGGAGGTTCAAACCATTTTCCCATACTACCCAGAATGGAACACTGAAAGAACTGGAAAATGGAAAAGTACTGTTGGAAAACCGGTTCCAACAACTCAAAGTTCAGATGACCGAATGGAGGGTTCCCCAGAACATCCGACAAAGTCTGCCAAAAACCGCACACATCCAACTGAAGCTTGACCTTACTGTGGTTTGGTATATGCAGGGTGCAAAGGAAAAAGAAAATACTCTCGACTACTATCCAACAATCGAAGAGATCTTCCGTGAACTAGCTCGACAGTTTAGCACAAAATTGTCACCAGCAAAAGCCAAGGAAGTAACCCTAGCAATAGAAGAACCACTAACAGACCAAGAAAATGAAGAATATTATGAACTTCAACTACACATCAGCACCTTCATCTCAGAGGAAACACCAGCAAAAGACACCAATCGACTTCAAATCACTATCATACCACCAACAGCACAAAGGGAAGGTACACAAACAGAACAACAGGTAGCCAATCCAGCTGAGAAAAGTGCTAGCCCAGCACAACAATAGGAGGAAGGGTAAAAATTGGGAGATATTGAGTCTGAAAATCCTGAGTATGACATAACCAAAGAAAAAGTCAAAAAGCTAGCAAAGGAAATAGCAGCAGCAAGAAAGAAAGCAATTGAGACAAAAGGGAAGGGGAAGCGCAAGCTGATCCTTTCAGAATCAGAGGATGAAGAGAAACTATTAGCTACCATGGTTGACATCATAGAAGACACCGTAGTAAACAAAGTCTTGGTCAAAATGTAGTTCCAAATATTTGTCGAAGTAGGAGCATGGCGAGGTCGGCTGAAAAAGGAAAAAAGTACAAACACCTCAATGGCCAAAAATATTGTCGACTTGGTATCTACACCTCCACCCCCATCTCTGACCCAGATCACACAAGAAGAAATTCCAAAGATACCCTCCATACGCCCAGTCGAGATATGCAAAAATGCTATGCCGAAAACCCTAAAGGAGAGGTTCGGCCAAGACAGAGACTTCCAAGCATACATTGGAAAACTGCCTGAGTTACTTACCTCTATCCAAAAGATCACCACCAAGTGTCCTCTGTTTGAATATGATGGATCAAGACAGCTCGTTCCTCCACAACCTAGCTAAATACCCCAGAAGCCAAGGTCTATGGGAATTTTAAAATCAACATTTGTGAGGAACCCCGACAAAAAATCTCAAGTTGTCACTAGTTTAACCTCATCCTTTACCCCAACTGACATCGCACCCCCTTCACCAACCAATGAACTAGAAAGATATGAGGAAGAAGAGAACCTGGAAGAAATCTACTGTCAAATTGACAATTTGTTCTTTGACATCCCAGAGGATTCACCCACACAAGTCGAGGATCCGACACCTGACCAGATCCCTACCACACCAATCACACCCAACCATTCACCATCACCACCACCACTTCCCAACCCAGAACCTGCAACCGAACCATCTGCACCTAAACCACCTTTACCCGAATCATCGGTACCAGAAACGTATGTATCTGAACCCTCTACATAAAATCCCCTAGATACACACCCAGCTGCAGAACTCCTCCAAGAGACCCCACCAGAAGTTCCACTGACCATTGCAGACCAACAACCACTCAACCAACTACCGAAAAATCAACCACAAAAAAGTCTAAATTTTACAGATGCCCAAGTATAGCAGCAAGAAGAACAGCATAAGCATAAGAGGAAGAGAGACAGAAAAAAGAAGGACCACCAAAAAGAATTACAAGCGAAAATGATCCACATTAGCCAACTTGGGTCGACCACTGCAGTCGACGCAACAAAGCTGAAAGATGGAGAGTTGGGACAACTCTTGGAAACTCTAGAAATCGAAGCAAAAACAAGAAGCTAGACTAGATGAAAGGAGCTCAATGACACTGAGAAGGAACAAGTTGAGTTCCTGGTAAAATGAAGAAACCTAGCACAATCTGTGATACCAGGACCAATGGAGGCCGACACCAACAAGCCACTTGAAAAGGCATATCAGTTGTTTGAAAGCATAGTGTCGACCCTACATGTACAGATGCAAAATACAATAGAAGAACAAAAATAAGAAATAGTTAGACTACTGATGCAACAGCACACAGCCTTCTCAGAAGCTTACAAAGTGCTTCAAGATCACATGGAGGAGTCTCTCATAATGGAAGGGGTACTACGGGACTAGACTACTTATTACAGGTAAGTCTTCCAGCAGACCCGACAGACTCGACAACAAATTCAGGCACTGGAAAAGAGAAAGAGCACAGAAGAAGCATTGAGAATCTCTATCCAAGATCAAATTGTGTTGGAGATAGACAAACTGCAGAGCCTCAAGAGACAAGCACACTAGTGGGTACAGCAGGCACTCCTGAGCTTGGACAAATTAGGAGTTGGTTGGGAGGAACAGGCTCCTTAAGTTGTTGTCTCCTCAACTACAGTTCCAGGTTCTACATGTTCTTTCTAATTTCTCTATGCATACTTAGGAACACGAAGGAATGAATTTAGGAAATAATATGTTATGTGTCTGCTTCGTCTATTATTAGAATTATTGAAGGAAATATTTTAATATGAAGAGATAGAAAAATTATGGATTAGATCTATATATGATAAATGATTAGAGTAATTTCAAATTTTACTAGTGGATAAAATACCTAACTATATTTTTCCACACCTTCAAGAAGGTAGTACTCTAGTACAGCAGGTTAGATTAGATTCTAATGGATAAATAAAATGAAGAATGCAGGATTATGTTTATTTACTTTTTACAGATTCCTTGTAAAAATGTACAGGAGTTCCTTAGTTAGAATGCACATGTTAAAGAAGTTACACATGAATTATTTCCAAGAAAGATATTTTAAAAACCAGTACACAATCTATGTAATGGTGCTCCTTTTTACACAATAGATAAATTACTATCTATAGGCCTAATTATTATAAGTATACACACTTATTAAACATTACAAGAACAAAAAAATAAATAAGAAGGAATATCCAGTAAACAGTAAAGATAAGGTATAGTAATCATTTAGGTTAGCATAATTATCTAAGCAAATTTCATTTATTCTTTAGGTAAACATCAAATATTAACCCTATTATAGTTAACAAAAATAATGCAGGGTTTAGATTTAAAATATAAAAAAAATACAAACCCTAATCTAAGAAAAACTATCAACAAGGATTATTTACTATCTCTTTTCCAGATTAGGGTTATTGCAGTTTACCCACAATTTTTCTTAAGCGAAAATTCTCCATTTATACTAATACAATTATATACCTTATAAATGCACAGAATTAAATAAAAATTTCACAGAAATAGCATTAAAACTATTTATCATAATATAAACTAAGAAAATTTAATAAAAGACATTTTAAAAATTTCTTAATCCATTTACACAGTAAAAATTTGGGTTGTATTATCAAACCCTTCTCTTTTATTTATTTCTATTAGTTTTTCAACATTCAAGCTAGCATTATGTTAGGATCTTTAATTGAGAGAACATCAAGTACAGTAATCAAACACAAGAGACAATGAACACAGTGTTTTTCCTTGGGGAAACCATAAATGGAGAAACCCCCGCAACATCCTCAGAGATAGAATCAACACAAAAGGTAAAACCACAAAACAGTAAGATGCTCTCCCGACAGCAGTAACCTTCTTCTTTTCTAGTCCCAGTGTCTTCTTCTTCCTCAACTATGCGCTACACTTGAGTGTGTTTGTGTTGTGTGCTAAATAGAGAGTCTAGCTCTCTATTTATACTAATCCGGGCATGACTAAAACCCTACTAGGGCTGACCTCTACTAGGAGATTCTAATAACCCTAGTGCCCTAGAACTACGGGGACTTTAAACCTTAGATAATAGGAGGGTTACCCACAATGACTTGACATGACTTGTTTACATTATTGATTCTCTCGATCGGAACATTGGGGCATGACATAACATGATAATATATTGAAATAAACATAGAGTTACAATAGATACAAAATACAAGTGAAATACATTCTGAAGTTACAATTACATCAACACTCTCTCTTAACTAGGAAGGTATTCTCTCGACACAATTTTCATCACTAGTCTTCTTCTCTGTATCTTCTCGTCATCTGCATCTCCAAGTCATCTTCGTCTTCAAGTCATCTTTATCTTCATGCCATCTTCTTTTTTGGATTTGGATCATCACTCGATCTGGATCATCATCACCGGATCTTGATCATCACTCGATTCGGATCATCATCACTGGATCTAGATCATCATAACTAGACATCATCACTGGATCTGGATCATCATCACTGGATATGGATCATCACTCGATCTGGATCATCATCACTGGACTGGATCTGGATCATCACTCGATCTCAATCATCATCACTAGATCTAGGTCATCACTCAATATGGATCATCACTGGACTAGATCTGGATCATCACTTGATCTGGATCTCTCCGCGTCATCATAACTGGATCTAGATCATAGCTCGATCTGAATCTCCTCTCGTCATCATCATATGTGCTATCTCATGATTCTTCTCATCATAGGAAGTTCTAAGAGCCAGCCTTCTTTCATGATGGGTGTATGCCTACCTCATCGTAGGTCTTTGGCAGCCCTTACATTTGACCTACTCATCAGAATAGCGGTAACCCTTACATCTGACCTACTCATCAGAATGGCCAGCACTCACATCTGACATGGGAGGAACTTAATCCTTTAGCCATGACATAATGGAACAGCCCTTACATTTGACCTACTCGTCAGAATGGCAGTAGCCCTTACATCTGACCTGCTCATCAGAATGGCCAGCACTCACATCTAACATGGGAGGAACTTAATCCTTTAGCCATGATAGAATGGCACAGCCCTTACATCTGACCTACTCGTCAGAATGGCAGTAGCCCTTACATATGACCTACTCGTCAGAATGTCCAGTACTCACATTTGACATGGAAGGAACTTAATCCTTTAGCCATGACAAAATGGCACAGCCCTTACATCTGACCTACTCATCAGAATGGAAGTAGCCCTTACATATGACCTACTCATCAGAATGGCTAGCACTCACATCTGAAATGGGAGGAACTTAATCCTTTAGCCATGATACAAAGGCATAGCCCTTACATCTGACCTACTCATCAGAATGGCGGTAGCCCTTACATCTGAACTACTCATCAAAATGGCCAGCACTCACATCTGACATGGGAGGTACTTAGTCCTTTATCCATGATAGAATGCCTCAGCCCTTACATCTGACCTGCTCTTCAGAATGGCTATGGATCTCAGCACTCATATCTAACATGGAAGGAACCAATCCTCTTACCTTGACAGAATGGCTCAACCCTTACATCTAACCTGCTCATCAAAATGGCTATGGGACTCATCACTTTCCCTTGGAGGAAACTTCTATCTGGAGAACACCAAACTTCTCCCTGAAGTACTCAAACTTCACCCTAGCCAATGGCTTCATCAAAACATCAACTATCTATTCCTCCATCGCAACATACTAGAGCTTCATTGCTCCCTTCTGCACCATATCCCTGATATAGTGATACTTGATCTCGATATGCTTCAACTTGTCATGAAAGACTGGATTCTATGACAACTTTATGCAACTCTAGTAGTCACAATGTATACAGGTAGCATCCAACTGGAGATCAAATAAATCAGATAGTAGCTTCCTCAGCCATACTACCTCACAACTAGTTCAACAAGCTGCAACATACTTTGCTTCAGCTGTACTCAGTGCCACACATGATTGTTTCCTACTAAACTAAGAGATCACACCTAATCCCATACCGAAGCAACACCCTGAAGTGCTCTTCCTATCGATGGAACTACCTGCCCAATCTGAATCAACATAACCCTCCAGGTTAATCTTTTGATTTGCATCGTACTTGAGCCCATAATCAACTGTACCCTTCAGGTACCTCAGAATATGCTTTACAGCAATCAAGTGAACATTTCGTAGATCTATCAAGAACTGGCTCAAGTTGTTCACAACAAAGCAAATGTCTGGTCTCGTGTTCATCAAGTACATCAAGGACCCAATCATCTAACGATACATAGTAGCATCAACTAACTCTGATGAAGCATCACTCGATAGCTTCAGGTTCGATTCCATAGGTGTGGCCATAGCCTTGCAGTCCTTCATCCCAAACCTCTTCAGGATATCTACTGTATACTCCCCTTGTCCAAGGAATATTCCATCTACACTCTGCCACACCTCCATACCTAGAAAATAATGCATCATACCCAAGTCCTTCATCTCGAACTCAGCAGCAAGCTTTCTCTTCGTATCAACAATCAACCCATCTATACCTATCACAATAGATCATCTACATATATTAGAAGTATCATTGGGTTGCCATTTTCAACCTTGTAGTATAGGTTGGAATCTGCTTTAGTCTTGGTAAAGCCTAAACTAGATAGAAAGCTGTCAATTCTTCTGTACCATGTCATGGGTGCCTGTTTCAAACCGTATAGGAATTTCTTCAATATGCACACATGAGACTCCCTGTCATGTGTCTCAAAACCGAGTGGTTGTTCCACATACACTTCCTCTTCCACTACACCATTCAAGAAGGAAGTCTTGACATCCATCTGGTTTATCTTCCATTTCATCACTGCAGCCAAAGCAAGTACCGATCTGATGGAAGTGTATCTGGATATAGGTGTAAAGGTTTCTTCATAATCTATTCCTTCTTTCTAAGAGAAACTCAGAGCCACAAATATTTCCTTATATTTTTCAATGCTACCATCTGCAGGATGTTTGATCTTGTAGATCCATTTGGAAGTTACAATTGACTTCCCTTATGGTCTTGGGACAGCATCCCAAACATCATTCTTCATTATTGATTGGTATTCTTTGATCATAGCATCCTTCCATTCTTTTTCATTCTGTCACTTCTTCATAACTGGAAGGTTGTTTATCAATGAAATCACATAGTAAAGCTACATACCCAGAGCAAGATCTGGTCCTCTTTCTTTCTCTGTGATTCTCTTCTGGAGCCCCATATCTTTTCGCACCTTGGATAAGTTCTCGTACCCAAGCAAGTTTCCTCTTATGAGGATTCTTCTCCAGAGGTGGATCTACAGGTCTTTGTGGTTCTTCAAATTCTTGATCATCTTCGTTCATGGTTGTATCATGAAATCTGGGTGCTTCTGCTTCTTTGGATTATTTAGCAGGTTTCTTTCTGGATTTGTTGTAAGCTGTATCTTCATCAAATGTCACATCCCTTCTAATTTCAATATTCTTGAATCCTAGAAAGTATATTCTATAAGCATTCGAGCTTTCAGAGTATCCCACAAATATACCCTTCTTTCCTGAAGGATCTAATTTACTCCTCTTCTCTTTTGGAATGTGTATGTACACTGGACAGTCGAATATTCTGAGACGGCCGACTTCTGGTTTCTTTCCAGAGAAGACTTCTTCAGGAGTCTTGTTCTTGAGTACTCTATGTGGAGTACGGTTCTGTACATACTCCATTGTTCTGGAAGCTTCCACACAAAGATGCATAGGAAGGCCTTGATCATGAAGCATTGCTCTTGCAGCTTCAATGATAGTTCTATTCTTCCTTTCCACAATCCCATTCTGTTGTGGATTATAAGGAGTGGAAAACTCCCTCTTAATCCTTAATTCTTTGCATAGCTCTTTGAATTCATTTGAAGTGAATTCTCCACCATTATCAGATTGAAAAGTCTTGATCTTCTTTTCAATGTGATTCTCAATCAAGACTTTGAATTCCTTGAACTTGTCAAATACTTCATCTTTGTTTTTCATGAAGTAAACCCATTTCTTCCTATAAAAATCATCAATAAAGGAAACATAATATGCATACCCGCTTAGTGAGTTTGATGGCATAGGACCACATACATTGGAGTAGATGATTTCCAAGATTCCTTTTTCTTTGCTTTTGCTGCTTAGAAATGTCTTCTTTGTATTCTTTCCTTTCGCACATCCTTTGTAGACCCAATCATGTTTTTCTTGGATTTTTGGAAGACCTTCAATAGCTTTGCTTGCAATAGGTAGTGCTACGTAATGCACATGTGCAAGCCATCTATGCCAAAGTTCACTTGGATCTACTATGTCATGGACCAAGGCTTGTTCTGGATTACCCTTTAATTTGTACAAACCTCCTTCTTGTTCACCAATCACTATTGCATCATCAATAGTCTTTCCTTTTGGCCACGTGATGAATTGACCATCTATGAATGCAACTCGCATTCATTTTGCATCTAACGCCGATATGGAGAGGAGGTTCTTCTTGAGTCATGGCACAAACAATACTTCCTTCATTGTTAGAGACTTTCCAGAGACTAGTTTATAGGAAGATTCCCCACTACCTTTTATTGGATATTGGTAGTCATCTCCTAGCTTCACCTTGTGAGGTGATTCATGTTCTGACAGTCTTATAAAGGATTCCTTGAATCATATCATATGTTTGGAAGCCCCGCTATCTATGAGCCAATCATTGCTTCCATGAGTAATGTTTCCTGTGAGAGAGGCGATCAAAACATATTCATCCTCACTTGAAGAATCTTCACTTTCATATCTAGTTCTCTTCTTAGATCATTCATCATCCTCTGCAACATGAGCATGATGTCTTCTTTTTTTACTCTTCTTTGTTATCTTTGGTTTCTTAGCATAATTCTTTGCATAATGTCCCGCTTCATCACATGTATAACATATGACTCTAGATAAATCCTTTTTGTGATAGTACTTACCTCTATGGTGATGAGATCTTCTTTTGGTTGACTTGGAGTGTACCATGAGAGCTTGATATTCACTTCCCATCTTTTCTTCTCGAGTTGCTATCCGAGCTTCTTCTTGAGAACACTCTTCCCATAGTCTATTGAACTTGACTAACTTCTTTCTAGCATAGATTCCTAGGATGAAAGAATCCCATGACCTAGGGAGGGCATTCAAGGTAGTCATCACAATCTCTGCATTTTCCACTTCTTCATCAACTGCTTCTAGTTGTTCCTTGATTTGAGAAACTCTTGTGAAGTAAGACTGGATTGTTTCTACATTCTGAATCTTCACATTCTTCAGTTGGTTTCTCAGACTCATCTTTCGGTTTATGTTCTTCCCTTCAAACAATTTGGTTAGGGCATCAAACATAGCTTTAGGTGTCTTTAGGGAGGACACATGTGGTATGAGATGATCCTTGATAGAATCATAAATGATTCTCTTTTCCATAACCAACTTCTTCTTATACAAGGCCTTAGCCTCATATCCCTCTGGAACTGGAACCTCCTCATGGATGTAGGAGTCTAACTCATTCTCTTCCGGGACCAGGGAAATCCTATACTTCCAAGCTCAGAAGTTATCAACTCCCTCAAGCTTTTCATCAATCTTGGTATGATGAGACATCTTAACTAAGAACCTCAAATGGAAATACAAAAGATTTTAGATCTTACCAGGTCAAGATGTTGGATTTGAATTTTGAGCTAAAATCCCATATAGCTAGTTCAGGAGAAAATTAGGGTTTTTGTTTTCCGAAGTTCTGTCCAACCAAATCCCTTGAAATTTATCCCTAACTTCGATTTTGGGGAGGAAATTAATCTAGGCCTGGGATCACTGAAAAATCCCTCTTCTGTAAAAATCCCTAATTTTTGACAATAGTGTCGGATCCAAAACAAAAAAACCTCAGAATGTGATTTTGCTTCAACAGAAAGATGTGCCCTAAGGAGGAGAGTTCTTCCACCTTACATTTGCTGAAAATATGTGGAGAGAGATCCATAAAGTAGGAATCTCTAGTTCCCGCAGCTACACAGTGTCTTCTTCTCAGGTTAGCTCTGATGCCATGTTAGCTTTTCAACATTCAAGCTAGCATTATGTTAGGATATTTAACTGAGAGAACAACAAGCACAACAATCAAACACAAGAGACAATGAACACAGTGTTTTTCCTTGGGGAAACCATAAATGGATAAAACCCCGCAACTTCCTCAGAGATAGAATTAGCACAAAAGGTAAAACCAAAAAATAGTAAGATGTTCTCCCGACAGCAGTAACCTTCTTGTCTAGTCCCAGTGTCTTCTTCTTCCTCAACTATACGCTACACTTGAGTTTTTTTGTGTTGTGTGCTAAATAGAGAGTCCATCTCTCTATTTATACTAATCCTGGCATGACTAAAACCCTACTAGGGCCGACCTCTACTAGGAGATTCTAATAACCCTAGTGCCCTAGAACTGTGGGGACTTTAACCCTTAGACAATAGGAGTGTTACCCATAATGACTTGACATGACTTGTTTACATTATTGATTCTCCCGATCGGAACATCGGGGCATGACATAACATGATAATATCCCGGAATAAACATCAGGTTACAATAGATAATAAATACAAGTGAAATACATTTCGAAGTTACAATTACATCAACAATTTCCTTAAACAAATCTTTACTGATAGAGACAACAACTCAAACTCCGTTTTAAAACCAATATCCTGAACATTTTCCTCTTTCTAAATAAAATTGAAAATTATGGACTTAAACGGTAGTAAAACCTCTTCTAAATTCTTAAACCATCCATTCATTAACATAAGTATTTTAGCAGTAAAATATTTTCTATTAAGTTATACTTAAACAAAATTGAAATTTAACCCATTATACGAAACCCCACAGTCTGCCATCGACCTCATAAAAACCTCTGTTCGTGGCCAAATACAGGAATATCTCACACAGCTAGACTTTAAATCTTAAGGAGAATGTAAATATATTTTAAACCCTATCCAAAACACATTTAAAAATCTGACAAAAGTCACGACTTTAAAGCCTGTCCCAAAATAATTTCCTATGAATCAATTTATGGTCGAAAAGGATTCACAAGTTTTATATCAAAACATTCTAGTCATGGCCACATGACCTTTCTAAACAAACAGAATACATTATAACCAAAATTGGAGTCGCATCTTGGTGGAACTGTATCAACCAAAACTGCTTATACCCATCGTAAAAGGAACCTCGGGAAAGATTGAGGCTTACTAGGTTGTATACTAAACATGGATTCCTTTTGTGGTGATATGCAGTGTCTTCTAGTTCACCCTAGCCAATTCAGAAGTCTGCAAAAGATAAACACTGGGGATTAAACATTCTTAATTGAAATAACAAACAGAGTAAACCATGAACAGTGCAGAAGGGTTTAAATTTTAAAAAATATATATATGTGGAGAGTTTTGACCTCAACCGCGTAGATGGTGGCATGAACAGAACCCTAGCCACAAGAAAGATTATGCCCAAACAAATGAGTAGAGCTACTGTCAATAAAACCTCGACGAGATTTCTCAAGCCAAAATCCAAGGCCACGATGAACCAAAAAAAAATCCCCACTATGTTTCCAGACAGAGTTCACAATGAAACAATGCATGGATGAAAAGCTCTCACAGAGTATTGCAATGGCAAAGAAGGCCTGTACACATAGCAGTAAAACAATGACAATGGAGGCTGGTTCACACAGAGGTTAAGCAAAGGCATCAATGGCCATAAGGCCATAAGCCAGCGGCACTCTCCACAACAGTGAAAACTAGGGAAATGCAAAAAATTAGGGTTTTGGGGATGTTTATAGTGAGGTTCCAAAAGTCAAAATCCTATCCTATAACCATTGACAACGTGGAAGATCAAACAGTATTTGAATTGTGGGTTTCACTCTATAGTTTAGAAGATCCCTTTTGATGTAGCCTGCAAACAAGAAGTTAAATAAACCTTCGTTATAATCTATTTCGAAACTCAATAGATTTCTTTGTTACATAATATACATAGCATAATTTTGAAAAGTTATCATTATCATAATCTTGATTAAATAAGAATTATTAAATATAGAATTAAACCCATGTAAAAGAATAGTAATATGTTCAAGGTTTTGGTTTTAAAAATCATTCTCTAGGTATTGACTTCCATCCATAAACAAAGCAATATTACATCACTTATAACCTTATCATGGAGTCGTTGCATTTACACTTGGAGATTACCTAGGTTTTAATAGAACTTATTGTGCATGTAGCTAGAAGTGTCATGGATAATAGACATTTCTTTCATGACCAAGTTATGAAACAATTGCTGAGGATTTTACCTTGATACATGTACATATAAATTTTCTTAATGACAAGTAACATTATAAGCTAAGATCTAGTTGCAGAACTTACCATTCTATTGAATGCATATAGGGTTGGTTTTAATATAACATCAAAAAGCAATAATAAATAATATTATAATGCAAGTTTTAGTCTGCAAAAGTTATACAAGATCTAGTTGTATGAAGGACATCATGTAAAAGTAATTGGACAAAAATATGATGTACTAGTTATAGTCAAAACTAAATAGAAAACATCTATTTCCTATGTTGTGATTTAATTCCCAAGTATTTACGCTTTTGAGCAAATAAAGAAAAATTAAAAACACAAATTTGATGATACCTTCTTTTTCCCATGTTGTAAAATTTAAACAAATATACTAGCATTTATTTATGCTAGTTGACATAATTAATCTCGATTCTGAAATTGGATTATAAAAGTGTCTTACCTGTAAAAGGGGCATGTACAAGAAGCATCATCTCATTGCATTAGCTAAACAGATAATTAAGCCTCGGAATTTAAATAAAGTTCCTTCATCTTTACAAACAGTCAAACAAACTTTAGAAGATAGTAAACAAACAGATCTTTCAGTTCATGTTACTTCAAATCATCACCTGGTAAATCAACTCTTTAATACTGAATTATGAAAGCAAGTATTTAGGTATGCATATCTATAATTTAATAAAGGATTTAGTTATAGTTAAACCTTATTATGTTATCTATTAATAGTTAAATGTCCCTCTAAAGTGAGGATTGTAAACATTTATTGCCATAAGAAAAAATTTAAATTTTTACTAATTTTTGGAGTATTATTGTTTCTCTTAGCACAACTAAAGCAGAATACATAGCAGCTTGCTCTGCTAGTTTTGAATCCATGTGGCTTCAAAAGTTGATGCCAGGTCTATTTAACCTGTAGTTGGATACCACAGTGATTCTATGTGATAACCAGATTTTTATAAAGATGACAGAGAACCAAGTATTCCATGATAAATCGAAGCACATATAAATCTGGTATTTCTACATTCAAGATATGATACATAAAGGATCCATAAAGCTCCAGTATGTGAGTATCGATGAACAAGTTGTTGAGGTGTTGACAAAGCCTCTGTCTCGAATAAATTTTGAATACTTTCGAGAAAAGCTTGGTGTTGTTCGAAAAGACCTTCCCCCAAAGGTGGAGCAATTATGTTGCAGTGGGATTATATCATCCCTGGACACCTGTTCTAAAGTGATCCATATACTTCTATCTCCGAGAAAGAAGCGGGATTGTATCATCCCTAGAAACTTTTCCTAAAGTGATTCAGAGACTTCAGTTTTTGAGAATGTGGTAGGATTGCATCATCCTTGGACGAAAGTCCTAAAGTAATAGGGAGTGATTATACCGTAATGGTATCCAGTGACTTCGGTCCTCGAGAATGTGGTAGGATTGCATCATCCTTGGACTTAATTCCTAAAGTGATAGGGAGTGATTATCCCGCAATGGTATCCGGTGACTTTGGTCCTTGAGAATGTGGTAGGATTGCATCATCCTTGGACTTAAGTCCTTAAGTGATAGGGAGTGATTATCTCATAATAGTATCCGGAGACTTCGGTCCTTGAGAATGTGGTAGGATTGTATCATCCCTGGACTTAAGTCCTAAAGTGATCCATAGACTTTAGTATTTATATTTTGGATTGTAGGTTGTTTCTGATGATGATGGTATTTCTGATCAAAAGATCAAAGTGTTATTGACGATGATGATGTTGTTGATCAAAAGATCAAAGTATTGATGACAATGTTGTTGATCGAAAGATCAAATTATTGTTGATAATGATGACGATGATTGAAAGGTCAAAATATTGTTGATAATGATGTTGCTGATTGAAAAATACTAAAATGATGATGATGATGTTGTCGACCGAATGATCAAAGTGTTGTTGCTGCTGAAATTGAAGATGAAGACTATATGTAAAAGATGATTAAAAAGATTCCAATGATTTATAGATGTATCACCCTGATAATGTTGAATATGCTCTCTCTCCTTCTCCTACTGTTGTTGTTTTTGTTGTTTTCAAGTACCCTTCTCGTTAATGGGTAGTGTTGAATTATTGTAACTTCGAAATGTATTCAATTATTGTACCTCGATGTTCCTATCGGGAGAATCATTTGTATTTCATTTTACCTCTATGTTCCTATTGGGAGAATCATTAATATTGTAATAGGTCTGTAAAAAGTCATGAGAAAACCCCTTCATTGTAATTTGGTTCATTAGCACCCTCCAGAATATAATAATATGATGTTTTGAGTCCTCCTAGAGAAGTCGACCCAGTCAAGTTTAGTGGGGCCGACTTAGTTGAGTAAAAATTCAAGTGAACGAAAGAATATAAATAGGATTGAAGCACTCATCATTTGAACACACAAACATACACTTCTGTAGCACATGAGAGAGAGAGAGAGAGTCTTATCTGGAAGGAGGAGAAGGACCATTCTGAAGTCTTATATTTTATCTTTTTGATCATCTATATTGAGGAAGCTTTTCTTGCTAGGTTTTTCCCTTTAGGGTTTTCCTAGGGTAAATCTATGTTGATCTTGTGATACTACTTCTTTTAGTGATCATGTATTCTATTATCATCGTCAAATTGAATTGAATGCTGATAATATAGCTTAGAATAGAGAATCTAAACATATCCCTCTTTGTAGGTCTTCATCATATTTGCGAGCAAGAAATCAAGTAGGTACATCCCAGGACTTATTATATGCCTTTTGAAAAACCTGCAAGATCTCCCAAGACTAATTATATGCCATTACAAAACCTAAAGGAGCATCCCAATCTTGATTACATGCCTTGAAATACCTATGTACCCTATTATTACCTCGTCATATTCATATCATCTCATTGTCACATGGAGCACAGCCCAGATACACATAACACATCACTCACATTCACCGACATGGTATGACAAACCTACTACCATCTACGAAAGGATTCCAGTACTTACATCCATCGGCATGGTAGGAAACACCTACTACCATCCCAAAAAGGCTCCCAGCACTTACATCCACTGGCATGGCAGGACACACCTACTACCATCATGGGAAAGGCTCTAGCACTTACATCTACCGGTATGGTTGGACACACCTACTAGCATTCGGGAAAGGCTCCAGCACTTACATCCACCGGCATGGTAGGACACACCTACTACCATCCGGGAAAGGCTCCAAAACTTACATCACGACCATGAAAGGCCCAACCTACCACCATGTCAGAAAGGCTCTACACTTATATCATGACCATGGAAGGCCCATCCTACACCATGTCGCAAAGGATTTTCACTTACATCATGACCATGGGAGGCCCAAACTATCACCATGTTGGAAAGGATCTATGCGTATCTACATATTTTGGACTCATAAATTCCCCTTGGAAGGAACCTTGATCTGCAGTACACCGAGATTCTCTCTAAAGTATTCAAACTTCACTCTGTCCATTTCTAACATAGAATCACATCAGGACTGATTATGTACAAGGATAACCTACGAGCTTCACCAGGACTGATTACATCCAAGGACAACCTACAGGACTAATTATGTCTGAGCCACCTACGAGCTTTGCTAGGATTTTATGATCAAAAAACCTATCTCATCGGCTATGCTAGAACTCATCACTTCCTCTTTCGAGAGATCTCAATCTAGATCACATACTGGAGCTTCACTTCTCCTCTCTACCTCATACAAAAAATGCAAGTCAGATCAATAAAATCAAATAGTAGCTTTCAAAATAAGCATACTACCCCACAAATAGCCGAGAAAGTGGAAAAATATTTGTCCTCGACTGTACTTAGCTCCATGCAGGATTGCATCCTTCCAAACCAGTAGCCCATACTAGATCTCAAACTGAAGAAGAAACCCAAGGTGCTCTTCTTCTCAGTGGTGCTACCAATCCGAATCAACATAACCATGTAGGTTCGTATTCTTATTTGTATCATAATTGATTCCATACTCAACTGTACCCTTCAGGTACCTCACTACATGCTTTGCAACCAGGTGAGCATGTCTTGGATCTGTCAGGAACTGGCTTAGGTCGTTCATAGCAAAGAATGTGTATGGTATTGTATTTGTCAAGAACATCAATGAACAAATCATCTAACGATACATCATGACATCAACCATCTCTTATGAACCATCACTCAATAGCTTTAGGTTCGATGCCATAGGTGTGGCCATGGATTTGCAGTCCATCACCATGAACCTCTTTAGGATCTCCGCTGCATACTTCCCTTGTCCAAGGGAGGTTCCATCCGCACTCGACGACACCTCCATGCCTAAAAATTAGTGCATCATACCCAATTTCTTCATCTCAAACTCGACAGCAAGTATCCTTCTTGCATCTTTAATGAGTTCCTCTTTTCCTGTCAGGACCATGTCATCGACATATAAAAGGAGCATCACTGGTCTTTTGCCTTCAAATTTGAAGTAAAGGATGGAATCATCTTTACTCTCAGTAAATCCCAGAGCCATCAGTTACATGTCCATCCTATTGTACCATGTTGAACGTCGAGATCTTCGGCAGTCACTCCCTCGGAAGCAGAGCATCATTCTCCCTCTGCCTTTCATACTCTATGTATTGAAACATTCTGTAATGAAGTGACAAGTGGTTTCCTCTACCACTAATATTATATGTATCCATATAGGGTCACTGGATATTAAGATCCTCTATCTTGAACTTTGTTGAAGAGTTATTCTTACACCCATCTGTGAGCTTGTCATCCTATATAGGATTTCATCTTCAACCTTGTAGGAAAGGTTAAGATATTCATCACTCTATGTGATATTCAAGCTCCTTATGTAACTATATGTTCTATCCCATGAGTGCCTTCTGAGCATGTACAAGGCCTTCTTTAATTTTTTCACATGAGTTTTCCTATCATGTGTCTCAACTCCCAGTGGATTCTCTATGCATGCTTGACTCGTCACTGGGTGCAAATGTCTCTTCATAGTCTATGCCTTCTTTCTTTCCTTGTATCCCACTATGTTTCCATCTACTGCATGTTGGATCTTTTATGTTCATATGGAAGACACTACAGACTTCCCTTAGACATGATCATAGTCTCCTTCCCTTTCTTCTTGTCTACTTCTTCATAGATGGAAGGATCTGCATCAATGATGTCGCTCAACAGTGTCAGATAACTAGAGTGTGTTTGAGACCTCTTTCTTTATTTGGAAGTATAATCATACTATTCTTCAATTTGGATGATTTCTCATGCCAAAGGTGGTTTTCATGTCTTGAGTTGGATCTACTGTTCTCTTTATATTCTTCTAAAGCTCTTTATTTTGCCATGGTATCTCTTACTCGAAAAGCTTTGTGTTCCTCTTCTGAACTGTCATTACTTTTTCTTCAAAATGATCTACAAGTCAATTTTAGTTGCATGATTAGAAACATATCAAAATTTCCAAAATATATTAATAGTGAAAAATATATGTCACATAGCCATTGTAACGTCCTCGACCCTCCGACCGGCGAAGAGGACGCTACCATGGCCTTAACCATCCAGGCAGCCAGCCCCATGAACCTGTGCATTCATAAAAATGGAGATGCTGAAAACAAAATGCATTGAAGTAGAACATACACAGATACAATTAATTATCATACACATCGGAAGCAACATACATTCATATAAGCATTCATTTAACATGTCCATCATAATCATTAACAGTAAATAGGATTGCAGAAGTAAAATAGACAAGGTTACTTATCTTATAAGAACTCATTCCGCAACCAGCTACGTCGCTGCAATGTTCCACCCAACCATAGGCCAGTGTGCTCCTTAATCTCTCAGCAACACTGCCACCCCCGAGCTGGGCATGATTCTCCAAGGAATAAGGAACAAGTAGGCTTACACATGGCCAAGGATACACAAAACACAGCCAAGCCAACATAGTTGGGTTTATCAGGCCATCAACAAGACAGCCAAGCCAACATGGTCAGGTTTATTAGGCCATCAAGGAGCTGGGAAAGGCTAAATGCTAAGCTAGTGGGCCCATCACAGAGCTAGGAACACCTACACCAGAACTAGCCTGACTTCTAAGACACCCACACACACCCAACACAAGGAATCAGTCCCTTCTCTGCTACACAATCCCTTAGGCCCTGCCTTCCCTTCCAGTGCTATTCAGGGGTTGTGGAGAAGAAAGCTAGCCCTCTGGCTCTGTTTGTGTGGTTCCCAAACACACTAGGTTTATCAAGCAAACCAAGCCCCCATCCCTACTCCCAACACAGTCCGAAGACCAACCATTGCATGCATGCAATTAATTAGCAATTACAGCTTAACATGGGAAAAGGATTCCTGAGTCATTCTTGGCCCTATCGTGGCCAAATGAATCCCAAGAGAATTACAACAGTCCCTCAACCTATTAGTGAGCACAACTCACAACATGGGGAAAACAACAGTCCCTCCTGAGCAAGGAAGTCACCGGGAAAAACTTACATAGACCACACTGGGGAAGAGAATACAATCTCCCAACCTGTGCATGAGGTGAACTTGCACCAGACCCCAAAATGTAAAGAAGACCACAACAATCACAACGTAAGGGAGACCACAACAACACAATGAATCTTGAGGAGCACGGCGGAAACCATAACTCACAGGAAGAACAACGGTCCCATTCTCAACATTGAAATGACGGGAAAATTACACAGCCATACCAGTCTGTAAGGGGATCATATAGCCGAAAACATGAATGGCCCTTCACAGGAAAATTTAGGATGAAAGAGCATGACACCCAGCTCGCTACGTGAGTTGAAACCAGGAAAAATCCTATGCGTGTGAATGAGCAAGACTCCCACTCCTGCGTGAGGATGAGCAACTCTGCCTTTGCGTGAAGATGAACAGACAATGGGGAGGATGCGCAGTAGTTATAAGTGAGTGAGTGTTTCAGCACTTTCGTGGAGGGAGTGTAGTGTCCGCTGGAGTGATGGCGGTGGTTTTTGCTTGCCATCATGAGGTCAACCACGCTGGTGGAGTGTGCATGTGGGGAAGGACTGACAGTCCTGCCACACTCCACTCCCAGCCATAACTACCCCAACTAACAGAAGCAGTTTTTAATGGTGGTAGTTGGGTAAGACAAGGGAAGGTGACACATGGATTTTTCCCCATTGGTTCATGGTTTAACAATCCCCCCCCTATCCTTGGGAAAATCATGCCCTTTTCATTATGGTTGCAGTGAGCATAGCTGGTTGGGTTCATTTAATTAAAAATGCATATTTACATGATGACAAAACTTAGTATGTATGCTGCATGCCCCGATATACCATCGGTGACAATTTTCAATCTGAAACATAGCATAACCAATCGATGGTGGGGCCTTGGCATTTAGCTCCACACCATGATTATTACAATATATGCATCATGTTCATTTAATGCAACGGGGTCAAAACTGGGGTGTTACAGCCATGCAACTATTTTAGCCAATGCTACAACTTTCATCCATATCATGTATACATATAATAACTTCTAGATGCATTCTACCCTAATGTTATTAAGAGTGTGTACTACTCCTAATATGCCAACAAAGAGGTTTCAATCTAGATAAGTAGTAATGGAATGTTGTACCATATCATTGACTTCTTACCCATCATGTGCAATTCAGTAGTATAAATAAAAATACTCAAACAATCATAAAACATCAACTGAATATAAACAAATGCATAAAAAACAATAACATGAAATGACTATTGAATACTTATCTTTATTTTTTTCGTGGGTAGACGCCTTCTTGAGCCTTTAGCTTCATCATCTTCTTCATTCATAACAACATCATTTCTGATCTAAATGCTAAGATGGATAAGAGGTTCTTCAAGAATTGAGTCCTTCATATTCCTCATCGCTTGAGGGATCTTATTTGAATCGTGAGAGCTTGACCTTTAGTTGCTCCCATATTCTCTTCTCTTATTATGAGTCGAAATTATTCTTGTGTGCACTCTTCCTAGAGTCTGCTGAAGGTAATCACTTCCTTCTGGAACACATTCCTCGAATGAATGAATCCCATGATCTTGGGAGGCCATTCAAGGTGGTTATAACATTATCTTATTCTTCTTCGATTGCTTTATCATAGCATCGAACAATTCATTTTGGTGTCTTCAAAGATTACACATGAGGGATGAGATGATCTTTAATAGAATATACAATGATTCTCTTGGCTCTAGCCTTAGCTTCATCTCCCTCTGGCTCTTAGAACTTCCTTAGTGAAATACTGATCCAAGTCAATTTCTTCAAGGATCACGTAGGTCTTATACTTCCATACTCAGAATTTGTCAGCTTCACCAAGTTTGTCATCGAGTTGGGTGTGATTAGTCATTTTGAAATGAGAACCTCAAATGTAAATAGAAAAAAATTAGATCTTATCAATTTGAGGTGTCTGTCCTGATTCCAGAGTTGGATGATCTAAGGTTTGTCAAAGAAACACTAATTTTCAAAACTTTGAATTTCAAACTTTTGATTGGATAGACTCAATGGACCTCTTCAAGGAGAGCTTTCCAATGTACTCCTTTTTTGAAAACAGTTGAGGGAAGCTCCCGGAACAGGAAGCCCTAGTTTTCCAATTTCTTTTGCATAAATGAATGATATTTATTCTAATGTATCTCCAAAGTTTAGGATGCTTACATTCTGAAAATTCTCACCGAGATATCCTAATATGTCCTCTTTCCAACCCCATAGGTTAGATAAGAAGTGGATTCTCCAAGTGGGACTTATGCTAAGTTTCCCAAGGTGACTGTTTTTGGGACTGTTCAGCATAAGGAACTTGTACTAACTGCCACATGTCACTATTTCACATTCTGGGTTTGAAAAGCGTACCACAAAAACTATAGTTTATGCGCTACCTGCAACATCTTGAGAAATTTCGTTTGGACCTTCCTAGCCCGAGATATAGAAAATCTCCCTAGGTCACATGTTTATGATTGTATTCTAGAGAAGGCTGGAACCTTGATTTGGAGGAACTATATCTCCTAAAGTACAGAGAATCTGAGGCTGAAAATTTTACATAGTGTACAACTAGAATTTATCTTCGGCCTTTAAAAGTTTCTTCTTCTGAGCCTTCTCCAATATCACGTTATAGCGAAAGTGCTAGGATACTAAATTCCGTCTTCCAGGGTTTTCAAGGATGAAGCCCTAATTTCCATTAGCTGCCATTGCAGTTGTATTTCAGTTGTACAGTGAAACTTCTCTGATTCAAAAACTAATACCACAAATAGATGCGCCTTAGTGAGGTGAGTTATCCTATCCCTCCTTTCTTGATGATCTGTGGAGATAACACTTTCAACTAGGAAGCCCTAGTTCCTGCAACTGCGCAATGCCTTCTTTCAGAGAGGCTCTGATACCATGTTAGATTTTCTTAAGATCTAATTAGATTATCTAGGATATTTATCTGAAAGAATAACGGAGTACAGAAAAATGCATAAGATATGAAAAATACATGAGACACAAATATTTTCATTGGGGAAACCATAAAGGAGAAAACCCTGCAAACTTCTTCTCTATAGTAAGATGATCAAAAGCAGTAATAAGAAATGTTCAGCAGCTATGTTTCTCTCCTCCTCTAAATGTCTCTCTCTGACATGCACTTTAGCGAGTGTGTGTCATGTGTATAAATGAGGGAGAGTGCCTCCCTATTTATACCCTTTCAAGTCACTGACCAAATATAAGACTCGAGCCTACATGTCATCTCACATGGGGCCCACTTCTCCTAGAGAGACCAAAATTACATATTACATGATGTTACACCAGGGACTATTGCCTCGACTTACAACAAAGGTTGTACCTCAAGGTCTAGACACAATTTAGACATCCCGTAAAGGGGTAACACACATCCCTAATGGGGGTATAACAACATACAATGATAATATACATCAGAACATATTCCGAAGTTACAAATACATCAACAATAATATATATGGACTTTATCGTAGGGATGTTGATGACCTCTAGAAGGCAAGATTCCAACTTTCTAGTAGTAGATACCTTAGCTAAAAGTGCACATTTCGTTCCGGTAAATATGAATTTTCAGGCGCTCGACATTACACGGGTTTTAATAAATGAGGTAGTGTGACTGCACAACATACCTCAGAAAATCATCTCTGACAGGGTATCAATATTCACAGGTAGATTTTGGACAAGTTTCCAGGGAGCTCTAGGTACTCAACTGAATTTTAGCACGGTATACTATCCTGAAACATATGGTCAGATAGAGAGGGTTAACCAAGACCTAGAAGACATGCTTTTCATGTACCTCATGGATCAAAAACATCATTGGGAGGAGTAATTACCATTGGTATAATTTTCCTACAATAATAGCTACCATAGCTCCATTCAGATGGAACCATTTGAGTTCCTCTACAACTGACCATGTCAAACACCTTTGAGCTGGGATCAGTTGGAGGATAGAGTTTAGTAAGACTTGAGATGATCCAAGAAATGGAGGAACAAATGCAATCCATCAGAGCACAACTGAAGGAGGATCAGGATCGACATAAGAGTTATGTCGATGCACACAGAATATATCGAAGCTATCAGGTTGGGGATAGAGTCTTTTTGCAGGTGAGGTCGTAGAAGAGCTCCATCAAATTTGGCAAGGGAGCCAAGTTGTCACCGTAGTTTGTAGGGCCATTTAAGATTATTGAAAGAGTGGGACTGATTTCTTACCGTATCGTACTGCCATAATATTTGAGTCAAATGCATGATGTTTTTCATGTTTCTATGTTACGTCATTATATGTAAGATCCATCTCACATTGTGGACTTGAGCAATTTACATATTTCAGACAAGGGGAAACTTGTGGCTGAACCTGTCTCTATTTTGGATTGACGAACTCGACAGCTGTGATGTCGACTAGTTGATCACATCAAGGTGCAGTGGGATAGTTATAGTCCCATCTCTATGACTTGGGAGGATGCATAAGGGATGCATAAAAAATTTCCATACTTATTATGAACTTCGGGACGAAGTTTCCTGAAGTGGGGGTGTATGTAACACCTTGTTTTCTGTTAGACATTTGAGATTATTACAACTATTCTTTGAGGGAATTCTATGACGAATGACCCGAATATTTATTATTTTGATATCTAAAAAAAATTGTTGTATGGACATATTATTTGAGGGCATCCGGTTTCAGATGACCCAGACTGGTATGAAACAATTAGCTACTGATGAGATATGACCTAAACAAAATTGTGTGACTTATGGATTACAAGATGAATGAATTAAGATTTGGTTAATTATGAATGTGATTATATGAATGATTCTAATTGTGAATGAATGAGAAATTATGTGAAGTTATCAAGCAAGAGGTAAGTTGTATATTGTTGAATGATTGACAAATAAATTATTGTATAGCATGTACTCTAATGGTCGGTCGAGTGTTATAAGAAAGGCAGGTACATGAACAGAAGGAAAGCATCATTATTATCTTACATACAATTTCCAAAACCTATGAGACAAATAATAAATACAGAGAAGGTAAAAGCTTAGTATTGTGAATTCATTTCAGGGTTGAGCGTTATTGGGTTGGAATCCATTGAAGGTAAAACGCGTGGGTTAATAACTAGCATCTGAAAAATATTGTAATTATAAAAACCCAAAGTTACTGGTTAAGTGTTTTTAAAAATATGTTGGAGTAAGGAGGGCGATAGAGATTTTAACCAAATTATTTTGCCCTGTACTTTTAACTATAGGGATACATCTGTTTGCTAAAATCGACATTTGAGGCTCTTTGAATTCTAGTAGTATCATGTTTATGGATTAAATTCAATACATATGCTTGGGTGTTAGTTGATTGTGCATCTAAAAAGTTAAAGGTTTGGGAAACGTGTACATGGGGATAGAAAATTAACGAAAGTATGGAATATAATATTCTAATTAAATCACTTGCTATGGGTATGTGGATACATAAAGGTCAATTCATTAAAATAGATGAGAGAGATTATAACCTTACGGATGAGAGTTATATGTTTAAGGTTTGGATATTATGCTTGTTGAAGAAATTAATTTGATGGGATAAAGGAGACTATGGTATGAAAATATTATGTATTATAATGGGTTATTTAGTGGTGTCAATGCATTGTGTTTATAAATGAAGTAATTAGGTGATATAAATGGAATAATAGTATTAATGTTATAAGAATATTGATTATATTGATTATATTAAAAAGTCCATTGTAATACATATTTTAATTTGTGTTACTTTTATTATATAATCTAATTATTGTAGGAATGCACTGTGTCTTATAAATACAAGGAAAGGATATGTTATTATTTGGGCCATAAATAGAAGGTTTGATACTTTTAGAATGAAAGGGTGAATATTGAGCATATGAAGTCGGTCATGGGAGAGATATAACAATTAAAAAATTGCATGGTCACAATTAAGAGGAATGTCACACGTCTTCATCAAATCCTTACTGATATAACCATCTTCAGTCGTTATGGTGACATAATGCATAAGAAAACATCTATGCATAATTTCATTATGACCATTCCGTCATATCACATTATTATTGAGAAGTCATAAAACTATCATAATTAGACACAAGAAATAATATATATAAAAAAGGGTCGTCATTGTCCATCATTACATATGGTATCAGAGTGAGGTTCCCCACTTATACCTTTGCTCTTTATACTTTAATACACTATGAAATGTATGACTTAGTGATATGTGTCACATGTATACTCGTCTGGTTACTAATGCTCGTTTTACTATGAAAATAATAGGATGGACTCATGAAGGGAAGGAAGAACATGAGGAGTAAGGACATGCAGTGCACGTACCCCTTTGTCACCTCCAGTACCACCTCAAGTGAATGAGCAAGCCAACATCTCTGCAGGTGAAGCAATGGATATGATGCGCTCGTTCCAGCGAATGACAGATGCACTAGGTTCAAGATAGGAGCAAGCTAGCCGAGGAAATCCAAATCCGATCGTCGTAGCCCCTGTACCTCCACCGGAGTCAGCAAAGAGGGAGTTGGAAAAAGTTTGATTCCCATAATTTCATGGTGCCTTGGATGTCACAGCCATAGAGGAATGGTTGGAAAATATCTCCATGTGCTTTGTGTTGTGCACCTACTTTTCAAACACGAAGGTGTGTATGGAAATTATGTAACTGAAAGGAAAAACCCTACTATGGTGGAAGACAGTTATGTTGCAGTTGGGTTTAGAGCTTGCTGAAGTATCATGGGATTTGTTTCAGGAGAATTTACACAAACGGTACATGTGAGAAGATTTTTTGGAAAGAAAACTAAACGAGTCCAATGCACTGAAGCAGGGACTTCGGTTGGTACCAAAATACGAGGCAAGATTCATGGAACTTAAGCGGTATACGCCACACTTGAGTATGAATAAACTAAGGGTGAACAAATTTATCTATTGTATTAACTACAACATTCGTACTAAATTATGCGTCTTGATGCCACAAACACTGGATGAGACCATATAATGAGCGATCATAGCCAAGGAGGAAGTTTCCTAAGGAAGTCATCAACGAAAACCTCGACCTTCAGGGAAGAATGACTAAAGGCCATGAGAACAGTAGATAAATACCCCAAGGCCATAAGGAGAGCATATAGACCCGTACCCTAACCCTAGGATGGGAAACCAGAGATAGGAAAATGGAGGGCCAAGGGCTCCATTTCAAGAACTGGCTCCACAGAACCAACCTCAGGAAACTAGGCAAGTGGCACATTGACAACATCACAATGGCGGGCCTGCTCTGCAGTTTCAGCAGGGGCCCCCTCCAGGAGGATCATGTTGGACATGTGGAGGAACCCATTAAGAGAGGAATCTCCCGCAAAGAAGGAGGGGGGGGATCAGGGACAACAACTGGCTACAGTGGGATACATGGGTCAGGCTCATCAGATTCATGCAGCGGTGAACAATCGACAAGCATATCATTAAGCCATAGTGTCGGAGAACACACGTATGATAAATGGTATGATATTTTCTATATTAATTGATTTTGGAGCTACTAAGATTTTTATTTCACCTAGATCACTGACTAAAAGTAAATTGATGGAAATCGAGCAACAAAATTTTGGCGTAGTCAAATTGGCATCCGGAATAACCTAATGGGTTGGATTATTAGTCCCAGACCACAAGTTAGACCCAGGGGTTTGTGTCACCAAGATTGTATGTATACCACTTCTTTAGGATCCTATGATATCATAGTAGGAATGGATTGGATGGAGGCCCATTCAACAGTTTTACACTGCAAGGAGAATAAATTAATGTTTGAAGATGACTCAGGGAATAAGCAAGTGGTAGAAGGTGCCAGAAGAGGAGTGTCTCTAAGATTCATATTTGCATTATAGATAAGGAAAATCATGCGAAAGGGACATTAGTTATATGCAGTAACAACTATAAATGAGAAGTTAGATATGATAGAGGTTGGTCAACACCCAATATTGTCGCAGTTCACCGATGTAGTCCTGTAGAAACTTCTTGGTCTACCACCGAGCCGAGAAATAGAGTTCACCATTGAGCTCAAACGGGGGACTAAACCAATAGCTAGAAATCCCTACCGCGTGATTTCACCTGAGTTGGGTGATTTGAAAATACAAATTCAAGAGCTATTGGATCTAGGATTCATCAATCCTAGTATATCGTCGTGGGTAGCACCCATGATATTTGTTAAAAAGAAGGATGGTTCATGGAGACTCTGTATTAAATATCAAAATTTGAACAAGGCTACTATTCGGAACCAGTATCCTTTGTCTAGGATAGATGATCTAGAATTCTGCACACAGTATTGTTGCAGTTCAACGATGTAGTCCCAGAGGAACTTCCTAGACTACCATCGAGGTGAGAAGTAGAGTTCACCATTGAGCTCAAACCGGGGACTGAACCAATAGGTAGAACTCGCTACTGCATGATCGCACCTGATTTGCGTGACTGGAAAATAAAAATTCAATAGATATTGAATCTAGGATTCATCAAACCTGGTATATCATCGTGGGGACCACCCGCAATATTTGTTAAAAAGAAGGATGGGTCATGGAGACTTTGTATTAACTATTGAAAGTTGAACAAGGCTACTATTTGGAACCAATACCCTTTTCCTAGGATAGATGATCTAGAATTCGGCACCCAATGTTGTTGTAGTTCACCGATGTAGTCCTAGAGGAACTTCCTGGACTACCACCGAGGCGAGAATTAGAGTTCACGATTGAGCTCAAACTAGGGACTGAACCAATAGCTAGAAATCCCTACCGCATGACCGCACCTGAGTTGTGTGAGTTGCAAATACAAATTCAGTATCTATTGGATCTAGGATTGATCAGGCCTAGTATATCACCATGGGGCGCACTCGTGATATTTTTTAAAAAGAAGGATGGGTCGTGGAGACTTTGTATTAACTATCAAAAGTTGAACAAGGCTACTATTTAGAACCAATATCCTTTGCCTAGGATTGATGATCTCTGTGATCAAATGAGAGGGGCCACAATATTTTCGAAAATAGATTTGAGATCAGGATACCATCAATTGAGAATAAGAGAAGAAGGAATTCCCAAAATGGAATTTAAAACGATGTATGGCCACTTCAAGTTTGTCATCGTACCATTTGGACTATCAAATGTGATAGGTGTTTTTATGAACCTAATGAATGGCATATTTCAAAAGTATTTGTACAAGTTCGTGCAAGTGTTCTTGGATGAAATTTTGATTAATTCAAAGAATGTTGATGAACATGAGGAGCACTTGAAGATGGTTCTGAGATGTTTATGGGAGCATAAATTGTATGCAAAGTTGTCGAAGTGTTCTTTCTTCCAGACATAGATTCATTATCTAGGGCATGTAATCTCAGGAAATGGCATAGCATTTGATCCATCCAAGATCGATTCGATCATAGAATGGGAAGCACCAACAAATTTTCACGAAGTGAGGATCTTCATGGGACTAGCAGGGTATTACCGAAGGTTTGTAGAAGGATTTTCGAATATTGTTGGACCTATGACTGAAGTACAAAATAAGAATAGGAATTTTATTTGGTATGAACAGTGTAAGCAATCATTCACAAAACTTAAGGAGTTGCTTAGCACGGCCCCAATTTTGAAAGTACTAGACATGGAGCAGTACTTTTTGGTTTGTACTAATGCATCTAAACAAGGGATTGGAGGAGTATTAATGTAGGAAGGTAGGCCAATTTCTTACGCTTCAAGGAAACTTGGACCGCATGAGGAGAAATTTGTAACACATGACTTGGAACTTGCAGAAGTGGTCTATGCTTTGAATGAAAAAGTTTCTAAAAACCTTTTTCGACTGAAACAAAAAGATAAATTTGACATTGAATTGCTAATTGATCTTGAAGTTGAATGATATTGCATCTAACAAGTCATCCTTGACATTAGATATCAAGTGAACATAATGACCAAGTCTACTTGGGAAAGACTTGGTTATTTGCAACTATTTGAGTCAAGTATATATCTTAAGCTCGTAGACCAAGGCTTAATTGAACCCATAGGAGTATGGAATAATGCTAATATTGAAATAATGGGCATTGATACTCAAATTGATTTGAAATGATCAATCGAAAATAAGGTTCTAAATCATTTCCTGCAAAGAATAAGGTAAAAAGGTCAGTGTACCTATCTACCCAATCCTAAGGGATACCTTTGGATAAAAATGATGATAATTATGAAAATATAAGGCATTATTACCAAGTGATGCAAAACAATAAATATTTAGTTGAAACTAATGAAAACAAGGAGATCCACTCGTGATCTCCCATGTCCATCATACAATATTCCAACTCACAATGATACGACTACCAAATTGAAAATTACAAAGCACATGTAAGATAATGCGAGATATTTGAAGTCATTCCATGACATTCAACATGAAAATGATTTCCAATTTTTGTAATTCTGAATGTCTTTGAGAAGAAATCAAGGGAGTATCCGACTCTAGTACCAACAAAAATTGAACCAACCAACTTACCTCAACTTTGATACAAGTAACATGAGTCACCATCAATCCACATCAAGGAATTCTATAAAAGTATTGGAGAATAAGGATGACTACAAAGTTTAGTTGAAACATTTATATGTCAAGTAGCTAGGTGTTGGGACACCCATCAATCTTTCATTCATACTTGGATTCCAACCTTGACCTACTTTATCGAGAGATTTGGAGGAAGTAATTTATCAGCACAAGTCAAAATTCAAATGTTCACGCAAGGGAACGATCCAATCAAACACATTAATACCGGTGATAAAGAATAGAAAATTTTTAGATACCATGATGAAAAAGTATGGACATATGTTCCCAAGAACCTTAAATGACTTTCCTAAAATAGTGTACAAAAATGAAGAAGCAAGAGGTGAAACATTTAATTGGTAGTCCGTAAAATAAAATTTCATCAAAGATTTCTCATCATTACTCCCATGGAAGAATGCCTTAGGGAAGCAATACAAGAATTTCAACAATTTATCAAACCAAGAAAACAACCAGTAGATGTACTTAGAACTACACCTACCTATCAACCAAACTTGACTTGTAATTTTGTCAGAATAAACCAGAAGCAATCGGTTCATTTTATGACCTGCTTGGAGTTAGAAAACGATTATACACTTGGAAAAAGTTTCATGTGGAAGAAATATTATCCTTGTATTGTCCATCTGGCTAAATTAGTCTTGAAATTTATACCAATGGAAAAGAATATGATGTAGAACTTAGAGACCCCCCCTTACTTACCTCAATTAAAAATAGGTGAGATACTTATCGACAAATCTAAAGCACTTGAGTGCATGGATGCATTAATAAATATGGAATAAGTTGATATCTCTATCATTGAAAAATTGAAAATAAAAAAATAGGAGATTACTAGTTGAAACAACAAATGGTAGAAATAGTGAATATCCTTAAAGAATATTAGGATGTAATTTCCATAGATTACAAAGACTTAAAGGGATTGGTATAAGAAATGAGATAAATAAATATAGACATCATGTTAGATGCAAATCCTGTTAGAAGTGACCATATAAATTAGCTCATAAATATAAATACATTGTAAATAATGAAATTGAAAATATGTTAGTTGCTGAAATTTTATATCCAGTCGATCGGTTTGAGTGGGATAGACTATGATCATCGAACCAAGGAAACATGACCCAAAAAGGATACATATCTATGTCAAATTTATGGATTTAATAAAGTAACTCTCACGGATCCATTTTCAACGCCCTTTACAGATGAAAGAATTAATGAAGTAGTAGGTCATGAATGTTATTCCTTCACAGATGGATTTTCAGGGTACAATTAGCTACCCATAGAAAAATAATATCAACACAAGGAAGAATTCATATCCAAATTTGGGTAATTCATATTGGCACAAATTTACTTGACCTAGGTCCACTTAACTAATTGACCAACAAACGCAAAGATACTGACCCTTTCAGTATCACCTGTGAAGCATAAGATCTCTCACCCGAAGTACATATGGGAACTACAAGAACCATATTTTTGCAGTAGCGAAGGGGGATAATATAAACTAGTATCATTCAACATATTAAAGCTTCAACAAGTCATTTATATTCCATATAGATAAAGAAATGATCTATTCCATTCATCCATTATTTGCATAACCATTCATATTAAATCCCAATTGATACATTAGATTGACATTGCAGAATAACACAAGAAATCACAACACACACAATCATTAATCACACATTTTGAACACCATGATTTTAATTGGAAGTCCAAAATGGGAGGAAACCACATAAACACTTTTCTTATTCATGAGTCATAGTAAATAAGCACTTCATGTCTATGCACATAACCTACAAAATTTATCTTCTCTCTTTATAATAGATATGCACACTAAAATTAGAGATCATTACAACTCCTTGTGACTCACACAAGCAATAACCTCATAGCCATCTATCCAAAAAGGAACTTTCTTAGTATTTAGACCAAAAACTAAGTATTCTTCCCCAAAACTAACCAACCCAAAAATTTCTTCCCCAAAACTAACCAACCCAAAACTTTTCGACCCATTACATATTTCTAGAACTTAATCACAACCATCCCACTCCCACTACTTAGAATCATAAATATTTAACTCCTTCCATTAACTATGGTGATGACATTATCAAAATGTCCCATTTTCGTATTCCTCAACTACTACTTCGGAGTTGATCTTGCTTCCTTGGACCACTTCATCTTGTCCTTGTTCACACCAAAAATGATTTCCAAAATATGCCAAAAATTCCTAGGGACAACATGCCCTCAACACTCACATGTGGCTCATCCTAAGCTTCTTCAAGGGTTTTCTCAAATGGTTTCCACTATAAAAAAATTTGACCATATGTGTTGTTTACTGACTTAACAATATTCTTCCTTTTTTTAGCATGCTCTTATAGGGTTGTAACTACCAATACAATCAACCCACCATGCATTAGTTCTTTAGATAACTGAACTTTTTTCTTTATTTCCTCATGCTCTTCCTGAATAATATTAGATACATGAACCATTTCATTCTATAGAGACTCTACCTTCTGATTCCTACTATGTTGTCCTTGTTGCAAGTGATTTATTTCCATTTGCAATTGTTTGTTTTCTTCCACCTTTGTCATCCTTTCATGTGGTGGTAAGGTATTTATCACTTCTTTGAACTTCAAAGCTCTAACCTGTGCATTTTCCAAATTAATGGTAACTTCCTGTTGGGCCAGGAAAGAGCACAAGGAAGAAACTGAAGTGCAAGTGCAAGAGGAAAAGAAGGCACGATGTGGAATAAAGGTAGGAAAATGGAGAAAATGAAGCGCAGAGCATAAAAAGTTGTGACGAGGAATGGTGCGACGAAGGAATAGTGGGGCTTGAGTCGGTGGAATATTGGAAGGTAGAAGAGTAAAGGCTGGAAAGTAATAGGTCAGAAGACCATAGGAGTTTGAGTCAGTGAAATACTAAAGGACAGTTTTTGCAGCTAGTTATGACTTGTACAGGTAGATTGAAAGACGTTTCCGTGGCTATTTATGGCCTGCGATCAATTAAATGAAGGATGTTTTTGCAGCCAGTATGGCCTGTAATAAATGTATGAAAGACGTTTTTGAGGATACTTATGACTCTAATAACTAATTTGTACTTAGTCGAACCTATGCGGTCTTGTAATATCTATAAATGCAAAAAATCCTACTATGTATAAGGGTTTAGTTGGTTCGGTTTTTGTTCAAGAGAATAGTAGAAGCATTATTGAGGAGATCAGAGAGAATTCTGATATTAGGAGTCCATTGAGCTGCGGATCTGCAGCTGTGTGCGTAGACTGTTTTGCAGAGTCCTTCTCGACCTGAGTGCATAGATAGTAGAGTAGAAGAGTTGATCTAGGTTGTGTGCGGATCAGTAGGAGTAGAAAGAAGAAAATCATAAAACAAAGAGCATGAGAGAAAGAAAGATTCTAAGCTAATTAAGAAATATCTAAAAACAATCTGCAAGTCGCCGACTACAAGGTGCCATATATTTCGCATGCCAGATGAAGAGCACATTGGTGGTTTTTCCTGATTGGGTTTCCACGTTACATCCTATGTCAAATGAATGTTGAATGGTTAATGTTGAATGTTTGATTATCTTGCATTATTTCTGGTTATTGCTTAAATGAATGTCACAATACTGATAAAAGAAGTTAATGAGTGAATGATTAAATCATTGTCAAGCATTGTGTATTATTTCATGTTAAAATACTATTAAGTTGTAATACAATCGCCACATTGTCATTTACTATTAAGGAATTATATGTGTTGCACAGTTTCATCAGTTGTTAAGTTTCCAAGGACAAGGTTGTGTCGCATGCTGTCTTTGCCGCATCATTATGCCACTGTCAAGTAAAAAAAGACTCCATCATTCAAACTCAGTCGAATGCCTTTTCTGTGCGCTAAGGGACTGTAATCCATCGCCAACTATGAAAACATGGTTATGGCAGTTACACATTAAGATATCTCGGGTGATACTATGCCTGCCTTGCAGGTGTTGTTGGCTAATATTTCTCTGTCGGGTCGATGTATTTGGGTGTTTTGTTGGTTCCTTGGGTATTTTGAACCTGGGTCGTGAGAGTGGGAAAAATTAGGTCAACAAATAGTTTCATTTCTGGGTACATTAGCATTTGTGCAAGAAGAGAGCATAAGATCGCGGTTGAGCACAAAAAAATGGTTGGACCGACACATATACTCTGATATTCACAAGATATTATTTGTAGAGTTTATTATTGTGTTGCATGAGTAGTTGTAATATTGGCGACTCGAGAGACAAATTTCCTGAGAAGAGATGCGATCGAGTGGAGTGCTCAGCTGATTAGAAAGTTAGCTAGTTTAAATAACCCCATCTCTAAAGCTATCTATTTTTGGGTCTGTTGCTACCTTTCACACATCTGGGTCATGTGGCAGAAATCTTCAAGCCACTCAGTGTGTCCTTGGGGACAAGTCTCGAGTCAAGGCTGTCACCTTGTTCTTGACTCCTCCGTTTAGGCTCAACTCCTAACAAAGCCAAGGGGGGTAGACCCTATTAAGTTACTAAGGATGATTACTTAGTGTTGTGATGTTTAAACTGACTGAGTTACTTAGGAGTTTGGAATTTAATTATAGATAATCAAATATGGCAAGATATAAAAGATGAACACACGAAAGCACAATGCTGAGACACAATATATATATAAAACAAGAAAATAACCAATGCCTTAGAATGGAGTCAAAAATAGAAACAATGTACTTGCATGTGCTTGGAGTGAGTGTTTTGCGATTGCCTCTTGGTATGTTTTAAGTTCAATTTGAAGTGTGAGTTGATTAAAATTAGGCTAAAGGGGGACTCCAGATATACCCGAGAGTACTTGGAGTATGTCCAAAACTAAACCTTCACGGCTACCCACAAGGAATATGTGGGCTCAAATGGAGTCTCTGGGGCTATTGTTCGTAATGCAACCGTTAGGGTGTGACAAATATCGGCGCCCCGAGGTCACTTTTTAGAAGTTCCCGCTTCCTTTGGGTATTTTTCCACTGTAAAGGTTTGATCTAGGTGTTGGATTTTAACCTGATGGTTTTCCAGTTGGGGAGAGTGATTCCTAATTATACTAGTCACCCAAGTGCTTTTGATACAGCTTGACTGATCAGATGAACCGCAGCCAAGTGTAGAGCATACACACTGGAGTCTTGTCAATTTTAGTAAGTTTTAAACTGGGTGTTCTTGTTTAAAAGAAAACCGTCCATGAACCTCTTTCGATCCAAGTGGATCTCAATCTGGGAATCGAGGAGGGGTTATTTTTATAATTGCTGATAAATAAATGATAAAAATAAGCAAATAGATACACAATTCTAGTTTCTTAATTAGTCCTACCACGAATCTCTTTCCCCTTTCGGGTCAATCGGGAAATCGTGGGGTAAGTATTATGATTACTTTGAAATGTAAAATATGGAATATGGAATTAATAATAAAATAAATTATACTACCCTACATATTAGATCAATACTAGTTTGAAAATAAATGAACAGAAAGCGACGAAAAGGACACCGACGCAAATCCCCATAGGGGGGATGGGGAATGGGCTCTAAAGAGCCTATTCCAAAAATAGTTTTATTTATTATTGGTTACAATATCAATGAACTGAAATATCAGAAACTTCTTGGTCCTTATACAGGATGAAACCAAGATCTTACAACTTGGCAAAAAATTTAAGATTTTAGTGAAAAGGGAGACCCCTGGGGGGATTTGAACGCTCCAGAGGCCACTTTCGGACAGCAGATTCCTTTATTTTCTGTCAGACCTGATAAAATACAGCGAGCATGTTAGAATAACATATTCCCAAAATCACTTTAATATTACCTTTGGATCAGCCTACCTTATCTCAAAAAAATGAAGTTAAAACTAGCTAAACGGGCGAAAAAGGAACCAAGGAAAGCAAGCTTTCCTTGGGATCTTGGATTTCTGTTTGTGCAGACAATGAAGTATGCACTGATTGCTAGATTTAATCTCTTTTAAAACAGAAAGGAAAATTGGTGCATGCAACCTACTGATTCTCTTTAACTTGTCATGCAAAATGGACGATTTCCTTATGCTAGATCTAGAAGACTAAATGATATTTTTCAGAATTGAGATCTAGACTATGAGCTATGAAATATCATATCTATGATAACAAATATTTTACACACCGTAACCAGGTAAGAAAATTGATTTTTTATAGAAATGAGAAGAAGAGGAGAGAAGGTCGGATCGTTTCTTGAATGGAGCAAGCTGAAAGGAGGCCCTTTTGTGGAGTGTTGAGGGATAGAGTCTTGAGCTTATTGGATAGGAATGGTGTCAATATAGATCGACACCTTCATCCAATCAGGAACCTGCAACTAAATAACACAAGCCTACACACACCTCATGAGATCTGGATATAGATGTATAAAGCAACAAAAATGAAAGATTATGCAAAAATAATCTTATTTAAGCATATAACTGAAAATTTTGAGCATACATCATATGGATAAACAAGATCAAGTAATCTAAATTTCCTAGTTTACACCCTTACTTGATTCAACCGAATCCTTGATTCAACCGAATCCTTGAAGCCAGAGCACAAAAAGCAGCACAGAAGCAGCACAACCGAATCCTTGAAGCCAGAGCACTTGATTCAACCGAATCCTTGTAGCCAGAGCACAGAAGCAGCACAAAATTTGGCAAGAAATTGCAGCTACCACATCAGCAGTATAACACTGAGAATCCACACATACACATGCACATAACAGTATAGCCTCCAAAGCTTCTTTATTCACAAATGATGATCAAGTACAGAGTTACAATGGCAAGCCCTTCAGTCCATCTCTAACTAGCTTGGAAGAGGGAGCCTCAAGCAGGATATATACAAAACACAGGCCATCCAGCCCAGGGGGGGCACAATTCCTCATGGAATCAGGTGAAATCAATTGATGGAGAGTTCATCAATGCAGAAATGAAGCTGAACTGAGCCTACTTGTCAACCGGGGTCTTGATTGAGCTGACACATCAACCCATACACTGACACATTAGTCCACGGAGCATCCAGGAGAGTCCACACGTGTGGAGGAGAGAGAGAGGGTGCAATTCCCCATGAAGATAGTTGAAGATCAACTCTGGATCTGATTTGATCACCTCCTTCAGTCAAGGATTTGTCAGATCTAGTCAATCTACTTCAAATCTGTCTGATTTCAATCAAATCGACTAAGAATCCACTGATTTATGATTTTGGATTTGCTCCATTATTCATCAATTTATTAATTAAAATAATCAATAATTGATTTTTGGGGCTTTCTGACCTGAGTGATGGAGAATCACTCAAAACTAGGAAATAGTGGGTCCATGGGTTTACATGGTGCTCTTAGCTTGAAAATGAGCACCTACATGACTGAAACCGATTAATTGGCCCACTTTTATTACAAAATCAATTTTTCCAATTAAACTATTAAAAAATAGCCTAAGTTTTGGAAAAAATAAATTTTAATAAAAAACACTGAAAAATTAAAAAAAATTGAAAAATTGAAAAAACCTGGGAGGACTTAGACATGTTCATATGACTCAAAAAAGATGTATAGCATGTTTATACATTGACACATAGACTCTAATAACTTCAATAGGCCTAAATGCCAAGCCGACCACCCCAGCTTTGGAGGTATGGAGTGAAAAACTCAGAAATTATCAGTCGTTTGTTCAACAACCAATAATAACCAAGGGAAAAAACACCTGGGCTGATCAGATTGACAAATGAAGTCTAAGAGACCGAGTCTTTTACAGACACTATCATGCTAGAACATTTATTACAATTCCCCCATGGGGTATGAACATGTGATATAGTACAACAAGCACTTCCCAGAAGTACTTCCAAAGGAATTTTGCAGTCTGAACAAGTTAGCCCTGTCCGGTTCACCAGTATCACTTGATAAAAACCACTAAGTACAACTTAGGTGGTAACAGGGTCGACAATATTTTTCAAGGGTATATTACTGAGTTTGTACTAGAGATGATAACCTCATACAATGATGTCGAAAGAAATATTTTCCAAGGACCCGGAAGAAGGAATTTGTTGTCTATAAATACATGGATAAAGATGCTCATCTATGAGAAGGGTATTTCGTAGTTGAACAGTTGAGTCACATATCTAGAGGAGGGGATATGTCGCAGACAACCTATAAAGAAAATGGGAAATGGTGAGCTGAGATGTTCCCAAGACGTATAGAACCTGAACTAGAAGTTGGATTCCTAAGGAGTGGAAGGAGATTCAGGTCAGGAAAAAGAAGAAAGACAGTAGGAGGTAGACATAATCCTAGTCTGATCAAAGAAAGCGAGTATGAATTTGAGTCGTTGCTAGACGAAGGGTATTGCGAGGAAGAGGAATACTATATCCTGATTTATGAAGGATCAAAAGGATCCAAGGAATTTGTAGAGACACCAAGATTCGGATGCAACTACACAACAACAGGAGTATTGCCATAGGTAAGTTCTATAACCTCATCTCCTGAAAGAGCTGCTAATAGTGATAGTGCTAGTATTGCGGCTAGTGCGCAAGAGAGTTCACCTCCATTATATTGTTCATTGAATATCCCTGAAGCTGACTCAATAGCTAGGTCATATTATATTACTCACATTCAATGGGAATGGATCAGAACATCAATAGCAACATTGGTTCCTTTACGAAGTTGTTTGGATGGTTCACCAAGTTCATAATGCGGACATAAGGAAAGTGCAGATGGTTACGAATGTATGTGGTCATGCGCTGTAATGGTTTATGAATCTTTCCATAGTACCAGTAGGAAATCCATAAAATACCCTTGATGAGATCCAACTCATGATGATTTGTGAGTTCAGAAAACCTAAATCTAAGTCATAATGCATCACTGAGATCAAGGAGATAAAATAGTTACCAACAGAATCCATATGGGAATTTGATCAGCAGTTTAAAAATTTTATGGCCAAATTTAGTTTCCAAATGTTGGATGTACATCATAAAGTGTATTTTATCATTGCGGTGTTACCACACATCCAAGCTCCCTTTATGCAACAGAAGACTATGTCGCAGACAGAAGCGCTAGAACTAGCGATGAAGTTGGAATCCTCATCAACCAGAGATGGTGGCATAGGAATGATGTTGATTCAGTTGTAGTTGGATAATATGACCGTGCATATTTAAGACATCAAGAAGGGCAAAGAATACTAAGATAACTTGTGGTGCACAAGATGTCAAACGGATGGACACACCAAGGATAATTATTCGTCGTACATTAACTATATCTCGTTGGGTGTGCCAAATCCATTTAGTACCCATAGACTACCCTAGTGCCGAATATTCCAGACTAGAGGGAATTGCAACGAGGATTGTCTATACTTGCAGAAGATTGTAAGTACCCCATCCAGCCTTTATTGTAAGTTTTGAAAGTTAGTAGGGCATGATGAGAAGGAAGACTATAGCCTGATTTATGAAGGAGCAGAAGGATCCAAGGAATCTGCGGAAACACCAAGATCTGGATGCAACTACACCATAGCAAGAGTGTCACCAAAGGTAAGTGTTGGTCCCCATTTTGTCACCATTTTTGGGTTAAATGCTTTACATATTAATGCATATTTTGTTACCTTTTGGCATCTTTTGCACCATGCAGCTCACCATTCATGCCTCAAGTATGAATTAATTTAAGGTTTATGTCAATTCTATTTATTATCATTATTTTATGGTTTCAATGGTTAAAATTGACATAATATGAAGCACATTCGATGTATTAATTCATTTGTATAATTTTTTGCAAGTTATATGGTCTTTAGGTAGCCTGACAAACAGACACACGTTCAGCTAGATATATGGAGAGCGTATCCAACTTGCTATCCAGATCACCAAATAGACTACGCATTGTTGGTAGTATATTTTTGTGCATTAAAGGATTGAAACGGCTAGGAACTGTCATCACCACATGCCAACATCTTAGCGTCAGTATTCTTTTGGAAGAAGTGTCCATCTCATGTCTCTGCGTGACACTTTGACGCTGTCTCGGATTTGGATTGAAGTCATAAGCCACATCACGCGCCAGAGGAAACCCGATATGTGAGAAAAGAGGAACTGTCATCTATTAATTGTTATTTCACTTATTTTCCATAATGACTGCCTTATCATGAAGAGCAATCAACCACTAAATGGTCGACTTGCTCGCCTTCTATCAAACAATGTATATATAGATGTTGTGAAGCGACTTAGTAATGAGTCTTTGAGTCTCTGTCTTTTATTTGATAAAATCAGTGAAGTTTGAAAACTCTGTAATGATACCCTTTTAATTTAATGAAAGCCCTGTTGCACTATGTATGATCAATATTGATTAGAAGAAGCATCACTCTGTTAGCTGGGAGGGCCCCTCGACAAACAGAGTTTTTACATATTTGTGTAGGTTTTGTTATTTCTTCCTTTGCAATTAGTATAATTCTATTTATAAGTTGTTTATTTTTGTTTCTCTAATAATTCATGTTTCATGTAGCATAGATTTTTGTTTAATATTATGTTAAGCATATAGGTTCTTTTTATCAGTCAGCAACCAGTTGTGTCTAATACAGTTTTCAAGTTTTTCTGCAAAGTCTTTATAATTCATTGCTTGATTTTTAGATTAAATTCCTTTGATTAAATTATAGTGAATATAGTTTTGTTTATTCCAGTTTTTATCATGAATTTTCTTAAGAGTATGTTAGTTTGTTAAATGATGTTTTGAATTATGAAATTAGCTTAGTTTATATTGCTATAGAATTCAATCATTAAAGTAGGTTTACTTCTTGCTTTTACGTTGTAGTAGTACATGCATGAGGAAACTGCCCTTTAATAAAGCATTTATATTTATTAGCTAGGGAATATATTAGATTACCCACATTCAATGGGAATTGATCATAAGATCCATAGAAACATTGGTTCCTTTGCGAAGTTGTTTGGATGGTTCTCCAAGTTCATAATGCCAACTTAAGGAAAGTGCAGATGGTTACGACTCTACGGGGTCGTGCGCTGTAATGGTTTATGAATTTTTCCATAGTACCAGCAGGAACCCAACAAAATACCCTTGATGAGATATGACTCGTGATGATTTTTGAGTTCAAAAAATCTAAATCTGAGTCATAGTGCATCACTAATATCGAGGATATAAAGCAGTTACCGACGAACTCTGTATGGGATTTCGATCAACGGTTTAAAACTTTGATATCCAAATTTAGTTTCCAAATGTCGGATGTACAACATAAAGAGTGGTTTATCGCTGCAGTTATACCACACATCCGAGCTCCTTTGATGCAACAAAATATTGTGTCGCAGACATAAGCGCTATAAATAACAATGAATTTGGAATCCTCGTTGATCAGAGATGGTGGCGCAGGAATGATGCATCTTCAAGACATCAAGAACGGAAAAGAATCCCAAGAGAGCTTATAGTGCACAATATTTCGAATGGATGGACACACCAAGGACAATTGTCTGTCGTACATGAACCATATCTCGTCGGGTGCTCCAAATCCATTGAGTACCCATGGACTACCCTAGTGCCAAATATGCCAGACTAGAGGGCATTGCAACGAGGATTGTCTATACTTGCATAATATTGTGAGTACACCATTGAGCCTTTACTGTAAGTTTTGCAATTCAATAGGGAATGATGAGAAGGATTATAGAGAATATAAACTCCTCAAGGAGAAGACAGTAGACACCTACTTGATGAAGAACGACGGGAAGGCTCAGGCTAAAGAGGCGCAAGCACACTACCAGCCTGTGCCTTTCCCAAAATACCAGTATCAGAATAAGTATCATCCTTAGTATGCATCGCAGAATCCATATGCACTACAAAATAAATACCCACCATAGCATCCACACCCTTAGGGAAGGGGGGATAGAAACTTAAGGGGTAGAGGAGGAGGAGGATCTGGCCAAGGAAGACGCAAGTCATATGCTATAACTATGGACAAGCAGGACATTATTCCAGGGATTGCAATGAGCCTACAAAGACATGTTAATATTGCAAAGCGCGGGACCATAATGTGGAGCAATGTCTCCAATTAATTGCAAAGTGGCAAGCTCAGACCATCGGAGGCCCTAACCCTATATAGAATCCAAATCCAAATCCTAACCCAAATGTTCAAATGATTGTTGCTGAGATGAGAGAACCTAGTGTTGTTGTCGTAACATGAGGAGGTACTGCTACTGGAGTGGATCATAATATACTGCAAGAAGAACCGCAGGTGCGACTCGCGGTGGAGAAGAAAGTACCATTCGACGTTCAAAAATAGAAGCAAGTATTTTTGGATGTGAGACAAGGGTTTTTGGATCTAGAACAACCGTCAGCCTCAACCAAAGTCAGGGAGATTCCTAAACACTTCCAACAGATCTTCCATAAACAAGCTCCAAGAAAGGTTAGCAAGCTCAAGACATTTCTTTCAAGTTGCTTAGCATTGCTCCATGATAAATATGCTATCACATAACTACAAGCACTGATAGAAGAAACCCCAATCAATTTGCAACCTGAAAGAAGGGTTAACCATGTCAAAAATAAATTTAAAAAAGGGCGCGATTTAAGACTGACTACACAAATAGGGACTAGGACATGGATTACATTATTCTTGATCTAGGATCTGACGATAATATTCTGACATGACAAACTTGGGAGACCATGGGAAATCCATGCTTAGACTGCTCCCCTTTCCAGTTGAGGCTTTCAAATCAGGTGAAGGTCCTACCAATTGGTAGGTTGAGTCAATTCCTTGTCGACATTGAGGGGCTACACACATTCACAAACTTTGAATTCATCAACATTATTGACGACACAAACCCATATCCCACACTTCTGGGGATAGATTGGTCCATAGATGATCATACCACTATAACTTTTAAGAAGATTATCCTCTCATTTAAGGATTATGAGATGAGGGTAGTGTCACCCATTAATCCACTGGAGGGACAACGATATGTCGAACCAGTATATAGTGAAGATCAGGGTGATTATCTATGTCATATATATAATATCAGTGCCCCCAAAGATGATTATGTAAATCCTACAACGGATGGAAACCTGAGCTGGAGGAGTACTAGTTCCTGCACATCAAATTCAAGAGAGGCCTTGAAGAATTGGCAAAATAGATTGCATGAATTCTCTATTGGGAGATGCATTAGGATTACAGGGTCTATGCAACAGGTGGAGAATAAGTCAAGGGAGTTATCCACATATGAGGGATTTCCCAATCTCGAGACCTTCCTAAGTGATTTTGAAGGGCTGTTAATAGAACCGCATCGCTTGTCTATGTTAAACTATGTACTAAAGGCTATTCCTGCGAGATGGTGGGGTACACATAATCAATCCATATCAGAATGGCCATAGTGCAGAAGTTTGTTGGAAGTTGGATTCGGGGAAGAAATCACCATTGTGAGTCATAAGTACACAGGGATGTCATACCGTGTCAAACACCTCAATCATTGTCGCATGGAATTTGTAGAATACCCGCGACAGGAGTGGGTCCATAATTTCATACACACCTTGGAAATGAAACCCAAAATATGGTACACATCCATGGAGTTGCGACAAGGAACTCGGGACTAGGATTAGGTGGTTAAACAATCTATCCACACCTTTGCATTTGATGATGAGCATCCCATAGTTGATGATGCACTTCAAATGATCAAGGAGAAAATGTTTGATGAAATCCCTGTGGAAGTGGCCAGATCCCATTAGTGCAGTGCGACAATCTAGCAATGGATGGCTTGTTACAATCTGGTTGGAGAACCAGATTATGATCTAACTAACATAAACATACCAGATTCAGAGTGTATGTGCAAAGTCTAAGGAAGTGGTATTTCGAGTGACCAGTTCCTCAAGATGCTAAAAATAAAAAAAGTAAACATAGGCTCTCCAGAAAACCTGAAGTTCGCCAACATATGAGATTATTGGGATGATGAAACAGTATCAAAGATCACAGACTTGTTGCATTAGTTTCAAGACCTATTCCCTACCAACTTCTCAGAGATGAAGGGAATAGTAGGAGATCTAGGGGAGATGAAAATACCCCTGAAACCAGATGCTAAACCAATTAAGCAACAACCTTATAGGTTGAACCCAAGGTATAAAGAGAAGGTGAAAGCTGAGTTGGATTGAATGCTCGACGTGGGAATCATTGAGCTTGTCAAAGAATCAGAATGGATCAGCCCTATGGTGATCTAGAATAAGAAGACAATAGGCAAAGTCAAAATCTATGTCGACCTGGGGAAGCTAAATGAAGCATGCTTGCATGATCCATTCCCGACACCATTCACAGATGAAGTACTGGAAAGCGTCGAAGGGTAAGAGATGTATTCATTCACTAAAAGCTTCTCTGGATATCACCAAGTAAGAATCGCAAAGGAGGATCGATACAAAATGAACTTCGTCATAGAATGGGGATGTTATCAATATACGGTAGTGCCCTTTGGAGTCAAGAATGAACCTGCTATTTTTTCTAGAATAATAGTTTCTGCTTTTAAATATTTCATACATAAATTTCTTGAGGTCTAATTTCAATGATTGGACTGTGTTTCGTCTAGTAAGAGACCATATTGAGAGTCTGCACATGATGGTGGGTTGTTTTCTCTAGTATCAGATTGCACTTAATTCAAAGAAATGTATTTTTTGCACACCATTTGGTGTACTATTGGGACATGTCGCATGTCACGATGGAATTTTTGTCGACCCAGTGAAAGTTACAATTATCCTCGACTTGCCACCACCAAAATCAGTCACATAACTCCGATCAGTGTTAGGACACATGGGATACTATAGGAAATTTATTAGAGGATATGCAGAGATAAATACACCTATGGAGAAACTGTTGAAGAAAGATGCAAATTTTTAGTCGACAGAAGCTTTCTAGGAAAGCTTAGACAAATTAAAAACAAGATGGCCAGTGCACCAATATTATTATTTTTCGACTAGAAGAAGTAGTTCCATTTCCATGTCGACGCGTCATCTATTGCACTCGCCATAGTATTGACGAAACCAGGTGAGGGTGTGCTTGACCACCCTATTTATTTTGTTAGCAGAAAACTATCAACAACAAAGAAAAAATACACAACAAAAGAGAGGGAAGGCCTCACCATGGTATATGCACTAAAGAAATTCTAAAACTACTTGTTGGGTGGACATTTTAAAATGTACACTCACCATTCGACATTAAATAACCTGGTCAACAAGCCATTGTTGGGGGGGAGATCTATTGATGGCTCCTGCTGTTTCAGGAATTTGACTTTGAAGTCATTGTCAAACCTGGTCGACTGAATGTGGGACATGATCATTTATCGCGGATAGAGAGTGGTGAAGAACCAACCAGTATGGAGGATAACTTGCCTAATGAACAAATATTTGTGGTCACCGTGGTTGAATTTTTTTTTGAAGCTATCATTCACCTCCTGAGTACAGGCTATGTGTCTGAAGGGTTCACCATTATGCAAAGAAACATTTGGTAGTTAATTCTGTTGATTATACGTTGATCCCAGAACACCTATACAAGATGGGCCCTAATGAAATATTGTGACGTTGTGTATTTGACCATGAACGACATTGGGTAATGAGTGAAGCACATGCTAGTGTTGTAGGAGGACACTATGCTGGAAAGGCAACTGTGTGCAAGATATTGCAAGATGGATTATGGTAGCCAACTATACATATGGATACTAAGAGGTTTTTCAGCCACTGTGATATTTCCCAAGAATAGGAAAACCGTCGAGCTTGTTGGGCCAAGAAAGAGCACAAGGAAGAAACTGAAGTGGAAGAACAAGAGGAAAAGCAGGTGCATGACAGAATAAAGGAAAGAAAAGGGAGAAAAGGAAGCACAAAGAAAATAAAGCTACGACGAGGAATGGTGCGACAAAAGAATAGCGGGTCTTGAGTCGATGGAATATTGGAAGGTAGAAGAGTAAAGGATGGAAAGTAACAAGTCAAAAGACCGTAGGATTTCGAGTTGACGGAAGACTAAAGGATAGTTTTTGCATCTAGTTATGACTTGTACATGAAGAATGATAGACGTTTTCATGGCTAGTTATGGTCTGCGATCAATGAAATGAAGGATGCATCTAGTATGACCTGTAATAAATGTATGAAAGACGTTTTTTAGTCTACCTATGACTATAATAACTGAGTTGTACTTAGTCAACCCTGCACGGTCTTATAACATCTATAAATAAGAAAAAACTGCTCTCTATAAGGGTTCATTTGGTTTGGTTTATTTCAAGAGAATAGTATAAGTATTTTTTAGGAGACTAGAGAGAAGTATGATAGTAGGAGGCTATTGATCCGTGGATCTGCAGTTGTGTGCACAGACTGTTTTGTAGAGTCCCTCTGTAACTGAGTGCGTAGATAGTAGAGTAAAAGACTCGATCCAGACTGTGTGTGGATCAGTAGGACTAGATAGAATAAAATCATAAAATAGAGAGGATGAGAGAAAGAAAGAGTTTGAGCTAATTAATACATATCTCAAAAGAATATGCAAGTCGCAAACTGCAAGGTGCCATATATTTCTTATGCTAGATGAAGAGCACCTTGGTGGTTTTTCCCAGTTGGGTTTCCATGTTACATCCTGTGTCAAATGAATGTTGAATGGTTAATGTTGAATGCCTGACTATATTGCATATTTTCTAGTTATTTCTTGAATGAATATCATAATACTGATAAAAGTAGTGAATGAATGAGTTATTAAAGCATTGTCGAGCACTTTGTATTATTTCATGTTAAAATACTATTAATTTGTAATACAATCATCACATTGTCATTTACTATTAAGGAATCATCTTCGTCACATGGTTGTACTAGTTGTTAAGTTTCCAAGGACAAGGTTGTGTCACACGTTAGTTGTGTCACACCATTGCACCATTGTTAAGTAGTAAAAGACTCTATCATTCGAACTCTGTCGAGCACTTTGGCCGCATGCCAAGGGACTGTAATCCCTAGCCGAATATGGAAACATGGTTCTGGAAGTTACACATTAATATATCTCGGGTGAGACTACTTTTACCTCCCAGGTGTTTTCAGGTGAGCTTTATCTATCGGGTCGATGTCTTTGGGTGTTTTTCCGGTTTCGTGGGTCTATTGAACCTGGGTCACGAGAGTGGGGAAAATTAGGCCAACACTTCATGTAGCCATTCATCATCCATTAAAGCTGCCCATGTGTGGAAACTTTCATTGAACAACGTTGCACATTCCTCCTTGGTTGTCCTAATATCAACTATGGAGTATTTAGGTTTGGCATCTCATTGATCCCAAACCTCATGTGGTGTGCTAGGCATCACTTGGGATTCCAATTCACAAATTTTCTCCTTAAATCCCTTAATAAATTTTCTCAAGCTTTACATCTTGTTCTTGATCGGTATTGCATTTTCTAATTCAACTTCTAAGACTTCACTTGAGACTATCTCTATAGCTTCGTGTAGTATTACCCTTTTCTCAACCATTGCATTATGTTCCTTTTGAAGCCCCCTATATTTTTCATCATGTTGTGCTCGCTTTGTATTTTGTTACAACATTTGTCTGTAGCTGTACTCTTCTCGTGCTTTTATTTCATCCACAACATTTAAGAGAAGAGTATGCATATTATTCATTGGTACCATTTCTAAGTGGATATCAAGAGGCCCCAAATACCTTCATATACATCTATTTCTAGATACTTTAATGCTCATGATGGTAGGGTCACAACTTATCATGGAAAAACCCCAACGGGATGCAATAATGGTATTTCTCCTTGTGCTGGATCAACCTACTTTCCTATTGCTGCATTTTTTGGATCTGATGTGATCCACATCCCCTCCAAGACTTAACTGATATGGTACATTAGGTTGGTTATGCATCCTCATCTTCCTAATTCATATATGTTATTGTTTCATACATGTTAGGATCCTATCACCTGACGAGGGGTGTGGGGGGATTCCCCCCCAATTATAGTCTCCAGGGGGTACAAGAGGGGGGGGGGTGACGACTACTTGTGGGATCCCCCCCTCAGTAGGGGTTCGAGAGAAATTACCCCATAGTGAAAATTTAGAAAAAAAATCCTTTTAAAATGTTGTAAGTTCATTGTCATGACTTGGTCAATAATGGGTGATTTACGGGCTAAAGGTTTTGGACATCCTGTGGTATTTTCCCATGGTATTCCCTATATAAAAGGAAGAAATTTTAATATGGTTGTGTATTGTATTATATCATTTTAAAAAATTATCTATGTGATTGTCTGAGAGATACTATGAGAGAGTGAATAGGGAGTGCGATGGGTGTGCTACAGGTTGTATCCCTTCATTTTGTTGGACGATATAATAATAAAATATGAAAATTTCTATGTGGACGTATCCCATCTTGGGTGAGACACATTATATTGGTGTCCCTATTGTAATGTGTTTATGTGTTTAACATTTGCATCTTATTTATTATTATTTCTCTACGATCCTATTTTCTAACAGTGTTAGTCCTCCATATAGCTTCAACTGTGCATCAACACCTTTCCTCCAAATGTGCTTTGTGGTATCTTTAAATCTATATGTTAGTATTTCCACGTCATATTTTGTTAAATCTAGTACTATAGGTTCCTTATGATCTTTTCTCTTGGTATTCCTCCCTACTGGTGGTTTTGACACTTTTCTTTTTCCTCTGGTCCAGGCACCTGGTTCTGTCACACTCGATTCCCATACTTTCTTTTGTGATAGTGAAGGATCTTGTTCTATTCCACTAAATTCCCTTGCCCCTCTAATCCCATTAAAATATTCTTCAACCAATGTATTTTTCCCATCCTTTATTTGACCACTCTTACCTTTCCCATTCTTACCTTAGGAATTTTGTTGCTTCTTTGCTTGATTTACAAAACCTGCTTCCTGCGACAAAGGTGTTGATTGTTCTTTAAAGGAACCGACACTCTCCACTCTACGGGCCATTCATGAATATATTCATTGACGTCCTACTCAATTAAATTTTAGTGCATTAGTAACCATTCTTTATTAGGGTCTCTTCAAGCTCAAATATACATATGTTGTGGGGTTTCCTTAAAATAAGTAATATCCTTAGAAATATCTACAGCCCAAGGTTCGATCTTAGGAACCTTCCTAATAATGAACTGTGCATATTCCTTATAATGGAAGAATACAAAATTAGACTCCTTCTTCTAATATTCATTGTTATTAACTCATACAAATGTAAATTGGCAAACCATAGGGAAACCAGGCAGTAACTTCGCAAACTGAGAATCTATAGGCTCTTCCCATACAAATAAAACAATCAGCAATAGAAACCATCATTGCTTATTTCTTGATAATTATGGAATTCACTTAGGAAATCATTTAGGAGGAACATCACCTAATTCATTTGAACACCTTCAATATATTTTTCCACCATTGTGATCATAGAAATAAGAACCTGGTTTGGATGACATTCCCTCAATAATTTACTAGGAAGGATCTACATTGGGAATTGAATATCTCGATCATCAATTGAGTCTACCTCATAACATTGGTTTCTCTTTTCTAGACCATATGTTTCCTTCATTCTATTTGCAATTTGTTGATATTTTTCCTTTCCCCCAAAATATGTTTCCAAATCCACCCCCTAAGTAGGCATACCTGTAAGCCTCACCACTAGATCTGTATCAATTGAGATTTGTCTATCAAGCAACAAAAATCCACAATGGACACATAATAATATTTTTTTCACACAAGATTGGATTCAACACTCCAACCAAAGTATGGAATCTTCAGGATACCCAAAATTATGAATTTATCCAACCCTAAATCCCACTCGAGTGGATCTATAATACAGACTCCTTTTGCATTGGTGACATCCGCGAGTACCTATCTGGATCGAACTATGGAAATGTTTATTTTTCTTCCAAATCGTGGCCTACATATATTAATTTTGATACCCTCCCTTTCATGTCTCCCACATATTTTACACAATTATTTGTTCTTTGGATCTATTCTTTGTTCACGACTTAGCAATGTATAATGCACTTTGAACTTGATTTCCCCATCATGCCATGTTTTAATGCTTCATTTTCTTGTCTTTTTTCCTTTGGATTCATATATTTTTAGAACCTAAGCAAATATTTGATGGAATTTCCTAATTAATATCATGTTTATTGTCATTATAGTGCTTATATCCTTCCAATCATTTTGTTGTCTTTCCATATTAAGAACATTTATTATGTCTGACCACTACCTTTTTCTTTTCCATTAATACAACTTTTAAATATTTCTCATCATTTCCAATTACACATACCACTTTTAATTATCAGTTCAATCATCTTTAGCACACTAGACACTTAAACAGATCAACACTATTATTTACAAAGGTTGCTTCTTTGATAGACTATAACTAATGTATGCACATACTTTTAACGAAAGAGTACTTTGACACAATAGTTTTTTTTTTTAATTTTTTGTTACAATGATACAGACGCGGCATGGGAACACACAACTATCCCTGTAGGGCTTAAGCAAAATTATATTAACTAACCTCTTTCTAGGATCCCCATTTAATTTTTGCAATTGTACAACACCTCCCTCTATAGCATAATTAATCACGTAAGGACCTAGCTAATGCATTCTTAGTTTACCTCGATGTTTAAAGAAACTAGTTTCATTTAGAAGAACTAAATATCCTCATTGAAATTGCTTCTTTGTAATCTGTTGATCATTTCAGGCCTTTTCCCTTTCCTTATAAAGTTGGTATTGAATTCCCACGATAAATGTATTCCTCTAATTGTAGCAATTGCAATAACCTTTCCTCTACTGAACCAATATCTGTCATACCTTTGAAAGAAACAATTCTGAAACTTGGCATAATATACTCCATGGGTATGCCAACTTCTGTCCATACACCATCCTAAAAGGTGCCTGGCCTATCAGTTTCTTACAGGTTGTTCTATAAGCCTATAAATTGCATGGATTTTCAAATCTCAATATTTTCATTTCACATTACAGACCTTAGTTAGAGCATGTTCCAAAATCTTATAAAACTTTTTGACAGTTCCATTAGCATGGGGATGATATTGAGTACTCTTCAATGATATATCTAAAAGTATTTTGTGAGTGCTTCAATTGTCTTATTTACAAAGTGATTCCCTTGTCCAGTCAATAAATTTTGAGGACATCCAAATCTTGTAACTACCTTTTCAAAAAGGAACTGTGTAGCAATCACAACACTACATTATTTAACCGTCTCAAATTCATCCCATTTAGTAAGATAATATTTCAAATTTATAATATATTGCACTCCCATCCTGTTTGTCGGTAGGTTGATTGGACCCAAAATATCGACAACCCACTTGTCAAAGGATTTCTATGTCACCCACGAAACTGATGGCATCTCATTCATCCTTGAAGGTTTTCCAATCCTCTAGAAGACATTGCAATATCTACAATACTCCTTTGCATATTTATGAAAGGTAGGATGCCATATTCCTTCCATTAATATTTTAAGAGCTATATCTTTTCCTACATAGTGGCCTCCCATGTCATTTTCATGAGATTCAACCAAAATCATAGGACGGTCATGTTCTAAGACACATCACCTTAATATATCATATGGTCCTAACTTATATAACTGACCAGCCATCAGTTGATAATCCATAGATTTGACAACTAGCTATTTATTCTATGTTATAGTATATCCTTCTGGTGCCATACCGATATTCATGAAGTAGGAAATTTCTTCAAAATACTCATATACCATCCTTACTGAAAAGAGTTGTGCATCTGGAAGGTTATCATCCAAATTGGCTAGTTCTTCTCCTGCGTCTAATCTCGCCAAATGGTGAGGCCCCACATTCATCCTTCCTAGATTAACTATACTTTCAAATTCATATTCTTGGAATAATTTAACCATCTAGATATTCCCCCCCACCTCCCCCAACACTAGCTTGTTGACCAGGTATTTCAAAATAGAATGATCAAAGGACATATTAAAATGGCATCCTAATAAGTAGTGTCAAAGATTCTACAGTGCATAGACCATAGGTAGTCCTTCTCATTTTGTAGTGGTATAGTTTCTTTCAGTTGTTGACAATTTCCTACTGTATAATGCAATTAGATGGTTAATAGACCCTTCTCATGGATGAGCAAGAACTACGTCGAAATCAATGGATGAGGCATCAACATGCACATGAAATTATTTACGCCAGTCATGGAATATTAGAATATGCATTATCACCATCTTTTATTTCAAAATGTTGATGCTATGCTGACAATCTTCATTCTAGTGGAACTTAATATATTTTTTCAATAAGCTTTTCCATATGGGTTGTGATCTTTGCATACCCCTTTATAAATTTCTAGTAGTATTTATTACCACAAATTTATTCTCAATTGTCACACCTATGTTGGTGGAGGAAATCCTACTATGATGGTGATTTTCATAGGATCCATCAATAGTCATTGATTAAAAACTACATGTCCCAATAGTATACCAAATGGAGCACAAAAAATACACTTATTTTGTTTCAAAGATAACTGCAACTACTGGCAGCGATATAGAATCAACCTCAATCTCTCAATATAATTCTTGATAATTCCATAGATTGTTCATTTGTCGAAGTGTACCTCTAAAAATTTATGAATGAACTCCTTAAATGCTGAAACAACCACTCTAGAAAATATGGATAGAGCATTCTTAAATCCAATATCTTTGGCGGAAGCGCTCTAGACCGTCGATATTGTGGATCGGGAAAGGTAGAAATTCTATCTTTTATGACCAAATTCTTAATTTTTCTTCTTTCCAATATCTGCCCTTTGTTCTCTATCAAACCCTTGATATTTGGTGGAAGCGATTTGAGCCGTCAGATCTTTGACTGTGGAAAGTGGAAGTTGGGTTTTTAACTTCTTCAAAGTTCGATTTTGATCTTTCTGCTCCTGCCTTTCCGAACTGTTGATCTTTGGCAGAAACGTTCTATGGCATCAGATCTCAGATTGTGGAAAGTGGAAGTTAGGCATACTACTTTTATAACCAAGTTTTTTACCTCTTCTGCACTTTCTCCCCCAATGTTTCCTTTGTGGAAACAATTTGTGGCCTTTGACATTCTTCGTTGCGCATCTCAGTCGTCTATTTCCTATAGCATTCAACTAAGGGCGGATTTATTCATTTACAAGCATTTTCAAGATCAAAAAACAAAATTTCTTTAGTATTTGGAATTTTGAGTCTAGAAATGTCTCTTCAAACATCTGCATACTCTCATCAACATTATTTAAGGTCCTATGATATGAAAATTTACACACCATTTATCCCAAAAATGGTGCTAGCAACTGGCTCCAACTTGGTATGCTATCCTCCCTACAAGGTACCAAAGAACCTTGTAGACTGGGTGTCAAATCTATTGGGCTGCTCCAAAGGTTTCCTAAAATTCCCAACATGCCCTGAAAACAAAAGCTAAATTGATTCTAAAACCAACTGAAAAATTACTGAAAGAAAATGCTCACCATGTCAAGCTTATTCACACCTACCTACCCTACTTATTGAGCATCAATGCTCATTCAAGTAACCTCTGAATTCCAATGAATCCAATCAAGAAAATGATCCCATAAACAAAATTTCTCCTCATTCTTGATAAAAAACAGAAAGGAAGAACCTAATGGAAAAAGGTTATGATAAAGGGATTGATCTTTACTGTAGAGGAATAACCAACCATGACCATTGCAAAGCTTCTCCGTGTATTCTACCACTAGATCATAACAACCTACAATTTTTTTTGATATGTACTTGTCATGAAAAGGTTTTTCCAACTGTAACTCTTCTAGCACCCTACGAGACTTCTCTTCAAAGGAATCTTGAAAAATGTGTTCATGACAATCTGCAAATGAGACATCGGCGTTTTCATCTAAAATCTCAGAATTTAAAATATGATTCTTTCCAAGTGTTTCAAAGGAAACATCATCATGATTTTCAATAAAATCAAGTGAACAAAATCCTTTTTCTTGAGATGAAATTTCTGAATTCTAAAGGTTTAAAGGATCATTCCATTGAGCGTCCTCATCTTCTTCTTTGTAAGTCAATTCTTCATCACAAACCATTGGTTTTTGCACGTTCTTGTCTTCCACCTCTAAACAGTTCATGAAATTTTCCATTATCTCAAATTCTTGTTTTTGTTTAGATATTTGAAGTATATGTCTCAGCAATTCAAATGAAGCATAACATAAAGGAAAAATCTCACTTTCAGCACACCCACTGTCTTCTCTATTTCTAGCCTTTTGACCTTGGACTACAATGGAATTTTCTTCATTAACAAGGTCTGAACTTTCATACCTTCCTTCTAACTATGATTCAAGTTATGATTCCTCTTAAATTGAAATTTAGGAACATGTGCAAGGACTATCATACTACCATTTTCCAGAGTTAGAGTTCTCTATACAATCATCCACAAAAACATTATAATTTTGAAGAAATTGTTGTTTCAAAAGGGTGTTTTCTGATTGGACATGGGAAGTTTCCTCATGTGGAAAAATTTCAGGAGTTGAAATATATGAGGAAGAATTTGATTTACAATCCCAACTTATTTCTTGGTCACACAGAGAACAAAAATAATGTTGCAAAGTATCATGAGCTTCAGGAGAAGAGACATAGCTGGTTGAGACAAAAAAAATTATTCTATCAACTTCAGTCAAGGAAGACATTACGAGCTGTCGAGAATTTTCTTGCATATCATTGCAACTGGTTTGTCTTTATTTTTTCTTTTCTTATTTTTCTGGCTACTATAGGATTGATTTTGATTGAACCTTCCATTATTTACAGTAACATCTCTATTTCTCAATTTGATCTTTCTTTGCACATCATCTATAGCATGTAGATATCTTCTTTGGTATTGTTCTGACTCTTCCTTAGTGAGGCATATTTTAGAATCCAAATCACCAAAATTGTGAATATGATCCTCAATGGGTTTAGCCTCTCCTTCATATGCAACATAATTCTTAAGGAAAGGTGGCCTTATTTGATGATCATCTTGATTTCTAGGATTCCTCATATCTCTCTGTCTAATTTGTGGAGGTGGGGGAGGATTGGGCCTTCTAAAATTTGGTTTTATGATTTGAGGTTCATCCTATTCTCTGTTCAAAGGTCTATTATCCACAGTCAGCCTATCCATCATTCTTTCCATTTTCTTCATCGTCACTTCAAACTTAGCATCATTAGGAGAGGAGGAAGTAGAAGTAGAAGCCACAATTTATTCTCTAACTTTCCTTCTATCTATTTATACTTTTTTCTTTATCTTTCCACTTTCCATCATATTAGCTTCCACTTGTAAATAATCTTGAAACATAACAATAAGACCCAATGATTTTCTCTCTCTCAATAATAATGCAAATTCACTGTCAAAGGCATCATCATAATGGAGTTTTGTTGCACCTACAAGGGGTTTAATATCAGTAAGAATAGAGTTATACACTCTCATAAATTGACTTGAAAAACCATGAACAAATTCAAAACCTCCTTTCTTAAGATTATTATATTTAGAAATCACCTGCAAAGGACTTTTCTTATCATCCCATCTTTCTAAGAATGAAGTTTGGAAAGCTTCAAATGTGGCAATGGACCTAGAAAGTGATCTCTAAACCATTTATTTTCCTCCCCTGACAATATTAATACAAACAACCTCATCTTAATAGCATCTTCATCAACCTCCAACAATTCTGCATAATCATCAAATTTATGAAAAAGCTATCTTGCTGTGAAATTTCCATCCCTATCATAGAAGCGAATTTTTTGGGAACAAATTTGAGGAAGGTCATGCAATACATTAGAAAAGGCTAATGGAGAAAAACTGACAACCATTAGTCTAGGTGGATTTGGAACAAAAGGAGGAGCTTGAAAGGCTACAGGGATTTGAAAAGTTGGTGGCATATAAGGCTAAAGGATTTTGACAACAAGGATTGTTTCTTCAGTTTTAACAGAGTTTTGAAGATTGTGCCAAAAATAATCAAGCAAATATGATTCTAACATACTAGGATTAATTCTAGTTTCCTTCAAATCATATTCAAATTTTGATTTCAACAAGGACCTTTCAAATTTTGTTTCCTGCCCAAAATACTGAATGCTATAAATTCCTAAGAAGATGCTACACCAAATTAAGAAATATTTATTTGTTCTTTTCCCTTATGTCTAAGCAATCTTTCTAGATTTTACACACCTTGTAAAGTCTTAGTTTAAGGATTACGTCATGTATGTGACCTCTTGGACTCCAGGATTCCTTGTGAAATCTTGCTCAAAATCAATGTGGATTCTCCAGGTGAAAGAGGTATGACCTTCTTGATGTTTGACCATTGTTCACCATCAACAGTCAGATCTAAAATTTGGTCGTTCATTCCCAGGGAAGATTTGAACCCTCCTCCCCATATCAGTCCTTCTGGTCTCTAGTATCCCCAGTGGAGTCGTATTCTAGAATCTTTGAGTGGAGTCGCTAGAGAATATACAACCTATATTTTTCTATGACTGACTGCTCAACTAGGTCGTAGAACTAAGACTGTCATTTTCCTAAGGCTGATTTGCATTTTTCATCCCCAACAACAGTGTCAATTTGTTAGCACTCAGAATTACACCCTAGGTTGTGGAGGGTGAATCCAAAGATAACAACAAAACCAATTTAAGAAAGGGATTTGGATTCTTTGTTTCTAGAGAGGGATCTCTCACAGATTTTTAATAGGGCCATATATAAAAACAAAACAAAATTCAGATTAAGTTTGTGGTTGAAACAAAGAAAGAATACATTGGGCTATGGATTCACAAAGATTATATGAATCACATAATTGTTTGCAGGTCAAATTCTACAAAGGCAAGGTAGCACTCGGTTACAGTCAAAATGTTGTTGGTATGGTGATAAAGAAGAAAGAATGATAGTCCATCAATACAGAGAATTAAGAGATGAATTATGTATCAACTTTGGTTGGAAAGGGTTTGTGAATATATAAAACCAATATCCACAACATAAACATGTATGAATTCTGATTTATTACAGACTCAATTCCAGATATGAAAGAAAACATAATGATAAGTTTAACAGGAAGACATGTGCATAAGAAAGGAAATTATAGACTGTAACTACAAGATACGTAGGAATATTTGTAGCAACAAGCCAGCATTTGGCTCTGCCATTTTTATTAAGGGAAGATATAAAATTACATAACCCAAAACCCCAGAGGTTCCAACCCCGTATTCCTCTATTGAGGGTATATTTATAGCTTCATAGGCTCCCGAGACCAACCTCAAAACAAAGCCAAAAATAGTTGCAGCATGGAAATGAAAATATTAACAAAATGTAGATCTCGCACATTCGTCATGATCATAAACCAAACAAAAAAGAACGTTGGAATGTGCATGGTGTATTAGTTGGGGAGTTTTGACAGCAGGGAATTAGGCTCACTTGCTGAAAATGACCGATCAGAGGATTTTCGCCTAACATGCAACAGTTTTTTATTCTTCCCTATATTTTACCTGTGGAATTGCTTCTGGACCATAGATCTTACCTCAAGATTCATTCTGGGTCAGCAGAAAATGAAAAATGGGCTGATAGCTTCTCCATGGTTCAATTTTATATCTTTCTACCCCCGCCTTATCCTTTACACCCATTAGCTTTCTGCACCATCGATCTCCGATAGATTCATCCTCAGTCGTTGATATGAGGTCTGCAGAAAACAGAAAACGAGCTTCTTCTTGACCAAAATATTGTGTCTTCTGCCTTTTCGATGTTTTCCTTTCCGCCTTTTCTTTTCGCACTGTTGATCTCCTCAAGATTCATTTTCAGTCATTGATCTGACATCAAGTTGCAGGCTGCGAAAGACAGAAATCGAAATTCTGACTTTTCATAACAAAAAATTTACCTTTTCCGCTTTCACCTTTAGTGGAAAGAGAGACACGGATACTCCAAATTTATTCACCAAAACTTCTCCTCTTCTATTTCATCCTTTCCACTTACCCCTTTTTCTTTCCGTACTGTTGATCTATGTGTAAGGTCTCTCAGCCGTATATCTTATGGATCGTAGAAAGTGGGACTTCAACTTTTCATGATAAAATATTTTGGTGTTTTTACTTTCCGATCTTCGCCCCCTTGTTCTTTTCTGAGTTGATGATGCAGATCATGGAAGACAGAAGTTCTAAATTTTATGACCAAATTCTTAAGTTTTCCACTTTTTGATCTCCGCCCTTTGTTCCCTACCGGATCATTTATCTTTGGCAGAAGCAATATGAGTCGTAGAATCTTGGAAAGTGAAAATCGGAAGTCGGGTTTTTAACTTCTTCAAAGTTTGATTTTTATCTTTCCATTCTTTCCTTTCCAAACCATTGATCTTTGGAAAAAATGTTATGCATTGTCGGATCTTGGACTGCGGAAAGTGGAATTCGGTCTTACTAATTTTTATAACCAAGTTTTTAACCTCTTTCGCACTTCCGCCCTCAATTTTTCCTTTGCAGAAATGATTTGTGGCCTTTTATCTTTTGTGATATGCATCCTAGCCGTCTATTTCCTATAATAATTCAACTAAGGATGGATTTCTACATTTACATGCATTTGTAAGGTCGAAAAACAAAAATTTCTTAAGTATTTGGAATTCTGAGTCTAGAAACATCCCTTCAAACATCTGTAGACCCTCATCAACATTCTTTAAGGTCTTATGATATGAAAATTTACACACCTTATTCATCCTTTTACTGTCCAAATGCCTTACCAATTATTTAGCCCAAAAATGGTGCTACCACAAGTCATGACCTTTCCCAAAGAACAAGCATGGGTTTCAAAGGTATAATTCATTAATGCTTGATTTTGTTTATGATTATGCACTTTATCTCTGTATTGCACTGACTCATGATTTGTTTCATATGAAAAGTTCAGAATCTATAGATGTTCTAAGTGTAATAGCTCATGAGACTCAGGAGGTAAAGGATGACTAGCGTCAATTTCCCTTTTTATGATCCGGTCTAAGTCGTTGATGAGATAATATCGAATGTCCTTCCACATAGCTAGCTGAAACTTCCCGAGCATCTTTCTTTATCATCTAGAACATGTTCATCCTTTGAAATAGTTTAGATTAAAAGTTCATTCATGATTACGAACTAATTCCATGTAATGTAATAATAATTTTAATTGTTTATGTTTAATTCAGGATCTTGAAGATCATAGATCTTCATGGTTTCCTAATATTAGTGGATCTGAACTACTTCATCCCTGTATAAGTATGAACAAGCAATTTGAGATAGGGGGTTGGAAATATTTAAAAAGAATTGTAGAAGAGTATACTGTAACTATAATTTGATCACTTTAATAAAGGAGTAGTAATTGTCAATACCCTTTTGTTGTATATTTTTCTAAGCCTTTAAAGACATCTATGTTTGAAGGCTAGGGCCCGCCTTCTTACAAAGTTGACAGTACTAATAGATGTTTTAGTTTTAATTCTTTTGGCTTGGTGTGGAATTTCAGGTTGATGCATTAGTAGATAGTTACAACAGTATTGATTAGGTAATTGCATTAGTATACTTTCCTTTGGTTTTCTGCAATAGTGTGGCATGAACAGTTGATTGAGTAGAATAATTTCTTTCTTTATGCAAAGTGTGTGAATTAAGTATAATTGTTACAGTCATGCTCCTATCCTGCTTAGTATTGTCATTTATCTTTCCTAGATTTTACTGAATTAGATAGATCATTAATTTTATGAATTTTATGAATTGGTTTTTCTGTTGATGTTTTGTGATTGTCTTGATTTGGTAAATTAGGATTTAACTTCTTGCAAAAGCAATTCTATATTAATTCATTCTTAGATCAGTATTCGTAGGATTGATACTATAGGAAGCAGTAATCCTTTGAGTTTTTAAATCGATAATTAAGATTAGTTTTTACAGGGAGTTGAGTTGACTGATTAGTTATTAGGATTGAATGATCTGCATTTCATTAATTATCTACTAAAGTGTTTATGCATATATTTTTCTTAGTTACCTTTGAAATAACCAGGCCTTCTTGGGTTAACAATTTATATTGAGCACTCTGCTTGTTACTGATATTAATGAGAATATAGAGTGACCAACATTTTTCCATCATTTTTGGGGAAGGTAATTGATAGACATAGATAGTAGTTTATTGGTTCAATTTCTTTATCAATTCTAATTTTTTGGGTTACAAGGACGATAAGATGTAGTGAAGAGTTGTGCATCCTTCAATAGATCGAATGGGTTCCTACCCTAAGGATCAGGTATGATTACTTAAGCTTGCATGAATACAAGAAGAAATCGATGAGAAACCCCCATAAACACTAACTTTGCAGGTGGAATAGGTTGTGTCTATAACCCAGGCCTAGGAATATCGACATTTATTGATGAACTAATTTATAGGGTTGATTCTTCTACTGGAGCTTTATATCGAAGATCATCTTCCGTAAGGAGGATCCATTTTCATCCTAGGCTAGAGTCATCAGTATCAACTATGGAGAAATTTATAGGAGCTAAAAATCCATCTGGTAGCCCTGTGAAGCGGTCTCCAAAGGATAGGAAAAGTTATGTGGGGGTAGGAGGACCAGAGAAGGTCTATTGAATCAATGGGAAAGAAGTTACTAAAGAAGAGTGTTTGTAGTTTCGACAGGAATTCAAAGATCAGAAGAAGTAAGAAGAGAAAGAGGAAGAGGAAATCATTAATAAAGAATGTCATTGTGACAATCATGAAAAAGTATTGGGGGGAAATGATAACAAAAATGGAAATAATCAGCATGAAGAGACACTTTCCATGCTTCAACTACCTATTCGACAGACAAATGGACAAACCCCAATGAAAAATATCTCACCTTCAGTACTACTGAATTTCCATGGTAAGTCTATTGAATATCCACATGAATTCCTTTTCGAATTTGATATCATTTGTCGAATCTATGATTATATCTCTAGCGAGAAGAAGTTGAAATTATTTCATGCCACCTTGAAATGCAATTCCTTATGATGGTTTATGAGTTTGGGTGGTGAAACTGTTACAGCATGGGATGAAATGAAACATGTATTTCTTGTGAAGTACCAAGATTATTGCAGGACTAAGGATAAGCGAGAAGAAGTAATTAAAATGGTGTAGAAGGATTATGAAATATTGGAGGACTTTATAGAAATCCTCCTCTATAATGTGCATAGATCTAGCCATACTGATATTAGGAGGGATGTCCTTAAAATTATTTTGTTCCGAGGTATAAGAGAAGATTGCCTTGATATGCTTAATTTATTAGGAAAGCAGGGCATCTCCAAGGAGTCTTTAGATCATATTGTGAATCTATGTCAAAGATACTCTATATGGTATTCGAAAACCTATACAAGGGAACGAGATGTCTTCACATGAGAAAAAAATTCATCTGGTGGAGGGGCTACTCGAGTAGAGATAGGTAATCTTATCGAAAATTTTAAAACTGATATGATTAGTTCCATTTCCTCAAAGTTGGATGTCATGAGAGGAAAGAAGAAACAAGCAGCAGAAGATCTGGTACTCGATGTATTGTTCCCTAAGTGTAGAAAGAAGCACCCACTGAGAGAATTCTCACTTGACAAGGTGGGGGTGTGTGGTTTGTGTGATTTCGATTATGATACTAAAGATTTCCCTTCACTGCCAAAAGTCAAAGCAGTATTTCAAGCATCTACCATGGACATGGAGGAAGCATATTTTATCTCACAAAAAAATCCTTGGTAACCTCAAATTCTAGGTATAATTCATACCTTACAACTTTTCATTCCTGGAATAATAACAAATCAAGTCCCTCCACAATACTCATACCCTAATGCACAATGGAACCGATTTATGCAACCTGTAATCCAATATCCTACCCCATGGAATTCATGGGAACCACACTCAAACCAACAATCCCTGCGGTCTCTAGGTTGGAGAAATCCTTATCCAGGAAACTGGTTTCCCCATAATCAATCTCCTCATCCATAGCATTAACAACCACACCTGCAACTCCCTAACAATTTTGCACCAATGGGTGCACCACTTCGCCCTCAACTACCTGCTCAACCTAACCCTAACCCCAATAATAAGGCAGTGCAGTAATTTGAAACTTCCAACATGCCATCTTATTCCATTTCCCCTCTCCTTTGCAATGAATTACATTTACGATCAGGGAGGGTATTGGAACCTATTGTCATTGACTATGTTCCATACCCTATGACCGAAGAGAGAATGAATCAACGGTTTGAGAATTCATTTAGTACAACAATCCTCATTATTGAGGATGTTGAAACATAGGATGAAACACCAGCTGAAACACACGATGAAATTCCAGCTGAAACACTTGCAAAAACACATACTAAGACTCAACCTACACAAATTTTGAGAGAATAGGTCATATCCTGAATGTTTGACCTTGCATAAAGCAGTGGAACAACCTCGTTTCAATCTCCTAGGAGAATTGAAAAATATTTATGTAAATATTCCACTACTACAAACCCTGCATGATGTACCTATCTACGCCAATACCATTAGATATTTGTGTGTGAAAAATATAGGGAGAAACCCTAAGGATACTACTATAGTTCATGTAGTAGGGAAGTTATCCTAACTTATGATTGGAAGGGATCCATTGGCTAAATATCATGACTAAGGTAACCCCACTATTAGAGTATGTATTCAGCATACCCATATCATCAACCTTTTGTTTGACTTAGGTGTCGCAATAAATGTTATGACCATTGAGACTGTAAATAAATTGGGACTCACTAATCTTAGGCCTACCCCTACCATATTACAATTGGCTGACAAATCTGTGATCAAACCTAAAGGAATATTGCATGACTTGGTAGTCTTCATCAACTCATGGGAATACCCTGTAGACTTCCTTGTCTTACATCCTAATTCATAGCTAGAGGACACCCATTAATCTTAGGGAAACCATGGTTAGCTATAGAAGACACATGTATCAGCTGTAGATCACGATCCATGACGATTTTTTATGGAAATGAAATCAAAAACCTGACCTTATATCCTCCATCTCATCCAATCTCAGCTGCTGGAACTCCATTATGGATGGATATAGAGGAAGAAGAATGTACTTAATCATTGCTGACAATTGGGAGCGACCCGAATTTCATAAATGAGACTAAAGATGATACTATTTGCAGTTTTATTAGTGAGCCAATGTCTGTCACCAAACACACATGAATAGTACCTTAAGTGAACTGGAGCAAGAATAAATTACTGAAGATACCCTAGTCAGTAATATTGAAACAATACCAATAATCGAAAATTCAAAGAGTATTCCAGTAGAAATCGAACCAGGGAAGACATTGAATATTAAACCTAATCTCAAGGTTGATATTGAACTGGAATGTCTGGTTACACTGCTAAAAAAACATAAGGGGTCCTTTGCTTGGGAATATACAGACATGAAGTGTCAAGACCCCAAATTTTCACAAAAATTAAAAATTTTGAGATAACATAAAATGCTTACGGTTGCAGTTAGATAACCACTAGCAGCTTAAATAAATAGAAATGAAATAGATAATAAAAGTGTCCGTTAACTTTAACACATATAAATTAATGTTGTTTTAAAATTGATATTTGATGTGAGTAATCTTCAGTCAATTATTTAACTGTACTAATGGTTTGAATGTCAAGTAGGTGAGGAGTCATTTTCTAGCTGGGGATTACTTAGCGATTGCTAACGTATCTGGATTCTGAATCTTTACAGGCTTGACAGGTAATTTTGACCCAGTAAAAGTTTATTAAGGCGATACAACATATATAGTTTCTCTTAGCGTAGAATATACTGCATAGAGTAAAAGTTCTATTTAGAAGACTCAAGAAACTGCTAGGTAAAGTAATATCACTTTTATTTGTAAAGCCATATTATTTTGCTTCAACCTTGTTTCATAGAGGTTATTAATGTCGCCCTACTGTTTGTCTATTATCAGTAATATCTTTATGATAGATAAAAGCTTTACTTTTAACTTTAGTCTAATTGATTTCCAGTTTAGAAGAGCTTAAGATAATATTTTATAACTCTTTCTTAGATAAGGAGTTTATTGTTGTCACCATCATAATAAATTAAGCACTGCTTATCATTATATAAATGGACCTAAGTCCTTTGGAACATAATCCTATAGTATTCTTCTTAAATCTATCTCAATTAGGATTCAACTTGGTTAATTATCAGCTTAACATCGCTTGTAGTTTATGAGATATTCTCAACTTGTAAATCGTCAAGATCGTGGTTGAAAATCCCATTATCATCATGAATGACATAATGGGACAATTTCACATTACCCTAATATTTGTTTTATATGTGAATAAGATGCAGTACAATCTTAAAGAGTCTACTATTCTAACTCCAAATTTTAACTTCATATTGTTTAGGTTCATCTTAGAAATAGACAATTATTATGGAGTTCCATAACCATATACTTATAGATATATATCCTACATTTGGTATCATGGATTTGTTTCTGAGTGAAGGAACTATTTTTGTGTATAAGTGTTATTATAACCTTATAAACCATGTTAGTTTAATTCTACTCTTATGACTTAACCATTCATAGCTCATGAATAATATACCGAGTTATTAAAAGCAGTTTCAAACATGTTCAGGCTTATACTAACCTCTTACTTTTTTCCTTATAAGTTTGTTTATGAAAAGTTATAAAAATCCTTACATTATTGGAATTGAATTCATAAACAAAGCCTTTAAGTACAAGGGCATCGAAATTCATATGCAACTTGGCTCTTCACCCAAGCTATTTACAAGGTTTAAACATTATATATAAATGTTATTATATCACTTGTTCAAAGTCAAGGCTTGATTTTTTTGGCAGTGACATGGTATTGAATTTATAATAAGATATCATTACATGCATAAAGTAAATGATTATCAATTATTGGATTCGACTGAATGCAGAGGTGACTATATAGAAGAACCCACTATGAAGTGGAAAGATTTAGGTGCACGTGGAGCTCTCCTCGCCATGCAAATCATGATTTAAAATCCTTCCTTTCAACCCTAAAATTCATTGCTTCTGTGAGGGTTTTGGTCTCTGTAATGTTGGGGTTCACTACGGCCATTGAGGGCTCACAGTTGCTTGCCTCCAGCTCCATTGTTTGTGCCTTTTCTTTGATGAGCCACTATTTAGAGTGAGGGTTATATGCCATAGCTCGTGAATGAATAGTTTTCTGCAACACTTTGTTGTGCATGAGGGTTGTTTTTACACAGCTGTTAGATATAGAGTTGAAGTCGTGGTTTTTGCCACTGCCTTGGCTTCTCTTGCTCTAGTTGTTGATGAAGATGAAAATTACACTCAGTTATACCTTCTTAGGTGAACACGAAGGTTGTTTAGCTCATGGTGTCTGTTACGGAGAGAAATTCCTATGGCTTGGGGTACCACAACAGACAGCTTGACTCCAGAAATCAATCTTTCCCAATATGCAATAGAAATAAAATGTCTAACACTAAAGGATCAGACCTCGTACCTTATTCCGGACGGTTGAAGTAGATCCCCGTTGAGATTTCCAATCTTCATCTTGGATTGCTATATTAATTCTTCAACAACAAGTAAACAATACAAGCATTCTGTATATCATGGTGTTAGATATATTCTAGCATATATAATCAATAATGTAAAAGCATTTGACATAATCCCATGGAAAAAATATTCATTCAAATACACATCATTCGACAGGAAAAGATATTTCTATTAATATAAATCAGAGATTACAAGATACAGCCTCTGATAGCACGTCTATGAACCGGAGAAACTGAATCCCCCACTTGGGTCTCCACCACTTCAATCCTCCATCTCTCGATAGCAAGCTCACAAGCAAAATGCAAGCTTGGGAATAACACAAAAGTGCTCCAAGGGACAAAGGGATGCAGACTCAAGCATAATTTCGGCAACAATGGACTATAGTTTCGTTGCTCTCAATTCTCTCTTATGGCTTCAATGTACCAAGGGGTTCCTTATATAGCTTTTCAAAGAGGTATTGAAACGTCGAATCCGAGCGATCTCAAGGCATAGGGAAGGCCAGGAGTTAGATGAGTCAGATCCATGTCAAGGAAAACTCCAAAAGGATTTGGATTATGCACACATCTCGATGTACATGGTTTTAGTGGTCAAACCCGCGTATGTACACGATTATAAGGTTAAAATTCATGTATATCATTTTTCATGTGTTTTTAGGGATGATCAAGGAAACATCAAAGGACAAAAAATGGTCCATAGGGGCTAAGGAGTCTGCAGCGGGACATGGGAAGGCCATACAAAGTGTGATTCACCTAGAGTGGTGAAATCCGCTATAATAGATGCCCCCTAATGTGTGAGGTCAGAGGGGTCATACGATGGCCGAAATACATTATAAGTCCATCCTAGAAGTGGAGTAATGAAGGATCCCAAATGGAAGACCAGCCACCCAATTAGCATAGTACAATAATACAACTCTGCATATAACTGCAAATACATATAACAGTCCTAGATACATAAGAGTACAATGGTCGTGAATAGGAATGATACATGATATCACATATGTGGTCATCACCACGTACAATATACATAGATCAGAATCTCCATGGTGAAGATATACAAAGGACCTGTTGTAGCTGCAACCGTTCTCCCCCCAAATTTCTTAAATTTTTGGGGTCCCTCCTCAGGGTTTAGCGTTGTTTTTAATTTTTGGATCCTTTGAACCTTTTGGTCGTGCTTTAATGTTGGATGATTTTAAAATTTTAACTCTCATCCTGTTCTCGGAAGTTGCATTTGTCTGAAGTTGTTTGGGTCACAGATTTGAGTTAATGTTGCTAATTGTTCTTTGATGGGCCATTGTTTCAAAGGTGAAATGGATTTTGACCGCTGTTGAATTTGAAAGCTATCTGAGCACTTAATTTTTCTATTGATCGGGTGTCATTTTTGTTTAATTGAAGGTCGTAGCCGCTTCCTCTTCCGCCGTTGCGGCCCCCAAAGCGGCTTAGCACCCGAATTATAAAGCGCTCCGATTGCCGATGCGTGTTAACCTTTAGTTGCATAGCCTTTTCTCTTTCGCCATTGCGGTTGGGAAAGTCATTTGGCTTCCGATGTGATGTATTCCGACTTCCGAATAAACCTTTTCCCGCCCGCATTTCGCGTGTCTTTAGCCTTTGTTCTTCTGTCGTTGCGACTCCCAAAGTAGTTAAGCCTCCAAACTGTAAAACCTTCTGACTTCCGATGGAGAGTTTTATTGCCCACGGGTCGCGTATCCTTAACCTCTATTGTTCCGTCGTTGCGGCTAGGAAATCCTTTCGCGTCCGATGTCGATACCCCTCTGGTTTCCGATTCAGAACTTTCCCGCTCAAGGCTTAGTCAAACTCTTCCGTTTATTAAAATTCCCAGATCAAGGGGTGCACCTCGCCATTTTCTTGTGGATTAGCCATTCCAGGTGGTTTAATTTAACGTCTAAAATACCATTCCAATGAATGATGCACAGTAATTGATTGCAGGTAGAACTCAAGGGACTATTGGGGCGATCGCGGCGTGAAGGCGTAGCTTGACAATTTGTAAAAATCAGATCGAAACTAGTAGGGTCGTGAGGGAGACAAGCGAAGGAAAAGACAAAATCGAAAGCAACAAAAGCACAGATCTGAAAGGTCCAGCCGTTACTCAGCTGATCATGAGCAAACGAAGAAAAGACGAGAGGAGGGAGACGAAACACTAGAATAACCGAAGAGTCACACGTGTGGGGGGGGAACCCAAGTGGTCGACTAATTTTGTTTAAATATTTTAAAGTTAGAAGTTACAAGGGATTTTTCTTGGAAAAACTTGTAACTTAATGCTTGTAAGAGGAACTATTTCATTTTACAACTAGAGACTGCAAATTTTGCCTGTTGGAGGAAGTACTATGTGGAATATGTCAATGTGATTAAATGAGCAATGTCGAATGTGAACTATTTCATTTTCAGCTATGCCTCATTAGCTGTAAGAGTGTTCTAATTTCCTGAACCTATGTTATTGTCTGAATGTTCTTCAGTACTTTTTATGATGTCTTTTCCACTATGAGTAATGAAAATTTTAATTGTTGATGAGCTATCTTATCATATATACTTTTATTCATGTTTATATGTTTGGTTATAAGAACAGCTATCTATGATTTTCCATAACACATGAACAGGGGTGCATTACTCATGAATGAATACCTAGCTCTCTAGAGATAGTTTAGTTAGTATTTATTTTCTTGCATGATTTGGATGCTTGTGAGTTCTAAGACGAGAGGTAAGAACCTGTGCATCACATTGTGACTACTCTTTGCATCTTTATCACCCTGCATGGTTAATTAGGCACTTGCATATCATACTTAAGTCAAAAATACAAATACACGGTGGACTGGGATGCAACCGGTAAACCCTTTATTTTTGTTACTTTGACCTACGGTAGCCGGACCGCAAACCGGATGGATTCCCCATACCAAACAGTCATAGGCTAGTTGGGAACGTTGACTGGGGAGAGTTCCTTGCTATTATTGCCTACGATTTTCCAGGCTTCAACAGTTCTAGTGCTAGAAGGAGGGAAGCCAGTGCATGGTTGGCCGAGGAAACCCGTTTTCCCGAGATTATTCCACCGGTAGCAGTTCTGAAAGCAGTGGAATTCATAATCCAATTCCGGAAGAAAGGAATAGAGAACATCTATATTCTGTTGGAAACGAAGTTGTTAATGACATGAGAAGACACACCAGGGCATATGTAAAGAAGATTGGAGGATTTCCAATTATCCTTGAATTTCCCAGAAGAGAGTATAAAAGGAAAGATCGTCCTATAGTAGAAGACTCAATGCTGGTTGGAGACTGGGAAGAACTTGTAAAAATAGCCTTACAGGAAGTTGTGCTACCTTTGAATCAAGAAGGCCTAGATGCCCCTCACAGTTCTCCTGCTCACACTCCTATTTTCTCGCCTCCTCAATCTCCACCCAGACTCATGGCAGGAGTAAATGCTAATCTGCCACCCAACCCACTCACCCCACCAAATCCACCACCTGCCTGGAGAGCTAGATCACCTTTAAATCTAACGCCTCCGCTACATGATTTACCTCAATCCTTTGAAAAGATGTTTCCCAAGTTCAACCCAAATGAGAAGATACTAGTAGATGATCACCTGCAAAGTTTTTACTTGGCGATAGAAGGGTTGAGGGCTAGGGAATATGAGGATGTAGTTTGCAGACTATTTCCGCATACCCTTAAAGGAGCTGCAGCATCATGGTATTTTGGGTTGCCTGCTAACTCTATCCCTGATTGGGATACCTTCGAGATAATTTTCAGAAGTAATTATGCGATTCAAAAGACTCATGCAGCCCTCATGAAAGGACTATGCACCTTGAAGAAAGAGAGAAAGGAGAAGGTGCATAGTTTTACTCAAAGATTTGCAGCATACCTCAAAATTTTTCTGACACTGACAAACCTTCGGACAAGGTCCTGATTGAATATTATACCTCAGCTTTAGGCCCTGATTTGGCCATGTTTTCCAAAGGTAGGGCCCATCCTACTTTGACGGAAACCTATGAAGAGGCAGAAATAGTGGAAGCTGAAAGAGAAAGTATTGAAGATTATCCTGAACAGTTAGGAGAGAAAGGTGGGGGAAGGAAATCCTTATTGTTTACTAATCCTAAGGAAGAGAAATCACCAAATTATGAAAGTATGGCCAAAATGATGCAGAAGCTTTCTAATAAAATCATAGACTTGGAGAAAGAAAAGGAAGCAAAAAAGTTCTATAAGCCCTATTATAAGAAAAGAGAGGATAACAATTAGTCTCAACCTCCTCCACACAATTCTGCATCTATGAATTTAACAGAGGTAGGCATGGACAATTTTTGCACTTTTCACCAACAACCGCACTCTGAAAAGGATTGTCCTCAATGGATAAATTCAGTGACGTTGGTCATGAATCAGCTGTTGAATTTTAGATTAACAGAAGATGGAGAAGAAGAAAGAAAAGAGAATACCACTCCAACGAAGGAACAAGAAGAGGAAACCATGGTGCTATGGAATTCTGTTTCATTATTTGATGCTGAAGAGGAAAAGAATCAGGGGTACAAGGATGTCATGGAAACCAACGTAGAAACAAGAATCCAAGGGCCAATTAAAGAAAACAGTATCATTCTCCCAAAGATTAAGAGGCTTCAGCGAAGTGTTAAGAAATTTCAAAATAAATCTTTAGCTGATAAAATTCCAGAATTCACTATTACCAGCCAAGATCCTAAGCAGAATAATACGTTGGCCAAGCCAAATGAAGAAAATATGAATGCTGATAAACCTCATCCCATTGAACAGCAGATGGAGTATGACATCATAGAGGATTTAAAGAAGGTAAAATCAAATGTTTCACTATTCGAAATGTGTAAAGTGCCACAACAAAAAGAAAGACTATTGAAAGCACTTGAAGCATCGAACGAGAAGCTGCCCACTGACAATCAACCTCAAGAAGAAGAAGAAATCAGAGAAACCAGCATTGGAGGTGAGTCTAAAAGCAAACATCCACCTTTCCTCCTCACATTTGAAATTTTCAATCACAACGTGCATAATTGATTGGTAGACTCAGGGGCGTCGGTTAATGTCATGCCAATATCAGTCTGTAAAAAGATCAATGGGAAGCCTAAGCCATCCACATGGAGGGTTGTTCAGTTGGATAGGATAGATGTAAAGGTAATTGGTGAGATGGAAGACGTCCTAGTCCATCTGGCATCCAATGATAAAGTGTTCCAAGTCATTAATATCGTGGTGGCTGATATACCAGATGCTTACGGTCTTGTCCTGAGCAGAGATTGGTCGGCCAAACTAAATGGATATTTTGCCTCAGATTGGTTGCATCTGTGGCTTCCATACAAAGGAAGTCTGAACCATATTAAGATTTTAAGAGAGCCTCACATGAAATACAATGCTACTCAACTGGAGGAGAAGAATGAACCAATGGACTCTGTATTGGGAAATTATTTTATCGAATTGGAACCAGGAAATTACCAAGAAGAAGAAGCCAGCAACACATCAGACACCCAGCCTGATCTCCTTTGATTCTCACAGGCTGATGAAATTGACTGTAACATAGTAAACTTAGCAGTAGGATTAGATTCACATTCAGTAGATAATGATTTTTGGACTTTGTTTTTTGATGGGTCTAAGACGTTAGAAGGGTTAGGGGCCGGCTGTGTCCTGATTGATCCCCAGAAGAATAAACATTTTTTCTCATGTATATTAGAGTTTGGATGTATGAATAATAAAGCTGAGGACGAAGTACTGGTGCAGGGCTTGAGGAAAGCGATTGAATCAAAGGTAAGTAATCTAAAAGTTTTTGGAGATTCTGAAATTATTGTGAAACAAATCCGAAATCAAATACATTGTGTTTCCCCTCACTTGAAGGCTTACCAAAATGAGGTATGGAACCTACTTAAATGTTTTAATGCATTCAATATTATTTCAATTCCAAGACTTAAAAATGCAGCAGCTGACCTGTTGGCCACATCAGTTGCTAGGCTGGTACCTACCAATAATTGATGCTCTGTTGAATTGCTTTTCATGCCCTCGGTACCTGATATGATCACTAATCTACGAGTGTTCGATGATGACAAGCAGATTATAGAATGTTTAACAAATGAAGAGGTATTTAAAGGAGCCATTATAGACGATGAATAACATTAGGCCGAGCTGAAGTATGATAATTTCATCCCTAAAGGTGTCAGAACGTTAGAAAAAATGTTTGATTTAAATGAAAAGTTCAGAAGACCAGCCAACGTGAAGACCCACAGCTCATCTCTACAATTCGAGCTTATAAATTTAGGGACTGAGACGAATCCTAAATTTGTGAATCTTGGCAAATGTTGTTCACCAGCAGAAAGAGATAAGTTCATCAGTCTGTTTAAACAATATAAATATGTTTTCACCTGGACATACGAAGATTTGAAAACATACGACACTAGCATCATCAAGCATGTTGTCCCCATCAAAGCCGGCGTCAAGCCGTATCAGCAACCTTTAAGAAAAATGCATCCAAAATTGGAACCACTGATTTAGAGTGAAGTGAAGAAATTATTGGATGCTAGAATCATTTTTAAGGTCAGACACTCTGAGTGGGTATCAAATATGGTACCAGTAAGGAAAAAGTCTGGAGAAATCAGACTATGCGTGGATTTCAGAAATTTAAACCGTGCTTCAGATAAAGATAACTATCCTGTGCCACCCATGGAGCAATTGCTACAAATGGTATCAGTTTCTGAACTGTTTTCGTTATTAGATGGTTTCTTTGGCTACAATCAATTATTAGTAGCTGAAGAAGACAGATTGAAGACAACGTTCAGGACCAAATGGGGAACCTTTGCCTATAGAAGGATGCCCTTTGGGCTTATAAATGCTGGAGCAACGTTTTAGAGGGATATGGACATAGATTTCTGTGGATTGATTGGCCATATTACTGTAGTGTATCTTGATGATATTACAATATTCTCAAAGAAGAGGGAAGAGCACGCTTTTCATTTAAGGCAGATTTTTGAACGCTATCAGAAATACTACATCTTGCTCAATCCCAAAAAGTGTGTGTTCGCTGTCATGGAGGGAAAATTGTTGGGTCATATAGTTTCAAAGAAAGGAATCTCTATAGATCGAGAAAGAATTAAGGCCATCGAACAAATCCCTTTGCCCCATAATAAAAAAGGGATGCAATCATTTATGGGAACTATAAACTTCGTATGAAGATTTGTGCCTGATTTTGCTAAGATTGTCAAGCCACTGCAGTAGATGGTGAAGCAAAATGCACAATTCAAGTGGACTGAGATCGAGAAGAATTCTTTCAGCAAAATTAAAACTATTGTTGCACATGCACCTTCCCTGAAAAGCCCAGATTTTGATAAAGACTTTATTCTATATACCTTTGCATCCAATGATTCGCTAGCAGCTGTGCTTACGCAAAAGGAAGATGGGGGGGATGGATTCCCAATATCTTTCATGAGCACTGGTCTACAAGGGGCTGAATTAAATTACCCAGCCATTGATAAACAAGCTTACACAATATTCAAAGCAGTGAAGCAATTCAGGCCTTATATTTTAAAAAATAGGACCAAGGTAATCGTCCCCTACCCAGCTGTAAGATCCCTTCTTATACAGAAGGAGTTAGGACAAAGAAGGGGCAACTGGGTAACAGCTCTTCAAGAGTATGACCTTGAATTCAAGCTAGCCTCTATAGTTAAAGGACAAGGGTTGTGCAAAGTGATGACTGGAAATGGAAAAAATGGAGAACACGCCTGGGAGGAGGAAGCCGAATTACATGTAATGGAGGTATGTCCTTTGTTTACAGCTCCCGAGTCTTGGTATAGAGACCTCATGCATTACCTGCAGGCAGGGATACTGCCAGAACATTGGAATTCTAAGCAAAGAAGGGAGTTGCATCTTAAATCAGCTTCCTATCAAATTGTTGAGGGAATATTATTTAGAAAAAATTATGATGGAGTTCTTCTTAGATGCTTAGAGAAAGAGGATGTGAAGAAAGTAATGTTAGAATTGCATGACGGTCCTGCTGGGGGATATTATTCAGGGGATACGACAGGCCACAAAATCCTCAGAGCCAGTTACTATTGGCCTACGCTTTTCAAAGATGCACACGCACATGTCAAGAAGTGTGATATTTGCCAAAGGTGTAGTGGGAGACAACCTAAAGCAGCAGCACCCCTAAATCCTGTGATGATCACGGAGCCATTCGAGCAATGGGGGTTGGATATTATTGGAGAAATAAAACCGAATTCCTCCCTGCAACACAAGTACATTCTAACCGTGATCGATTATTTCACTCGCTGGGTTGAAGCTATCCTGCTGCGCAAGATAAATGAAGACGTGGTCATCAGTTTCCTACAAGATCATATCATGACCAGGTTTGGAGTTCCAATTTTGTTATTCTTTGATAACGCTAAGTAATTTTCATCAATTAAATTAACTGCTTTTGCTCATGACAAAGGGATAAAATTGCATTATTCTGCTAATTACTATCCACAAGGAAATGGCCTGGTTGAATCCTCTAACAAAAATATGATTAGAATTTTAAAGAAGAACGTAATAGAAAACCAGAGAAGTTGGCACTCAGCGCTACCAAATGCCCTTTGGGCTAATAGACTCACACCCAAGTCTGCCATAGGAGTGTCTCCATATACCCTTGTCTACGGTAAAGAAGCCATTCTTCCTCTCAATATCATGCTACCTTCTTCCATAATAGCTCAAGAATCTAGAGGGTCGGATGATGAAGTCTTGCAAATAAGGATAAATAATCTCCTAAAAGCAGAAGAGGCTAGATCTAAAGCCAGAGAGCGCTTTGAGCAATAGCAGGAGGTAATAAAGAGATGGTTTGACAAACATAAGGCGGGAACAAAAGAGTTTGAAGTGGGAGATTTGGTTCTCAAGTGGGATCACCCCCATGATGAGAAAGGAAAGCATACTAAATTCCAATACTTGTGGGTAGGCCCTTTTCATATTGCGGCAAAGCTTGGCCCTTTTACTTATAAATTGCAATATCTGCAAGGATGGGAGGAGAACTTACCAATAAATGGTTTGGTTCTCAAGCCTTATTTTTCCTAAGTTTCTTTGAGTTCTTTTGTCTTGTATATAAATAATCTATTTGGTTGTCTTTTGAGTCATGTTTTTCAGTTGGTTTTAGTTTGAGTTTTCTTGATTTCAATAAAGGGAACGAGCCCGTGGTTGCATGGGAACACCAAATTTTTTGGGAATGATAAACATTTTTGGGCATCAGACTGTGTGTTGTTGTTTTTCTAAAAGAACTTCTTCCAGTTTAGCAGTTTTCTCGAATAGCTCTGAGTGCATTGAAGTCCTGCTTAACCCCTATGAAATAAACCGGATTCAAAGAGTCTGGAATACTATGTTGAGACTCCATCCACGTCACACTTAAAATGTTCTAAGGGGCGACAACAAAGGACCCATGGAAAGGAGCAAGGTGAACAGTATATTAAATATAAATGATCCCATGCCAAGGAACGAATTCCAAAAGGCAAATAAGAGTCAAAAACTCCTATGAAAGCATCATACATCAAAGCAAATGGAATCATAAGTACTAAACTGCCGAAAATTCCTCTCCGTCTGTGAGCTGAAACATGAAGTACACCGCTCACACAAAAGGACACTATGGGATAGAGGAGCCTGAATTAAAATTCAGAAAGAAAGGCGTGCAGGAGGACTCATATGAAAAAGGACAAAATTCCAAAAGCACCAAAAAAGTGCTAAAGTGGCATGGGAATGAGGAACAAACGAATATTTCTGTTTACCATATGCTACAATCCTATGGTGTCCAAGCTATCAGCTACCTAAAGACAAAAGTAATAATGAAATTCATCCTCCGGCCTCAACAGAGTTATCTGGACTTGAAATTCTTGGTTTCCACTCTCCCAAATTGGACTATCATCAATGATTAAAGGTACACACTTCCGTCATTTGAGAAATCTAGATAGTTGGAAGAATTCAATAGATGCATTTGTTGTTAAGCTATCTGACACTCAAAGAATAATCTCCTAGAGATCTAGGTTCACCAGGTAATCGCTAATTGTTGCAGCTGCAACCGTTCTCCACCCAAATTTCTTAAATTTTTGGGGCCCCTCCTCATGGTTTAGCGTTGTTTTTAATCGTTGGATCCTTTGAACCTTTTGGTTGTGCTTTAATGTTGGATGATTTTAAAAGTTTAACTCTTGGCCTGTTCTAGGAGGTTGCGTGTGTCTAAAGTTGTTTGGGTCGCAGATTTGAGTTAATGTTGCTAATTGTTCTTTGATGGGCCGTTGTTTCAAAGGTGAAATGGATTTTGACCGCTGTTGAATTTGAAAGCTGTCCGAGCACTTAATTTTTCTATTGATCGGGCATCATTTTTGTTTAATCGGAGGCTGTAGCCATTTCCTCTTCCATCGTTGTGGCTCCCAAAGCGGCTTAGCACCCAAATTATAAAGCGCTCCGATTGCCGATGCGTGTTAACCTTTAGTCACGTAGCCTTTTCTCTTCCGTCGTTGTGGCTGGGAAAGTCATTTGGCTTCCGATGTGATGTCTTCCGACTTCTGACTAAACCTTTTCCCGCCTGTATTTCGCGTGTCTTTAACCTTTCTTCTTCCACCGTTGTGGCTCCCAAAGTAGTTAAGCCTCTGAAGTGTAAAACCTTCCGACTTCCAATGGAGAGTTTTCCCGCCCGTGGGTCACATATCCTTAACCTCTACTGTTCCTCCGTTGTGGCTAGGAAATCCTTTTGCGTCCGATGTCGATACCCCTCCGGTTTTCGATTCAGAACTTTCCCACTCAAGGCTTAGTCAAACTCTTCCGTTTATTAAAATTCCTAGATCAAGGGGTGCACCTGGCCGTTTTCTTGTGGATTAGCCATTTCAGGTGGTTTAATTTAACATCTGAAATACCATTCCAATGAATGATGCATAGTAATTGATTGCAGGTAGAACTCAAGGGACTGTTGGGGCGACCGCAGCGTGAAGGCGTAGCTTGACAATTTGTAAACATCAGATCGAAACTGGCAGGGTCGCGAGGGAGACAAGCGAAGGAAAAGACAAAATCGAAAGCAAAAAAAGCATAGATCTGAAAGGTCCAGCCATTACTCAGCTGATCATGAGCAAACGAAGAAAAGACGAGAGGAGGGATATGAAACGCTGGAAGAACCGAAGAGTCACACATGTGGGGTGGGAACCCAAGCGATCGACTAATCTTGTTTAAATATTTGAAAGTTAGAAGTTACAGGGGCTTTTTTCTGGAAAAACTTGTAACTTAATGCTTGTAAGAGGAACTATTTCGTTTTACAACCAGAGACTGCAAATTTTGCATGTTGGAGGAAGTACTATGTGGAATATGTCAATGTGATTAAATGAGCAATGTCAAATGTGAACTATTTCATTTTCAGCTATGCCTCATTAGCTGTAAGAGTGTTCTAATTTCCTGAACCTATGTTCTTGTCTGAATGTTCTTCAGCACTTTTTATGATGTCTTTTCCACTATGAGTAATGAAAATTTTAACTGTTGATGAGCTATCTTATCATATATACTTTTATTCATGTTTATATGTTTGGTAATAAGAATAGCTATCTGTGATTTTCCTTAACACATGAACAGGGGTGCATTAGTCAGGAATGAATACCCATCTCTCTAGAGATAGTTTAGTTAGTATTTATTTTCTTGCATGATTTGGATGCTTGTGAGTTCTAAGACGAGAGGTAAGAACCTGCGTATCACATTGTGACTACTCTTTGCATCTTTATCACCCTACATGGTTAATTAGGCACTTGCATATCATACTTAAGTCAAAAATACAAATACACGGTGGACCGGGCCGCAACCGGTAAACCCTTTGTTTTTGTTACTTTGACCTACGGTAGTCGGACTGTAAACCGGACGGATTCCCCATACCAAACAGTCACGGGCTAGTTGGGAACATTAACTGGGGAGAATTCCTTGTTGTTGTTGCCTGCGATTTTCCAGGCCTCAACAGGACCATGATCTCCAAAATGGCTGAAGATATATAATAGATCAAGATCTCCATAGTGGCTGGAAATATCTGACATATACTGGAATCAAGTCACGAGAGCTGAAATCTCATGAACATTGGCACGATCAAGGAGGTAGCATATAAGAGATGCCACCAATCTGGAAGGTCTTCTAAACAAATTGCTATGAGTACATGTACTACTATGCAAATAGAGGTGTCGAGGTCGAACATAGTAGTCCATCATCTAATTACTGGTCATTAATGTATACCATTAACAGATGCGAGATCACCCATCAATAATGAAAATTTGGAATCAAGGTACTAGAGTGCAAACTAACAAGTGTGAATAAATGTGTTGAGGTCAAACACTTGAAAGGATCCATCGATCAGGGGACATTGATGTATTCCCAAGAAACTGTCGATGGCGAGAGAACCTGCCACTGATGACCGCAAGTCTCAAGGCACTCAAAATTGACTCTAGACTCCAATCCCAGAATAAATGATCTAAAGTCAATGGGATGAAATCCACTGGAAGGAGGGAATTAAGGCATCCCTCATCATCCAACATGAGGTACTCAGCAAAGCTGTATAATGTGGAAGGACTCGATCATAAAGTGCACGAACCAGTAACTGTACCGGGAATGGCCGACATGCAAAGTCAAGATAACTGAGGAATGGCCAACTCAGGTTTCAACTTCCTTCAAACAAGAGCATAACGGCATATGGTTATTGAATAAAGGCAGCATAGACTCGATATACAAACTGGGACATCTTTGTGACACAAGAGGCATCAACAGAGGCTCCATAGGGACTGGAAGCTTAACCAGTCGGTGGAGATAAACTCAGATAAATGAGTACAGCTCCTAAAGTAAAACTATAACCCAACCAATGGATGTGATAGATAGTGCTCTGTTCGAAGGCGACACGACTCGACAGCTGCCAAAGATAACATCTTTCCTTGTCCGGATTTTTCGTTTTTTAATTTTTTTTGGACTTTTTCAGTTATTTGAAAAGCTTGAAAAAAGAATAAACTAGATTTATAGTTACAAACTAGGAGGAGACAAGTGTCATAAGGGCAAAAAAACTAGTTCCAAGTAGTGGAACATACCTATGCTCAATGCATGATACATGTGTAGGATATCGACACTTGGGGAAAATCCCCTCTCGGTAAAAAGGGAACCAAGCTGTGAAGGATATAAAAATGGCTCTGCATGGCTAGACATGAGACAAGCTTGGGCTATATGGCTGAAACACAATGTCAGGGGAGCTGGCATAAAGCTCAATAAGGCAGCCAAAGCTCATGATAATGCATTCACAACTTGACATAAGGGAGTCCTGAGGGAAATAGGCCAGCATAAGATCAAGAGGAGTATGAGGCTCTTGCAAAATGTCATGGCAGTACTATACAAAGGACTCCCACACCCTAAAGGATAAACAATCGACATGGGCACCAAATACAAATAAGGTGCTAACTAGGGTACCCATGTAAGGTGAAACTCTACCACTCATATCATGCCACTTCTAAAGCAACAAGAAGGTTTTGTGACATAATAGAGTGGGTTTGTACCTAAGGTCATGGTGATATGGTCACAAGGTCATGCAAAATGCAAACGGTGGTGAAACCTAACCTATATGCCAGTTTAGACATGATACTTGAGATCGGCACGAACGGGTCAATCCAACGGTTGAAATGGTACTGAAAAAGGTCTTCTACAACACCAATTATGTCAAAAACGGTCCAAAATGGTTAGAAAATGTCGAAACTATAGGAAAGGGGGTAAAAATTTTCAAATATTTGAAAATTTTTCTATAAATAGTAAAAAATATAAATAATTTGAAACTTTTACCCATTTGAGCTCTGACTTTTAACTGCAAATTCCAGGAGATCCAGACTCAGAGTCCTTCTCTATTGATGGGATGTCCCTCACTATAGAGGTGGAGGACATATACTTTATCACTGGTCTTTCTAGACGAGGGGAGGTGGTGAACCTTCGTTCCCGAGGTGGGCCAGGGGGTGGTCTGACTATCGATGAGTACATAGTTGTGTACTATTTTCCAGACACTGAGAAGGTGGGGATTCAAGTCCCTACCAATGCTATACATGTGCTGGGCCTAAAGGCCATATTACTGATGCTAGGCAGGATAGCAGGCTTAGCATCACTCCACCAGGCCTCGCGGCCTCTGATGTTCTATGCAATGGAGTGAATGAGACCCACAGTCTATGACTGGAGTACGACAACACTGAGCAACATGAAACACCAACTCAGTGAGTGTAAGGCTAGCAGGGTACGGAATTTCGGGTTCAGCAGTATCTTGAGCACGTTTTTCTTCGAGCCTGTTCCAGGATTGATCCCTAGAGTGGATGTTCCTCTCCACGGGGTTCAATATCCGGCCCAACGGCGTTGGGAATATGCGATGCACAGACTGGGGGGTGGTAGGGTGTCCAACCCATATCCAACTGACTTCTTTCCATGGTGGTGACGACAGATAGTTTCCATTGATGACTACCCCTATGCAGGGATAGATTTCCGGGGGGATCTGGACGTGCCATTGCCACTAGGATCGGCATATGGCGATATAGGTAACGAATCTCGACCCTCACTCTTTTTAAAAATTTTGAGTTATTTATTTTTTCTGTATTTTCTTGATTATATGGAATCAAAAAGACATGTTTTTGGGTGACAACACATAGTGACATCTACCATTTGCATGCAGATGTGGGACCACGGCAGCCAGAGGGCTTCCCACGTCATAGATGGAGGGGAAGAGGAGATGACATCATGGGTGTGGATGTGGAGCGAACACTCCAGAGCATTCATACCAAATTTGTGAGACTGACTCATAGAGTTCCCATGGCGCAAGTCGAGGAATTGTCTGATGCCATGCAGCGGCAGGTGGTGGGTGTACCACGCATATGGGTGCGTTTATTTCGATGGATGGCTAGAGTTGTAGTTACGTTCCATGATCACAACCCTCTTCCTACACCACAGGATTAGAGTCATGGGAGTGTATAAATTTTGTACTACCATGTATTATATGATGGTGGCTTAAAAATCCCCAATTTTGTATCATGACACTATGTATTATCACATTTTTGATGTATATAAATTTTTTTATGGTGATCGGTTTATTTATTTACATGTGTAAAAATGTGTTTGTGATTAATTTACTATGAATGAAACAAATACCAATCTAACACACAGTTATCATATGAGTCAGCAACTTGATTATTATTTCTTGAAATGTGTATATATGTTATATGGTCAAATTGCCGTTCTAACAATCTCACACGTAAGAACCTTCTCAATAACGTCGGATCTCTAACATGGTACAAACCATTGAGTTGTGACACTACTAACTCAAAATCAAGACGTACCTCAAGAGATAGAACGCCATGCAAAATGGCATCGCGTAGAAGCTCAATAACGACGCTATATTCAGTAACATTGTTGGAAGATGGTCGTAGACATACACCTCCTGAAGACAGTACCTGACCCATAGGAGTATAAATAAACCAAGCAGCTGAGGCTGAGTGTTGAGTGTGACGGGTTGCACCATCTACAAATCCTATGTAGGTGGAAGATTCCCTTTACATCTGCCAAAAGAAACGAAAACTAATCACAAACCCGATCACGATAAGAAAAAGACCTAAACTATGCAAAGATGTACAATAATATACAACAAGCAGGCTTGCCTAAAGATTATGCATAGTATTTTTTGAGATAGAACCCATTTCTAGGCTCTACCAAAGTTGTTCCTTCGTAATCGACTAACTCATAGGCACCCTTCTATAACACACACTTGACCACGTAAGGACCATGCCACATAGGATTAAATTTCCCTGCCCCCAATGGTTCTTTCGGTTGATCCCACAAAAGGACCAAGTCTCCTTCACTAAAAACTCTTGGACAAACAGATCTATCGTACTAGACCTTAACGAGATGCTTATTAACCTCTAGAGCCACCAAGGCATCCCGAAGCTGCTCATCGAGTTGCTCGAGGTGAACCAAACGCTCCTCCAAGGGTGAAGTGTCTGGTAAGAGTTCCACAGCTAGCTTCAATGAAGGAATTTTGCATTCAACTGGAAATATCGACTCCACTCCATGCACAAGCTGATATGGAGAAAAACCAGTGGCAGTCTTAACCGCGGTTCAATATGCCCACAAAGCAGGATATAACATAATGTGCCAATTGTTCTTGATTTGTACGGTGGTTCGTTGGAGAACGGATTTGAGTGATTTATTCAATGCCTCAACCTATCCATTCGCTTGGGGGTAGTAAGAATATGAATGTTATTGCTTATACCCTAACTTGGATGCCAACTCTTCCATCATACGGTTCTGAAAGTGCGAGCCATGGTCAGTGACAAGCTCTTTCGGAATCCCAAACTGAGTAATGATTTGGTTGAATACAAAGTGAGTGGTTGTCTCACCATTGGATTTTACTGTAGGCATAGCCTTAGCCCATTTTGTGAAGTAATCAACAGCCACTATAATGTGATGGTGCCCCCCAGCCGAAGCTAGTTTGCAATACATAAAATCGAGCCCCCACTTAGTGAATGGACCAGCGGTGATAATGGGATGTAATGGGGCAGGTTTTGAGTGCATATTACATGTGAACACCTGGCAAGGGTGGCACCTCTTGACCGCATCAATGCAATCTTTAAAGATCGACAGCCAGAGATAACCCACTCTCAAAATATTTTGAGCTGTAGAAAGCCCAGATAAATGACCACCACACGCCCCTCCGTGGCAATCATTCAGCACAACCTCAGCCTCGTCATGAGTTAAACAACACCGTAAAATGGAATCTACCCCACTGTGGTACAAAGTATTGTCCACTATAAGGTAGTTCTTAGAGACGTGACGTAATCGTCGTCGTTCATCTCACGAGAGGTGAGTAGGGGTCCTCTATGTTTGCAAATATATTATGATATCTCCATACCATGGGTCCAATGTAGAGATTAAGAATATGTGTTCATCAACAAACGTATCTTCACATACCAACTCCTCGGTCTCAATCAGAAAATCCGATATGAGTTTTGCAAAGACTAAAGACTTCTTTGATTTTGCCGAAACAAAATTAAGATCAAATTCTTGCAAAATAAGAATCCATTTATTATACTTTCCCCCAATCATCCTTCGTGTGAGGACGAACTGAAACGGATTGACATGGGCCACAACCAAGGTCTGGCGAAGGAGAATATAATGTCTCAAACGCTAAACTGCATGTACGGTAGCTAAAGCAAGCTTCTCGACATGAGAATAATGAATCTCTGCGTCAATAAGGTTTTGGCTCAGATAATATATGACATACTCTTGGAGCTCCTCATCTTCCTGAACCAATGCCATACCAATTGTCTCTAAGTACACGGCCACATATAATAAGAAATCACGACTATAATCCGGAGTACTAATCACCGGGGCCAATGCTAGGGCTTGCTTGAGTGCATCGAAGGAATTCTGGGCTCGCTCATCCCAATAAAAGGGGGTGTCCTTCTTCAAGAGATGCATGAAGCCTCTAGCCAAATTGGCAAATTTGACAACAAATATTCATAAGAAGTTTTCCATGCTTTGCAAACACTGAAGATGATGAATATTATTCGGGGGAGACAACTAAAGTATTGCCTCAACCTTCAAAGGGTCGACTCTTATACCCTCTTTTGAAACGATGAATCCTAACAAATGACCTGACTTCATGCAAAATATGCACTTATGAGGATTTAATCTAACTGAATAGTGCCGGCATCTTTCGAATACCAATCTCAAGTGATAGAGATGACGCATTCTCATACGAGAATGAGCACCGAGGTCATCCAAAAATACTTCAATAATAGACTTGAGATCGTGGAAGATCACGGTCATCGCCCACTAAAATGTAGCTCCAGCATTTTTAAGGCCGAAAGGAATTTTTTGATATGCAAACATTCCCCAAGGACAAATAAATGCAGTCTTATGTTGGTCCTCAATTTTAATATGTATCTGATTATACCCGGAAAAGTCGTCCATAAAGGAGAACACTTCGCTCCCCGCACACTCATCCAAAATCTGATCCATAAATGGTGTGGGGAAGTTATCCTTAGGACAGGCACGATTCAAATCACAGAAATCAGTGCATATGCAGATCGCTCCCTAATTCTTATCCACCAGAATGGGGTTTGAAACCCACTCCGTCAAGGGAATGGGATAGATGAAACCGGCTTTCAACAGCTTCTCTATCTCTACCTTAATGGTGGGTGCTTTCCTAGGATTCACGGCGTGTAAATGTTGAACAGGCTTAGCGTTGGTGAAAGTATTAATCTCATGTTTGACAATCTAAGGGTCAATACCTGGCATCTCGTCGTAAGACCAAGCAAAAATATCGTTGAATTCCTTGTAGCTCGGTATATTCTAGAATCTCAGCATGGGAACATTCCGCCCCAATATAGACATTCTCTATTGTGCCAGGATTGTGAGAAATGTTGATAGGAATCATTGACGATATGTTCGCCATGTTTCCAGCAGCCATCGGACCAAGAGATATTAATGGAACCATAGGAATACCAACTTTCTGACTAAGAATCTCCCTATAATCCTCATGCTCCAAATGGTCAAGCGCTGGAAGGAAGTACGATCTATGATGAAGTTCCTCCCATGGTGGCTCAACTCTCGACATAGCCTCAATAATCGCTTCATCTGAAGGGAAAACCATATCAAGACAGTCGTGGGCATGAGAATACTGTACTGCCCATGCCGGCAGCACATAGGGTTCTTCCTCCTCCGTCCGCGAAGAGGAAGAAATAGGCTTTACAACACTCTTGAGATTATCTTGATAATCTATCATGGCTGCAGGCAACGGCACACTCATCTCGACAGGCTTATTCTAAGTACTCAGTGAAGGAAGAATCCGAGGATCTTCCATATGACTTGTGCAAAAAGGCACCGATATTGTAGAAGTCGAAGCCTCATCGAAACTAGATCCTATCATGAGGATCGGTGTAGGTCAACTAAAGCTTCCCATGAGGGATGGATACATGCCTACACCCACACTCCCAGTTGCTGGCTGAGAGTGCTCAACGATTGGGATTGAAGTTCCCAAAGATGCGGTAACAGACGGATTCTTGAATGTCATATGATCAATCGTTACAATATTCCCGTTATGTGGAAAGCATACAATGCGAAACAAGGAAGAAGCAGCAGCTTGCATACTGTACATCCAGTTCCTACCCAGTAGGAGATTGTAGTCAAGGGGTGCATCAACCACCTCAACCTCTATCACAATGGTCTTCCCCCCCAAATGGAAAGCAGTTAACATAGTGGCTGATTTAGACAGCTCAGGAGAACCGAGACCCTTCCAACAGGCCAAATACATCACAGAAGTAGTAGTGCCCTCGTCAATCACAGTACATTTGACAGTCATACCAAGACATTCTACGTGCACCAAAAGAGACACATAGTAGGGCAAGCGAGGCTGATGTCCTGTGGTTTCAAATTTGATCACAGAGGAAGAATCATCATCGTTCACACCAAGGGCAGAAAGCAACGCCTTCCTTTGCGAAGGACAACTCTGAAGCACTTCCAATGCAGACATCGCACAAGGAGTGTGGCCCAAATCCTCGACAACTGAATAATTATGGGTGGCTCGGGCATTTGGATTATGCCCTGAATGCTTAAGGACTCCCTTAGGAATGCGAGGTACAGCCTCAGGTTTATCCGTAGGTTTATCCGTAGGTTTCTCAATGCGCAAAGGGGTTCCTGGTGGATCAGGTTCTTTTCCTGAACTGGGTTGTGACGAACTATAGTCTTTTGCACGAGTCACAAACTTGGTATCACGGACCATGTTAATGCACCCACGACCACTACCCTCTAGTGGATCATCATCACTATACTGGTCATGGGACTTTGAGTTCATATTCTGGTTATGAGGTAAAAAGTTCGTTAGCACAGCTGGGCCTTGTACTAAGAATCTCAAAGCTTCATCAATCTGAGGGCAGTGATCTTCCTTACAAATATTGTAAGGGAATTTAACCTTACGTTTCACTTGCTTGTCCCCCCCAGCATTTCCACCGTTCTTGTCATTATTTTGAGCATTCTCATTCTTATTCCCACCCTTTCGATTATTATTTTACCCTTTCTTCTATTCCATCCGGGTTGCTGGTTACCCTTCTGGTCCAACGACTACACAGAATTTACATTCACCGTTTGGGTGGGTTGAGATGAAGTTGAAGCTTGTCCTGAGGCAGATTGGTTGATTGACAATTTACTATCTTGTTTTGCAACCGAATCCACAGGTTTCACACTTGCACAACCCACAATGCCATTGGCATGTGGTCCAGGTTTGACTTTGGGATCGAAACTGGAACGAGGAGCATTGGGAATAATCTCATACAAAAAACTGGACTGAGCATAGATCAAGTCCAGTTCCTACACCCTAAAGATCGCTTGATCCTCATTCTGCACTTCGGATGTGGAAACATCCATTGCTATATACAGCAATAACGACTGGAGGAACCACTCAAGAAGGAATTTCGGCGGTATAAAGGCTTTAATTAATCTCTTCCGTCTACGCCACTCTTGAATATGATCAGAAATATGGGTGGCTTTATCTTGCCGAAATGTCAACAAGAGTTCAGTACCAATGTCATAGCGCACTAGTAGATGGAAGTGATTAAGAAAAGTCATCGCAAGGTCATCGAACAAAGTAAAAGCCCCCCTAGGTAACTCTATATACCATTTCGCAGCAGGCCCTGTGAGGATGCATTGAAATAGTCGCAAAATGGACTGAGTCCTGATGTAACGAATTCGAAGAGTACCAAAGGTGAAACATAGTAACGTGTTCACTTAGATCCTCTCTCGGTTTGCCTTTGAACTTAGGTATGTCTGAAGGAAGCTTGGTAGGGATAGCCGGCCAAGCCAGGTCGTGAGCCACAGGATCGTTCGTAAGTCTCAATAAGTCAGGAAGGTTAAGGATCACAAGGAAAGGGAGCCTAGGATGATGAGGTCGATGGACCGCTCCCTGGTTCATATAGGGTTGATTAACACCATGGCCTTGACCATGGTGTCCTCTTCCTGTCTGACCCGTATAGGGTGGCGTGGAAGTACCATAATATGGTGGACCTTGGCTAGTAGGAGCTACAAAGCTGTAATTAGGAGAGTAAGCAAGTTGTTGATATCTGCCTCCATAAGGTGAAGAAACATGTCCATACTACATCCCTTGATAAGGTCCATAGGTCATCGCATGCGATGCCCCATGAGACACTCCGTAGGTAGAAAGATACGCTCCAGAAGTAGGGATATATGCCCCGGAAGTAGCAAGGTGACCTCTAGAAGCATGAACATAACCTCCCGATGCAGCGGGTGGTATGTGGACTTGAGACACAATTGGCCTAGTAACTGCAGTATGGACCTGAATCGTAGCCATATATCGGCTCGAAGGAACACATGAATAAGGTGGAGGATGAACATTTGAAGAACTAGGGGCCGAGGACGAAGGAACTTGAGTAATAATATATGTATTACCGCCTATCATCACTCGTCTCAGATCTGGTATCCTAATCGGATCACTAACCCTAGACCTAGGAGGGAGGTATGATGTAGCTTCCACCACTGGGACGGAAGGTGCAATGTGACTAGTGCTCCCAAACCTCTCCGCATGGTAAGGAATGAGAGTGCCCCCGGGCATAGTGCTAGGCTCAAAATCGGATTCGACATGAAATGTCAAATCATGCAGAGGAAAACCAGACGTAGCATAACTACCATAGCTAGTAGTGGCGGGTTCAAAATGAGTCTCGGCGTCCCATGGCATGCCATACCGGTAACGCATCAATGGGGAATCCGACCTAGGGTGAGTAGGTCTATCATGTATGGATCCTATCTCAGAAATCATAGGACCTAACTCGGCTAAGTCGGGTGACGGATCATAAGTAGGTGTAAATTCCCCATCGTCTACATGAATGGGAGGAGGTGGTTCAGGAATACGTTCTAAAGAATCCCCCATGGTGTGTGAATCAATGTGTGACATAGTCCACCCGAACTGTCTAGGTCTCTCTCCCAAAGGAGGAGGAGAAGTAGAAGGTGGAATTCTTGCTAAACGACGAGAATGGCATGGAACTGCACTTGAATCCACAATGAATCAAAAAATAGCAAAGACTCTCTATTTACATAAACCCTAGGCCAACTAGTGTGCACAGAGCAATCACTAATAAAATCTAAAGCCAAATGCAAGAAAACAAGGGATGGATAAGTGAGCTCCTGAAATAAGCAGGTATGTCTCGCCTAGGAGAGGCTTGAGACTCCCATACACAACAAGCGAAGGTACGTAACCAATTATTGTGGCCCTCAGCTTCAACGCATAAAGCGATTGTGCTGTCCGACCCCAACCTAGCCGGGACACCTGCAGAATAACCTCTACAAGTACCCCCTCGATATCCTAGGTAAGGTCACTAAGGTAAGGTCACTAAGGTCACCTCAATATACTCAATGCTCAGGCGGACATTCGCAGGTGGGATTGATTGTATGGGCAGGGTAGCAAAGCCCGAAACTCTCGAAAGAGCCCCCAGATACAAATACAATCCTGGAAATATCTCCAGTGCTACTCAGTTATGACTAGGGGTCATCCCCATCAATAACCGCTCACACTGCCTCGTGCTTAACTCCCTTTTGAGAGGAGGATCTTGAGAACACTGGTTATACCAAGGATTTCACACACTCACCTGGACAGACACCTAGATGTTGTTGTTTAGTGATCTTGGAGAATTGACTTACAATGAACTATTCCAAGATCCTAAAACCTAAGCTTGTTGGTGCAACCTAGAAAAGAAAAGAGTGTAATTCATTTTATTTAACGTTGATTTTAGTTGTCTTTTTTACTCAAAAATAGGATATGGTCGTGCAACTAGTGGTGTTATGACGCAACAAGAAGTAAAATGCACACCTAACAATCAATGCAAATGCATTGTGTCCATGAAAATAGGGTATGCTACTACGTGAAATACACAATTCTTCTTCAAATGATGAAAGCAAATTTCCTATATGAAGTCCTAACTAGTACTCCAAAGAAAATCTATCTAATGCAAGTACAATGCAAAGTGAAAAATGCAATGCATGATGATAAGCAAATGTTTTTGGATTTTTTGAAAATAAAAGAGATACAAAAAGCAAAAGAATGATTCTACGACCCCTAGACTCTGCAAGCACATGCGAATAGCACTCCAGCAAAGCACTAAGGTAAAATAACTCTAATGCACTAATCTCAAACAAAAAATCGAAAATGTCATGACAAGAACTTTTCTATAAAAAAAAAATTAGGCAAAAAAGAACGTTTCTGGTCAGAAACAGAGGTCAAAACAGACTCAGGTAGTGCCAAAGGAGACTCAGCAACTATTAGAATTCACCCATCAACCAACTATATTCCCCAAAAAGGAAAAATCAAAGGCATATGCGACTGTTCGCAGTAAACCCACGTGTATACGCGGAAACCGCAAAGGAAACCGCGTGTATACGTGAATGTAAATCAAAAACCTACGTATAGGAAGAAAAGGTGCAAAAACTCAAGGAAAACAAGTAGACTGAGACAAACTTTACACCAATCAGACTCTACCAGGCATACATGCCCCCAGACCCGACACAGAAACAAGAGAGAAAGAGCAATTCAAATACATTGAATGCCAAGAAAACAACCCCCAAAGGACAACTACTAGGAACTCCCCAGCGGAGTCGCCAATTCTGTTATGGAGAGAAATTCCTATGGCTTGGGGTACCACAACAGACAACTTGACTCCAGAAATCAATCTTTCCCAATATTCAATAGAAATAAAATGTCTAACACTAAAGGATCAGACCTCATACCTTATTCCGGACGGTTGAAGTAGATCCCCGTTGAGCTTTCCAATATTCAGCTTGGATTGCTACATTACTTCCTCAACAACAAGTAAACAATACAAGCATTCTATATATCATGGTGTTAGATCTATTCTAGCATATATAATCAATAATGTAAAAGCATTTGACATAATGCCATGGCTAAAATATTCATTCAAATACACATCATTGGACAGGAAAAGATATTTCTATTAATATAAATCAGAGATTACAAGATACAACCTTTGATGGCATGTCTGCGAACCGGAGAAACTGAATCCCCCACTTGGGTCTCCACCACTTCAATCCTCCATCTCTCGATAGCAAGCTCACAAGCAAAAGGAAAGCTTGGGAAGAACACAAAAGTGCTCCAAGGGACAAAGGGATGCAGAATCAATCATAAGTTCGGCAACAATGGACTATAGTTTCGTTGCTCTCAATTCTCTCTTATGCCTTCAATGTACCAAGGGGTTCCTTATATAGCTTTTCAAAGAGGTAATGAAAGGTCGAATCCGAGTGATCTCAAGGCATAGGGAAGGCTAGGAGTCAGATGAGTCGAATCCATGTCAAGGAAAACTCCAAAAGGATTTGGATTATGCACACATCCCGATGTACACAGTTTTAGTGGTCAAACCCGTGTATGTACGTGATTATAAGGTTAAAATTCGCGTATAGCATTTTTTATGTGTTTTTAGGGATGATCAAGGAAACATCAAAGGACAAAAATGGTCCATAGGGGCTAAGGGGTCTGCAGTGGGACAGGGGAAGGCCATACAAAGTGTGATTCACCTAGAGTGGTGAAATCTGCTATAACAGTGTCCGTCTGCCTTCTTCTTGACTTCGTTCTCCAAATTACAGGTATGCATTGCTTTTAATAAATTGAACACTGTACATAAATTCAATTTCGATTCTATTTACATTTTTTAATTGTATTTTGATTTCTAGTTGTGCAGATGACAGTTCGCATCATCTTGGGAAGGAACCCCTTCATAAAAGAACCAGTGTTCATTTCACAGGTAAGCCCCGATTACGAAATGGCTCCTCCTGCATGTTCAAACCTTAGGGGGAAGTTGCAGTTGGAAGAAGTTACTACTTGGTGTTTCCAGTTCTTGTATTATTGTTCTTCAGTTTATTAGTTTTGTTTTTGTTTAAACCCTCGCTTATAGCAGGGTAATCTCCAGCTTTGAGCTGGTTTGTAGACTATGTTTTAAGTTAAATTCTTCTTGGCCTGTGAAGTAATAAACAATTTTCTTTTTAAAGAAAAGCATAAGGGTTTTTTTCCTTGAGCTTGAACTCAGTTTATCTTTAAGTAGTTATTATGACTTTGTAAACTTAGGGTTTATACCCTATTCGACTGTGTAATAATAATAATTTCAATGTGTTTATATTTGTTTACGAGAAACATTAATAGTGGTATGATGACTGTAACTCAGTCATAATATAATATTGTTAAGATCAGTAATTTCGAGCTAGGGTTTCATTTATGAAAACCTGGTTTTTAAATAATTCCTTTTTAATTTATTTAAATAAGTTTTTTTTTGTTACTCGTAAAACATATAATGCTTAAGTTATTATCATTAATTTTATATAATGAAATTCCTTGAATTACTTCTATATATGAATATGTCGTCATAAAGACTATAATCAGTCTTCATTAGTTCAACTTTCTTTAATAATAACGCATCAAATACTAGATTTATAACTCACTGATTTCTTGTTATTAAAATTAAAAAAATAATAAAGGGTTTCGACCCTATGGTTACTCTTCCTGTATAACCTATTAGTAAATTCAAAAACATCTCTTATATCAATAAGCATTTCATTTATGAATTTGCTACTATCCTATTCTTATTGTTTAATCTACTGAAGTTGACAAGTTGAAATTGTTTAGAAATCGACTTTTGTAAATTGTTTTAGTTTATTCATTACATTTAAATACTTCTAGTAATACTCTATTTGCTTATTTGTAAATGTTTAAACTTAGTTTAATTAAAATTATTAGTAAATAAGTTATATGGTTAGTGGTTATAGCTTCAATGAATTGAGTGCAACAAAAATAGTTTAACTTCATTTGTTTACTGTTTTAAGCAACTGCTTATAAAAGAAAATATGTAGTCAATATAACACTACTTTCCTTACCGCATATTTTAAGTTAAATAACAAGTATAAGTACTGTGTATAAACATGACATATTAACTAATAGTATATCCTCTTAACTTAATAACTCTTCCACTTGTAGTGGAATACTGCTATTTTATTGTCAGAACCTTTACATACACAAAAAAAAATACATAGATAACCAGGTTAAATACCTAAATTCTGAATACATTCTTTGCTATTCTGAAATGCATTTAAAATATGTTCATTTCAGTTTCTTCTCATTCCTTCATCTAAATTTAAATACACTACTTGTGCTGGAGTATGGTCTAGTCCTTCCAGATGTGGAAAAACATAGGTAAGTATTATTTCATCCAATACGGATTCAATATTCAAATAACTAAAAGATTACAAGCTTTAACAGTTCACTACAAAACATGTAAATCATTCATTATTCATTCATTCTTAGATATAAACTTTTAACACAGTAAATAAAAGACTGTAGAACCTATTTTAAGCTGGACAACAACAGCATTGGGAGGTCGTTCCTCCCTACCAACTCCTGGAGAGCACTCAAACAACGACTTCTCAAGAACCCCGAGCCTGTTCCTGGTCTCCTTGGCTAAGAACTGGTGGAGCATGCAACAAGATACTAGTCCAATGACTCAGTACTAACTCTACACTTAGCAGTAAGATCCTTCAACTAAAAAGTTGCACTAGATCACTTTCTACAGTTTTACCCCTCAAAAACATTCCACAAATTCTCTTCCCAATGAAATCCTCTGAAGTACATTCACCTGAATGGTTCTCTTCTTGGAATGAGCAGCCTCAGCTCTCTTCAATGGGTATTTTTATTAAGATTTTCTTGGTCTTTTTGGGTTAATTGTTATTAATTGAGCCACCTGCTCTGATCCCACTTTCTTGGGGGATGATGACCCCAAATGTAGGGAGGTTGCCACCTACAACATTGGAAGTGTTTGAGGATGCTGCCACTTGTCTATTTGCTCTCCACCTAGTCTCCTCCACTAACTTGACCAGTAAACACTCTTTTAACAACTCTCCCAAGCTATTGTCTCCACTTTTATTTATTTATAATTAAAATATTTAGAATTACATTCACACCCTTGATTTTGCTAAGTCATCATTTATAACTTAGCATAAAATTTAACATATTGTCTTGAAATACAATCAAATATGATAATATATTTTTTTACAAAATTGGGGCATGTGACATACACACCCCCTTAGAATATAACATCGTCCTTGATGTTATTTATTCTTCATCCTTAGAATTCCCCTAGAACAGAATTTGATATGCATCTCACATTTTACTTTCCAATTCCCAGGTGGCTTCCTTTGGACTAAGGTGCTTCCATTGCACCTTCACCTATCCAATGGTGTGGTTCCAAAGTGTAATCTCCCTCCTTTTGAGGATACAATCCGGTTCCACCAGAAAATATCCTTCTGGTTCCACCTATACATCATTCCAGTTAACAACATGAGTAGCATCATGAACATATTTCTTTAAAACGAAAATATGAAAAACATTATGAACTCTTAAATTAGGTGGTAATGCTAATTTATAAGCTACTTGTCCAATCCTAAACAGAATTTCAAATGGGCCATAGTAATGAGGTGCCGATTTTGCACAACTCCCCAATATCAGAGAGCTCTTTTTGGGCCTTACCTTCATGAACACATGTTCACCTACCTGAAACTCCTTTGGAGTTCTTTTTAAGTCTGCTTGACTTTTATACCGATCCTGTGCCACTTTCAGATTTTTTTGCACTTGTTTTATAATTTCTTCCATTTCTTTTAATAGTTTTGGACCTAATACCAATCTATCTACTGAATTACTCCAAGAGATAGGAGTATTACATTTATGTCCATATAAAATTTCAAAAGGACTAAATCTAGCTAATGTCTGATAATTATTATTATAAGTAAATTCTACCAGATGTAAATGGTCCTCCCATTTACCAAGATGGTCTTTCACATACATTCTTAATAGATCTTCTAATACTTGGTTTACCCTTTCAGTTTGTCCATCTGTTTGAGGATGGAAAGAAGTACTAAAATTTAATGTGGTGTTTAACCCTTTAAAAAAAAACTTCCAAAAGTTTCCTGTATACTTAGGATCTCTATCTTAGATTATGACTTTTGGTACTCCATGTAATCGAAAAATATGTTTTAGAAAAATATCAGCTATGTTTGCATCTTTATAAGTAGTTTTAATAGGTATAAAGTGAGCTTCTTTGCTTAACTTTTAAACTACTACCATGATAGAATCATTTTGATTTTGATTTATAAGCAGTCCCGTAATAAAATCTAGACTAATTATCTCCCATTTCCAGCTAGAAATGGGTAATGGCTGGAGTAATCCAGCTGGGTGTTGATGTTCAGTTTTCACATGTTGACATTCAAAACACCTAGCAATATATTCTGCTACTTCAGTCTTCATATTTGGCCAAAACTACTCTTTTCTTAACATAGCTATAGTCTTTTGATAATTTGGATGACCTGAGTATGGAGTTTTATGAATTTAATCAAGAATTAATAGCTTAAATTTAGGTACGTTAGGTACATACATTCTGTCTTTGTACAGTAAAAATTCTTTTGCATTTAAAATGTAACCTTTACTTAAGCTTTATGTTGGATTTTCTTTAGTTTTAGCTTGTAAGCTTTGGTAAATTTCATCTTGTTCTATTCCTTCTTTAAGCTGTTCATCCAAATCTGTAGCATTAGTGTTGATAGCTGCTGCAAAATTCAGCCTTGCATTCCTACTTAATGCATCAGCAACTTTATTTTCTTTAGCTTTTTATGTGCTGAATTTCAAAATCATACTCACTTAAAAAAGCTAGCCACCTAGCTTGTCTGGAATTTAAATTAGGTTGATCTAACAGATACTTCAATCCTTTATTATCAGTCATTAAAATAAATTTTCTGCCAATTAGGTGATGTCGCCACATCTTTAAAGTGTGTATAACAGCTGTTAATTCCAGATCGTAAGTTGCATAATTATTTTCATGAATTTTTAACTTTCTAGATTCGTAGGCAATAACATGCCCTTCTTGAGTCAGAACACCACCTAAGCCATCATTGCAGGCATCAGTTCACACTAAAAATTCTTTATTAGGATCAGCTATTCTTAAAATAGGTGCGCTAGTTAATAGAGTTTTTAACTTTTTAAATCTTTCCTCACATCTCTGATTCCAGTCGAACTTCTTTCTCGTCTTCTACAAGGAAGTTATCAGATTCACAATCCTTGAAAAACCTTCAATGAACCTCCGGTAGTAACTGGTAATGCCCATGAAAGATTGAACATCCGTTACATCCTTAGGAATTGGCCAATCTTCGATTACTCTTGTCTTTTTAGGATCTACTGAAATCCGATTCCTTGGTCACCACATGACCTAAGTACTGAATCTTATCCTTGAAGAAATCGCATTTACTAAACTTTGCGAAGAGTTGATGTTCTTGCAACTCCTGTAAAACAATCTTTAAATGTTCTATATGTTCTTCTTCAGTTTTTGAATAGATTAGAATGTTTTCAATAAACATGACCACAAACTTATCTAAATACTTATGCATAATGTTATTCATTAAACACATGAAAACAACTGGGGAATTAGTAAGCCCGAATGGCATGACGCCAAACTCGTAATGACGATATCTAGTTCTGAAAGTTGTCTTAAAGATGTCGTCATCTTTAATCCTGAATTGATGACATCTAGACCTTAAATTTGTTTTTGAAAACACTATGGCTCCACGTAGTTGATCAAACAGATCATCTATACGTGGCAACGGGTATCGATTTTTAATGGTCATCTTATTTAACTAACGGTAATCTATGCAAAGTCGCATGGTTCCGTCCTTTTTCTTAACGAAGATGACAGGTGCCCCCCAAGGAGACACACTTGGTTGAATATACTTTTTATCAATTAGTTCTTTTAATTGAGACTTTAATTCATTAAGTTCCAGTATGTTCATTCGATAAGGGGCCTTTGAGTTAGGTACTACACTAGGTACTAGCTCAATGGTGAAATCCAATTCCATTTTCAGAGGTAGTCCCGGAATTTCTTCAGGGAATACATCAACATATTGTCTTAAGACAGGTATGTCTTCCAATTTTAACTTATCTGTCTTAATCAGACTCTCCTCATCAATTATTGTTACTGCATAAGCTTTACATCCCTTCCTAACAACTCTCTTAAGCGGTAGGGCAGAAATCTACCTTATAGTGGTTTTTCAGCTCATAAAAACTCTTTGGCTCTCTCATCATAATACTGCTCAGACAAGAATTTCTTTTTGAAATACCTTTTAAAGGTACTCCAGTTTACATTTTTCTCTTTTATTCCCTTAAATATTTTCAAGTCCTGCCACCAAATGTCAGCCTTTCCTGAGAGGTTATATATAGCCATTCTAGCCTTTAACTGGTTAGAATAGTTATATATTTGGAAGTAATTCTTCATCCCAGATAACCAGGATTCAGCTTCCTCCCCCTTATCAGTCTCTCCATTAAAGGTTGGTGGTTTTATCTTTTTGAATTATTCGGAAATCTCTGTTGGAGCAGGGTCCCGCAGCTACAGAAGAAGTTGCTAGTTTAGCGGATAGACAGTTTTGGCGGAGAGAAGATAAGATAGAGCTACGATGCCGTAGCACGTTTCCAGCTATAGAGCAGAGCTGGAAACCATGACTTTTAAGATAGAAAAGTCAAGAAAGGAAACGATACCTAAGCGGCCGGGAAGAGAGAGCTCACCCACTGCATTGAAGGCAGCGGCAGAAGAGAGGAGGGCTCAACGACCCTCGTAAAGGAAAATGAGCAATGAGGCTGAAGCATTGAAGACGAAGGACAGAAAAGTGAAGCGGTGCACAGTACCCATGATCAGCGCCAGGAAGCATGGAAGACTGCAGAGAGCTGTGGTGTGATGAAAAGCGGCTACCTCAAGTACAGATATGGCCGACTGTCACTAATTAGGGTTTGGGTTACTATTGGGATAGGCCCATAGTGTTGTAATGGCAAGACCTTCGGGCTGCCTATAAAGGGATATATGTTGTATTGTAAAAGGTTGGCATTTTGGACATTTTGGGCATTTTAAGCCATCCAGCTAGTCGGATAACATATAGTTAGCCATTGAGTCTGTTAGCTCACAGTTATCTTGTATTGTAATAGAGTTGAGCTCTGGTTCTGTATTAGCGGTAGCAATCTTACTGTAACCAGTAGCTGTCTTATAGAGCGTGCATGTAACGATCCGCAGGGATCGACAGAGAGGGAAGAGTATATTGTAGGAGAGCAATATAGAGGAGAAAAGAGACCTAAGAGAGAAGATCTTGAGCTGCATATGCGGTGCAACAGAACTGTGTTTTACCTTCCCCTGAGCTATAATAAAAACACAGTTCTGTGGACGTAACTTCTATCCTGGAGGTGAACCACGCTAAAATCGAGTGTTATGTGATTGACTTATGTGTTATGTTTACGTGTACATTTATCAGTTATTTCATGGACTTTGTTTATAGTATAATGAATGAATGTGTTAAACAATTTATAGCAATATAGAAGGATAAACATAAGTTGAAGTCTCTGGCATGTTGTATGTGGGTTCATTTATGCTTTGCTTGAACAGTCACTAGCCGCAGTGTTAAACAGCATGTCATATTGAGTATTGCAAGTCGACACGAACCATGCTAAGTGCGCTGAGCAGCAGGAGTAGGATATCGCAGGGAGGCGATACCGCACCGGCAGAGGAGCTACGGTGCGCAATACCATAGGTTAAGGGCTTAGTGTTGGGAGGAAGTTACGTGTTTCCTGGTGCGAGACGATGTGATAAGGATGGAGTCATCGCGATTCAGTGAAAGTGCGCAATGTGGAAAGGGTCCGCACGGCAGTAGACGGGATGTCTCGCGGCTAGAAGAGCTGCGAGACGAGGAAATCATGCAACGCGAGCAGAGGAGTCGTACGATGCGCAGAGAAAGAGACCTCGCAGCTAGAAGAGCTGTTAGTCGCAAGTAGGACTGCCACAGAACCTAGTCCAAGACACTTGAGTCCTTGGCCAACCCATTAGAATCACTTCGGGTGAGACTTCAGGCCACTTTGCGGTCTATCGCCGAAAGGGCCAGTGAGCTAGGGGTGTTGTTGGTTAAATATAGTAAACCCGGGTCTGCCCATGATAGCCAACAAATGGTTCCATTGTCGGCTTTGAACAAATAGAGCGCTGATGTTCTAGTGGCGTCCTACGAGAGATGAAAATAATGAGTGGGTTTGGTCTAACCTGAAAGAGTTTGTTGAACGAGAGAATAGGAGCCCTAAACTAAACACAGAGGCCTGGTTACAAAAACATATCATTACAGACATACATGCGATATTTTTTGCTACCTTTGGAACCGAGCTTTATGACTGGTTAGCAAAGCTAACTGATACAGGCATATTCAAAAAGAAAAGATACATTGTCTGGACACCAAAGCTGATTCAGACCGTGGAGAACCTTGATAATCCCCTCACGAGGGTAGTAGACTTCTGGCTTGTGAGTGTGCTAGGAGGCTTCATCACAGAGTTTGCAGTTCACCAGACAAAAAGTTTCAGCAAGGCTGAGCGCTACTTCTTCAAAAGATATTGTGGTAAGTACCTAAGATCTTTAAACTTGTCCATTAAGATGCTATTACATGAAAAAGGAACAATGGATCTAGTTTCAGATGAATAAGTAGAAATAGTAATGTCACAAGAGTTTGAAAGTGATTTTGATGACATTGGAAGAACACGAAGTGGAAAGAAGTATAGAGTAGATTTCAGATCTCCAATATTTGAAGACAGTCCAGATCATACTAGACAGCAGAGTCATAGTACCACAGAAGGAACAGAGGGGGTTATCCCTTACCACCCTTACACCCCACAGAAACAGACCGGGACTCAGAACAATCCCATAGGAACTCCATCTAGTAGCTCACAGACAGTACCTACCACCACTACATCACCTCCACCTACACCACCGAGTGGTAGTAACACAGTAAATCAACATCCACCACGAAGAAATAGAATGGGGGATGATATGAAGCTACCTATATTTAAGGGAACAGGGGCAGAAGACCTAGAGCAACATTGGTTTCTATGTGAAGCCATGTGGACCATTAAAACAATCAACGATGATAATCTTAAACTTGTACAGTTGGTCACCACACTCAGAGATCGAGCTTTAACATGTTACATAAAGTATACCCTAGTACCCAAGACACTTTCCCAGGTCAAGACCGCCATGATTAAAGAGTTTAAGAAACCTAAGTCTGAGTCACAGTGTATTACAGAACTCAAAGATATCAAGCAGCTACCTACAGAGTCGGTGTGGGACTTTGATCAGAAATTCAAAGCCCTTATCGACCAAGTCAGTTTTGAGTTCGCGTCGAAGCAGCATAAGGAATGGTTTATTGCAGCACTGCTCCCTCACATCAGACTGTCGTTAATGTAGTAGAAACTCCAGACGCAGGATGACACGTTGGAGATGGAAATGAAACTAGAGGCTTCACCTCTAGCTGAGAGCAGTACAGGCATGGCAACTCTACAAAATCAATTGGCTAATCTCACACTACAGTTGCATGAACTTAAGAAAGGGAAAGAGGTTGCACAAGACATATGGTGCATAAAATGTAAAGCACGGGGCCATAGTAAAGACAATTGTCCGGTCTTTGTAGAATATATAGCAACAGGGGCTCCTAACCCCTTACCACAGACCCATGGACCATGGTGTGAAATATGTAAAATGCGAGGACATCTACCTCACCAATGCCCCTTACTTCAGAAGTACGTGCAGACACCTAAGAACCTATACTACGTCTTCTACAAGTCGATGGGCCATGACGAACACGATTGCAGAGCCTATGATATGATGGTTGGAGCAAAGCAAGACTTGTATAGAGTCCAATTGGAAACACAGGGTCCAGCAGCAGGACCACAGCAGGATCCGGCTTACGGTGGTTATGGAGGAGGATTCAGAGGATGAGGCCATGGAGGAGGCTTTGCACAAGGCAAAGGCTTTGGCAGAGGAGAAGGTTTTGGTCATGGTCGTGGCCCAGTTACTTGTTATAACTATGGAGTTGTACGACACTATTCTAGGGACTGTCAAAGCCCCACTACCACTTGTAACTACTGCAAATATTATGATCATACCATAGAGGAGTGTCCTACCTTGATAGCTAAGATCAGAGAACCTAAGCCAGCAGCACACCAGAACATCCAGCTTATTGCTGCTGAGCAGGCAGAGCCAGAACCAAGCGTCAATATTGTGACTGGTAGCGGTGTTTCTACCAGTAGGACATCGCAGGAGACCGAAAAGAACATAGGGCAGGAGTGGGTGCGCATATCTCCTAGTAAAGCAACACCACTCGACCTGCAGAAGAACAAACAGACATTTCAGGAAGCTAAGGCTTTATTTGATGAACCTACACAATCAGGATCACAGGTACCGCCGTTTAGGGGTGTACCACAGCAAGCACCTTGTGGCGATAGCCTTGTACATACATTGCAGGCTACCACATCAGAAAGATACAAGGAGGACGAGATGACAGGAAGTGTACATTCCTTCCTGTGGAGTTGTTTAAAACTTGTAAGAAATGAGCAAGCTATCACAGAACTTCAGCGCATCATAGATCAGTGTCAGCCATCTTCTTCCGTGAGCAGTAGTGTTCTATTCATAATATTATAGGACATACAAGAACAGGAAGAGAGATGCGACTCACAGCGTAGGTTGGCGAATTTGAAATGGATGAAGTAATCCTAGATCTAGGATCGGATGTGAATGTTTTGACTAAGTAGACATGGGAATAGATGGGTAGCCCTAATTTAATCAGATCACCTATCCATCTGAGATTAGCTAACCAGTAGAGAGTATCACCTCTGGTTCGGCAACCGTAGGTGCCAGTTGACATTGACGGAGTTCGCAGCTTTGTGGACTTTGAAGTGATAGAAATCATTGGCGACAGTAAACCGTATCCAACGCTACTAGGCATTGATTGGGTGATCAGTAACATGGTTTTTATCAACCTAAAGAGAAGACAAATGACCTTTGAGGACGCACAGCTCCGGGTCATCACACCGTTGGATCCTTTCCAGGGTCCTAGATATACCGAACCTATCTGAGCAGAGGAGGAGGCACATAACATGGAGAGTCTCTATCAGATGACCACAAACCAGAGTGACTATGTCAATCCAACGGAAGATGGGAACATTAGCTGGTGATGTGATAGCTCATGCGCATCAAATTCAGATGTGGGTCTAGAGAATTGGCAGAATAGACATCATTAAGTCTCAGCGCGCAGGTGCGCATACTTGACTAAGTCACTGCGATGGATTGGTGCAGAGATCAATGAGATTCCATCATATCATGGCCTGACAGATATCCAGGACTTCCTTGAGCAGTTTGAGCAATAGATTCCTTACGAGCAGAGGATCGCAGCTATGGACCTTGCAGTACGAGCCACACCTGCAAGATGGTGGTACGCACATAAAGAGAACATTGCATCATGGGATGATTTTAAAATATTGATGGCGATCAGATTTTCTGTTGACAGAGAGTATGTCCCACAGAATTACACATGAGAGAGTGACCCCTGGTCACACATTCAGACATACAAACAGAATTGGTCGAACATTCCCGAGGATGAATGCGTTCACCGATTCATTCATACTTTGGACACAGTTCCAAGGAACTGGTATACAGAAACTGAACTGCGCAAAGGAACAACAACATGGCCACTTATGATAGATAGCTTCCTACTCACCTTCACTTTTGAATCTGAGTATCCAGGTGTTGATCAGGCCCTACAAGTAATAAAGAACAAGATATTTGAAGACTGTACCATATCAGTGCTAGCTCAACCTGAGTGGGCTATCCAGCTAGAAGAGGCATTAGAGTGTTATAATTTTACATCAGAACCAGAGGAAGCGGATGAAGACCCTCGCAAAACCAAAATTTCAGAGTCAGAAGGGACTCACAATGTTGAGGGACCATAGTTAGAGATTCCAGCAATCACAGAGCCCATCAAGATTAAAAATATCAATATTGGCACAGACACAGAACCTAAGTTTTCCTCTATTGGAGACTATTGGAACGATGAAACAGTCGGACAGATTGCAGATTTGTTACATGACTATCAGGACCTATTTCCCACCAAGTTCACAGAGATGAAGGGAATATTTGGTGACCTAGGAGTCATGAGGATACCATTGAAGGAGGATGCTAGACCAGTCAAGCAGCACCCATATAGATTGAATCCACGCTACAAAGAAAAATTAAAGGATGAAATCAATAAGATGCTAGCAGTAGGCATCATTGAGCCGATAGAAGAAAGAGAATGGGTTAGCCCCATGGTCGTACAAGAGAAGAAAACAAAAGGGGACATCAGGATCTGTGTCGATCTGCGTAAGCTCAACGATGCATCGCTTCATGATCTGTTTCCGACACCATTCACTAATGAAGTATTAGACAACGTGGGAGGACAGGAGGTCTACTCCTTCACTAATGGATTTTCAGGCTATCATCAGATCAGAATACATCCATAAGATCGATCCAATACCACCTTTGCAACAGAATGGGGCTCGTTCCAGTATATGGTAATGCCCTTTGGTCTTAAGAATGCACCAGCTATATTTTCTAGAGCAGTAGTTGCTGTATTTAAAGAATACATTCTGAAATTCCTAGAAGTATATTTTGATGATTGGACTGTATTTGGACTAATCGACAAGCACATAGGAGACTTAAGACTGATGTTAGAGAAATGTAGGCAGTACCAAATTTCTCTAAACTTGAAAAAATGTATATTTTGTGCACCATTCGGTATTTTGTTGGGTCATATTATGTGCAGACAAGGCTTGATGGTAGATCCCGTGAAGATCACCATCATTGTAAATCTTCTAGCACCCAACTCAGTCAAGCAACTAAGGACAGTACTTGGTCATATCGGGTACTACAGAAAGTTCATCAAGGGCTATGCAAAGATTACAGCACCAATGGAGAAATTGCTAAAGAAAGATGTAAAATTCATATGGAATGAGGAATGTTAGCAAAGTCTAGACACACTTAAAGAGAAGATGGTTACAGCACCCATCCTAGTATTTCCAGACTGGACTAAGCCATTTCATGTACATGTGGATGCATCAGGCATTGCACTAGGGGTTGTCTTAACACAACCAGGAGAAGGGGACATTGACCATCCTATCGCATACTCCAGTAGAAAGCTATCAACAGCAGAAAAGAACTACACCACCACAGAAAGAGAAGGGTTAGCTATGGTGTACACGCTGCAGAAGTTTAAGCACTACCTGTTGGGTATCTCGTTCAAGATGTTTACTGACCATTCCACCTTGAAGTATCTGGTCAATAAGCCAGTGTTAGGGGGGAGAATCTGTAGATGGTTACTCCTCTTTTAGGAGTATGATTTTGAAATCATTGTGAAACCAGGAAGACTGAATGCCGGACCTGATCATCTATCGCGGATAGACTCAGGAGAAGAACCAAGTAACCTAGATGACAATCTGCCAGATGCGCCGTTGTTTTCTATTCAGATCACAGACGACTACTATGCTGATATTATCCACTTCCTTACTACCAGACTAGCACCTAAGGAGTTTACTAAGCAGCAAAAGAAGCAATTGGTTGTTAAAGCAGCAGACTTCACCCTCATCGCAGGACACCTATACAAGTTAAGTCCAGATGAAGTTTTGCGCAGATGTGTGATGCCGCATGAAAAAGACGCTATTATCAGAGAGGCACATTCAGGAACCACAGGAGGTCATTTCGCAGGAAATATGACTGCGCAGAAAATCCTGGAGGTAGGATTATGGTGGCCTACATTGAATAAAGACACCAAGGACTTTTGTAGATGCTGCGATATCTTCCAGAGGGTAGGAAAACCCTCGTGACGCAATGAAATGCCGCTGCGACCGCAGGTCACGCTGCGCGCATTTGAAAAATGGGCTATAGACTTTGTGGGTCCTATCAACCCACCAGGAAAGCGCATTGGTGTGAGATATATTATCACTGGAATAGACTACCTCACCAGATGGGCAGAGGCCAAAGCAGTAAAGAATTGTGATGCTACTACAGCCGCACAGTTCCTTTTTGAAAACATCATCAGTAGATTCGGATGCCCAGTAATCTTGATGAGTGATCAAGGCACACATTTCTTGAACAGCACTATTGAGGCCTTGACAGAAGAATTCCAAATTCAGCACCATAAGAGCACTCCCTACCACCCACAAGCTAATGCAATGGTGGAGGCCTTTAATAAGATTTTAGAAAATGCTCTTACGAATATCTGCAACAGCCAAAGGAATGATTGGGACCTCATATTTAATGTTGTATTATGGGCGTATAGGACCACATGCAAGAAACTTACAGGACACACACCTTTCAGCTTGGTGTACGGACAGGAGGATGTTATGCCTATGGAGTATATTCTTCCCAGTTTAAGAATCACTCAGATTACTGGGATGACTGATACAGACACAGTGGAGGAAAGGCTAGCACACCTGCTTGCCTTAGAAGAAGACAGATTCATCGCCAGATTCCATCAGAAAGTGCATAAGGGATGAGAAAAATCTTGGTACGATAGACACATTAAGAGTAAGAATTTCCAGATCGGAGACCTAGTGCTCCTCTATGATAGCAAATTCATTAAGTTTCCGGGAAAGTTCAAGACGCATTGCCTGGGGCCATATTAGATACAGCAAGTCACAGAGGGAGGTGCCGTTCAGCTCAGCCAGCTAAATGGGGAGCTTCTTCCCACATGGATTAATGGCAGTAGGCTTAAGCTCTATAGTGATAGCCACCCCACCTCTCAACCCTAGCTTAGCCAGTTTATGGTGGTGCAGATGTCTAGTGTAGTTGAAAGGAGACATCGCACCGGGAACTAGTCTACACCGGTAGGTATTTTCTAAGTATGAGGAATCGCATAAGGTCGGTTCATTTTACGCAAGTCATCAGTAAAAAAAAAAAAAAAAAAAAGTATTGTTTTACGCAGGTGATGCGGAGTCGCATCGCGGCAGTGCGATGTTCACCGTGCCACGTAATCATCTTTGCAACCGACAGAGGGCCAGTCAAGTCACCCTCTGACAGGAAGTTAATGAGGAAATGATCGGTATATCTTACCATAGATTTGGCAGCAGTATAATCAATTTTTCTAGATTTGGCAAATCTTTGACGAGACCGGCGCCTATACACACACGTTTCAAGGGAAATTCGATCGGATTTCCGCATTTATTAAGGATCGGATGACGGGTGTGGTCTTGTCCAGGCATTTATTACGACCAACGGGTTCAGTCTAGATGAACGTTGCGTCCGGGATTATCATATTGGGCATAAAAGCAGAAATTATTCAATTCAGATAGTTACGTTTGCAGAAAAACCGAGAACTAGAGAGTAAGTTGTCAAGAATTACCTGTGAAGAGCTAAGTTTGTTATAGACTGTTGTGATTTTCAGAAGTTGCAGCCATTGCACGTCCGCCGTTTTACACTGAGTGGGTTCTGTCTGAGGACTAACCTATAGAAAATGTTTTGAGAAGGTTTCAGCATCATGGCCTTGCAGGTGCTATGACGACGCCATCTAAGGGTGCTCTGCCAAGTTCATCACAGCCCAGACAGCAACCAGAGACGAGGAGCCAATCTCAGGTCAATGATGAATCCGGTTCAGAGCAGGAGGAAGAAGTTCATAGCACAACATACTACATTATACCATGAGTTGAAGGCGCACCAGAGGTAAGAATTCCTAAGAATGCTAGGTATACTGTTCCCATACCACCCATTGACTCTCGAGTAAAGGAAAATGGAGATCTAGTAGGATATGCTGCTGTTGTTAAATTTGTAGATTATAACCTGGGAGATGGTAAGACATATCCTCACTTCAATCCGGACCAGTATCTAAATATTGAGAAGAACCCAAGGATAGGGAGAAATGAATGTGTTCCCATACCACATGTCTAGATTCTTGAGCGGTCAGGTCTGCTCAATTTGCTGAGATTACCTCATTTTGGACAGGGTACAGAGGTTAATGCCATGGTGTGCATTTTACTTTCCTGTGTACATGGAGGGTACCTCTGGCTAGGCAACAAGGTTGACCTGAACGTCAATTTGATACATCGTATCACCGACCTGTCCAAGACGGGTAAACACCTTGATATACAGACAACAGGAAAAACCAAGGACTCCAAATTACCACAAGCCCTCGTAAATAAGTATCAGCTACAGAGAGGAGGACGGGCTTATGAAATTTCAAGCATAACAAATGAAACACTTAGATTCACCGCCAGTCTACTCGTGGGCAGACTGTTAACCAAGGTTCGACCAAAGGAAGTTACAGGATCCGTGATACACCTTGCCATACAAGTCACAGAGGGGGAACAGTTCAATTGGTCTCTATTCTTATTAAATATGCTTCAAGCAGATTTCTTGGCAGCTCAGGATGAAGCAAACCACCCTTTCCATTTTTGGTGGTTTCTTATCCTTTGTGCATTCGTCGGATGGAAGGAGCCGCCCCATACCCAGTTTCCACAGATAGCAGGTGGAGCGCCTAGAGGCGTGCTCTATGCCAGCTTATGGGAGACCAACAGCCCAGCCAAGAAAGTGGTAAATACGATGGTATTCCATGACTACTATAAGCTATTGATGAAGGTCATTCAAGAGACACCACAGCTCAGCACGGAGACTGTGGACAGATACGATAGCCGTCTTAATTTTATGGAAAACAACCATTTAATCTGTCTACGACCGAAAAGGACTAAGCGGGATGATTGGGCTCTTGGCTCATTTAGGATGACAGCACAGGACGTCGAAGGAGTCACAAGAGACTTCGATGACCAATGGAAGAAGGAATATGAAGATACTGCACCACTATCATCAGACACTGCACAGACAGAACCCCAAGACAAGGGCAAAGACAAAACAGACACCCAGACGCAATCTACAGCAGAAGCAACACTACCAGGGGAAAAGAGGAAAACCTCACAGTAAGTGCCATTAGAGGCATAGATGACAAAGGATGGAGAAGAAGGGCCACCAGAGACACAACAGAAGAAAAAACACAAAACTTCAAAACCACCTCTAAAGACCGCATTGACAGATGATGATTATGAACTCATTGCGACAAGAACGCATGACACCTTGAAAGACTCATTTGACGTGATACACTCATCGCAGGAAAAGATACAGAGTGTGGTAGAAAAGCAGCTTCTAGACTTAAAATTAATTACTGAAAAGATTGCCCTGATACAGATTCCACCGGTAAAGGCATCCGCAGGAGAAATTTCGACACAGCTGATTTCCCGCGAGGAAACCTTAGCTGCGGATCGCATCAATAAAATCATGATACCACCTGGGAGCATCTAATTCCCTGCGTCAGCAACGGATGCCCTGATCGAGATCAAGCAACCTGTCGAGGTTAACCTCGCAGAGTTTCGCATCGATCAATTGCAGATGATCCAGTAGCAACTAAGCACAGAGCTCAGGAGTAGAGAGCTCGCGACTTACAAACAGAATATGCAGCTGAAGCAACAGAATGCAGCACTTGCTACCAAATATCGAAAAAAGGTAGACGAGTTAAAAACATATCAAGACAGGGATCAGGAATTCTCTCAAGTACTGCATAGCATCGCATTAGAGTTACCCCAATGTAACATCGAGTTCATTTTTCCTACCCCACAGAAGCTAAAAAGAGTTGCAGACAGAGCAAAGGCTCTGGAGGAAACCGTAACCAGGATGAAAGAGACAACAGCCAAGATGGAGGAAGACTACAAAGCATAGATTGCTGAGCTTGAGACTGAACTTGAAGCTCGACCACCAGGCACACCCTAGGAAGAAAAGGAAGCAAGAATAGAGGCCCTCCAACTCACTTCCGCGCAGATGAAATCTCGCATAAACGATGCACTGTTAGTGCTAGCTGATGCGACGAGCACATGGTTAGAGTTAGATGCACCTCCCTAGAAAGTAGACATATAGCAAAGTATTCAACAGATAGAGAATACTACAACAGCAATGAGGGAAGAAATTAAGAGCTTAGCAGCTCTTCAGAAGATGAGAAAGACAAAGGAGATGAATTGCTTGCAGCAGGAAGCACAGCGGTTGAGAGCACAGGAGATACACATTAATGACCTGCTTCAACCATATCAAGAGAAAATCGTATAAATAGTCGATACGGTTGAACAGAAAGTTATGGATTTCATGGCTATCAGAAATGAAATTGATGCAGCAGAGGACTCCAGTATTAGTCAAGCTATGCTTGACTCGACATAGGAGCGTGTCGAAGCAATGCAGAACGAAGTCGTGAGACTTCGAGACAAGTTTAATAAGGCTTCGCAGGAAGCCAAGGTAAAGCTACAGCAGGAGAAGCCCACTGGTAGTGGCTCGAGGGTGAGCCACAAGTAAGTGTTAGGGGACTGTTGGAGCAGGGTCCCGCAGCTACAGAAGAAGCTGCTAGTTTAGCGGATAGATAGTTTTTGCGAAGAGAAGATAAGATAGAGCTACGATGCCGTAGCATGTTTCCAGCTATAGAGCAGAGCCGAAAACCATGAATTTTAAGATAGAAAAGTCAAGAAAGGCAATGGTACCTGAGCGGCCGAGAAGAGAGAGCTCACCCACTGCATTGAAGGTAGTGGTGGAAGACAGGAGGGCTCAACGACCCTCATAAAGGAAAATGAGCAACAAGGCAAAAGCATTGAAGACGAAGGACAGAAAAGCGAAGTGGTGCACAGTACCCATGATCAGTGCCGGGAAGCATGGAAGACTGCAGAGACCTGTGGTGTGACGGAAAGTGGCTACCTCAAGTACAGATATGGCCGACTGTCACTAATTAGGGTTTGGGTTACTGTTGGGACAGGCCCACATCATTGTAATGACAAGACCTTCGGGCTGCCTCTAAAGGGATATATGTTGTATTGTAAAAGGTTGCATTTTTGGTATTTTGGGCATTTTAGGCCATCCAGCTAGTCGGATAACATATAGTTAAGCATTGAGTCTGTTAGCTCACAGTTATCTTGTATTGTAACAGAGTTGAGCTCTGGTTCTGTATTAGTGGTAGCAATCTTACTGTAACCAGTAGCTGTCTTATAGATCATGCATGTAACGATCCACAGGGATCGACGGAGAGGGAAGAGTATATTGTAGGAGAGAAATATAGAGGAGAAAAGAGATCTAAGAGAGAAGATCTTGAGCTGCATATGCGGTGTAGCAGAAATGTGTTATACCTTCCCTTGAGCTATAATAAAAACATAGTTCTGTGAACGTAACTTCCATCCTGGAGGTGAACCACGTTAAAATCGAGTGTTATGTGATTGACTTATGTGTTATGTTTACGTGTACATTTATCAGTTATTTCATGGAATTTGTTTACAGTATAATGAATGAATGTGTTAAACATTTTATAGCAATATAGAAGGATAAACATAAGTTGAAGTCTCTGGCATGTTGTATGTGGGTTCATTTATGCTTTGCTTGAACAGTCACTAGCCGCAGTGTTAAACAGCCTGTCATATTGAGTATTGTAAGTCGACACAAACCACGCTAAGTGCACTGAGCCGCGGGAGTAGGATATCGCAGGGAGGCGATACTGCACCGGCAAAGGAGCTGCGGTGCGCGATACCGTAGGTTAAGGGCTTAGCGTTGGGAGGAAGTTACATGTTTCCTGGTGCGAGACGATGCAATAAGGCTGGAGTCATCGTGAGTCAGTGAAAGTGTGTGACGTGGAAAGGGACCACATGGCAGTAGATGGGATATCTCATGGCTAGAAGAGCTGGGAGATGAGGAGATCGCACGACGCAAGCAGAAGAGTCGCGCGACGCGCAAAGAAAGAGACCTCGCAGCTAGAAGAGCTGCGAGTCGCAAGTAGGACCACCACAGAACCTGGTCCAAGACACTTGAGTCCTTGGCCAACACATTAGAATCACTTCGGGTGAGACTTCAGGCCGCTTTGTGGTCTATCGCCTAAAGGGCCAGTGAGCTAGGGGTGTTGTTGGTTAAATATAGTAAACCCGAGTCTGCCCATGATAGCCGACAATCTCCTCATAAGGTTTGTATTTCCTCTTTTTAGTGTATTGATTATCATCACTACTGTCACTGGTAGTATGATAGTTTCGTTGTTCACCAAACACTTTCGAAGACGAACTACTTTCAGTTTTAGTATGTTTCATCTTTTTATATTTACATTGATGACTGGTATCTTCTGATTCAGTTCTTCTACCCCTACCCGCAGTTTGAAACTTCTCAGTTAGGATCTGATTAAGCTCTTCTTGAGCCCTCAGAATCATTTCATTTTCTCGCTTTATAGACTCCATTTCAGTTTTTAGGTCCTTTACAGTTTGTAACAATTATGAAGAATTGGTATTTAAATCCTCTGGTATAGGATCTCTTGGTAGATTTCTTGTTTCAGTAACCAGAGACTCCTCCTCTGCATACTCTTCTAGCCTTTCCATACATGCCTGTTAAACTTCAGAAAACAATTCTCTGTTGAATAACATTTAAAAGAAAAAAAAATGCGTCAGCATAATAATTTAGTTTCTGTTTCCTAAAACCTATTTGGGCTCCATCAAGGCTTAGTGTTTGAACCTTGTGCTCTGATACCACATGTCAAAACCCCAAATTTTCACAAAAATTAAAAATTTTGAGATAACATAAAATGTTTACGGTTGCAGTTAGATAACCACTAGCAGCTTAAATAAATAGAAATGAAACATGATAATAAAAGTGTTCGTTAACTTTAACACATATAAATTAATGTTGTTTTAAAATTGATATGTGATGTGAGTAATCTTCAGTCAATTATTTAACTGTGCTGATGGTTTGAATGTCAAGTAGGTGAGGAGTCATTTTCTAGCTGGGTAGCTATTCATTAGAGGAAATTTGGGGTCTAAAATGGGCCTCCTAAGGAAAATAATAAAATAATAGTTAAAATAATAAAATAATACTTTGTAATTTTGGAGGAAGAATGAAAAAAACTACTTTTTGTGTTCGTATTTTTGACATATCTCCCTATGTATTTACTCAAATTCTGAGTGGGAGAGCTCGTTGGATGTTGAATTTAATTCTGCATCCAATGAGTACCCACACTGCATACTTTTGATGGACCCTTCTACCCCAAAAACAAGAAATACCTAAAAAAACGTGATGATGATGTCATCATCACATTTTTTAGGTATTTCTTGTTTTTGAGGTAGTGGGGTCCATCAAAAGTATGCAGTGTGCGAACTCGTTGGATGCAGAATTAAATTCCGCATCCAACGAGCTTTCCTGCTTGAAATTTGAGTAAAAAGACATGGAGATATGTCGAAAATACAAACAAAAAAAGTAGTTTTCTTTTATGACAAATATGTCAATTCAACCATTATGGTTGACTCATTTTATTGAAATTCTATTGGTTCTTGAATTCCAACTCACAAAATTTGTTGTTGGCACGTTTTCTTTTAAGGCCCATTTTAGACCCCAAATTTCCTCTAATGGCTAACGTATCTAGATTTTCTGAATCTTTACAGGCTTGACGGGTAATTTTGACCCAGTAAAAGTTTATTAAGGCGATACAATAGATATAGTTTCTCTTAGCGTAGAATATACTGCATAGAGTAAAAGTTATGTTTAGAAGACTCAAGAATCTGCTAGGTAAAGTAATATCACTTTTAATTGTAAAGCCATATTATTTTGCTTCAACCTTGTTTCATAGAGATTATTAATGTCGCCCTACTATTTGTCTATTATCAGTAATATCTTTATGATAGATAAAAACTTTACTTTTAACTTTAGTCTAATTGATTTCCAGCTTAGAAGAGCTTAAGAGAATATTTTATAACTCTTTCTTAGATAAGGAGTTTATTGTTGTCACCATCATAATAAATTAAGCATTGCTTATCATTATATAAATGGACCTAAATCCTTCGGAACATAAGCCTATATTATTCTTCTTAAATCTGTCTCATTTAGGATTCAACTTGGTTAATTATCAGCTTAACATCGCTTGTAGTTTATGAGATATTCTCAACATGTAAATCATCAAGATCGTGGTTGGAAATTCCATTATCATCATGAACGACATAATGTGACAATTTCACATTACCCTAATATTTTTTTATATGTGAATAAGATGCAGTACAATCCTAAAGAGTCTACTATTCTAACTCCAAATTTTAACTTCATATTGTTTAGGTTCATCTTAGAACTAGACAATTATTATGGAGTTCCATAACCATATATTTATAGATTTATATCCTACATCTGGTATCGTGGATTTATTTTTGAGTGAATGAACTATTTTTGTGTATAAGTGTTATTATAACCTTATAAACCTTGTTAGTTTAATTCTACTTTTATGAATTAACCATTCATAGCTCATGAATAATATACTGACTTATTAAAATCAATTTCAAACATGTTCAAGCTTATACTAACCTCTTACTTTTTTCCTTATAAGTTTGTTTATGAAAAGTTATAAAAATCCTTACATTATTGGCATTGAATTCATAAAGAAAGCCTTTGAGTACAAGGGCATCGAATTTCATATACAACTTGGTTCTTCACCCAAGCTATTTACAAGGTTTAAACATTATATATAAATGTTATTATATCACTTGTTCAAAGTCGAGGCTTGATTTGTTTGGCAGTGATATGGTATTGACTTTATAATAAGATATCATTACATGCATAAAGTAAATGATTATCAATTATTGGATTCGACTGAATGCAGTGGTGACTATATAGAAGAACCCACTGTGAAGTGGAAAGATTTAGGTGCACGTGGAGCTCTCCTCGCCATGCAAATCATGATTTAAAATCCTTCCTTTCAACCCTAAACATCATTGCTTTTGCGATGGTTTCGGTCTATGCAATGTTGGGGTTCACTGCGGCCATTGAGGGCTCACAGTTGCTTGCCTCCAGCTCCACTATTTGCACCTTTTATTTGATGAGCCACTATTTAGAGTGAGGTTTATATGCCGCAGCTCATGAACGAATAGTTTTCTGCAACATTTTGTTGTGCATGAGGGTTGTTTTTACACAGCTGTTAGATATAGAGTTGAAGTCGTGGTTTTTGCCACTGCCTTGGCTTACTCTTGCTCCAGTTGTTGATGAAGATGAAACTTACACTCAGCTGTCCCTTCTTAGGTGAACACGAAGGTTGTTGAGCTATTGGTGTCCGTCTGCCTTCTTCTTGACTTTGTTCTCCAACTTACAGGTATGCATTGCTTTTAAGAAATTGAACACTATACATAAATTCGATTTCGATTCTATTTACATGTTTTTAATTATATTTTTATTTCCATTTGTGCAGATCACAGTTCGCATCATCTTGGGAAGGAACGCCTTCACAAAAGAACCAACGTTCATTTCACGGGTAAGCCCCAGTTACGAAATGGCTCTTCCTGCTTGTTCAGACCTTAGGAGAAAGTTGCAGTTGGAAGAATTTACTACTTGGTGTTTCTAGTTCTTGGATTATTGTTCTTCAGTTTATTAGTTTCGTTTTTGTTTAAACCCTTGCTTATAGCAGGGTAATCTCCATCTTTGAGCTGGTTTGTAGACTCTATTTTAAATTAAAGTCTTATTGTCCTGTGAAGTAATAAACAGTTTTCTTTTTAAATAAAAGCATAAGGGTTTTTTTCCTTGAGCTCAAACTTAGTTTATCTTTAAGTAGTTATTATGACTCTATAAACTTAGGGTTTATACCCTATTCGAGTCTGTAATAATAATAATTTTACTGTGTTTATATTTGTTTGCATGAAATATTAATAGTGGTTTTATGACTGTCACTCAATCATAATATAATATTGTTAAGGTTAGTAATTTCGAGCTAGGGTTTTCTTTATGAAACCCTGCTTTTTAAATAATTTCTTTTGAATTTATTTAAATAAGTTTTTTTTTGTTACTTGTAAAACATATAATGCTTAAGTTATTATCATTAATTTTATATAATGAAATTCCTTGAATTACTTCTATATATAAATATATTGTCATAAAGACTATAATCCGTTTTCATTAGTTCAACTTTGTTTAATAATAACGCATCAAATACTAGATTTATAACTCATTGATTTCCTGTTATTAAAATTAAGAAAATAATAAAGGGTTTCGACCCTGTGGTTACTCTTCCTATATAACCTATTAGTAAATTCAAAAACAGCTCTTATATAAATAAGCATTTCATTTATGAATTTGCTACTATTCTTATTGTTTAATCTACTGAAGTTGACAGGATGAAATCGTTCAGAAATCGACTTTTGTAAATTGTTTTAGTTTATTCGTTACATTTAAATGCTTCTAGTAATACTCTATTTGCTTATTTGTAAGTGTTTAAACTTAGTTTAATTAACATTATTAGTAAATAAGTTATATGGTTAGTGGTTATAGCTCCAATGAACTGAATGCAACAAAAATAGTTTAACTTCATTTGTTTACTCTTTTAAGCAACTGCTTATAAAAAAAATATGTAATCAATATAACACTACTTTCCTTACCGCATATTTTAAGTTAAATAACAAGTATAAGTATTGTGTATAAACATGACATATTAACTACTAGTATGTCCTCTTAACTTAATAACTCTTCCACTTGTAGTGGAATAACTCTATTTTATTGTCAGTACCTTTACATAAACAAACAAAAAAAATACATAGATAACCAGGTTAAATACCTAAATTCTGCAATACATTCTTTGCTATTCTGAAATGCATTTAAAATCTGTTCATTTCAATTTCTTCTCATTCCTTCATCTAAATTTAAATACACTACTTTTGCTGGAGTATGGTCTGGTCATTCCAGATGTGGAAAAACATAGGTAAGTATTATTTCATCCAATACGAATTCAATATTCAAATAACTAAAAGATTACAAGCTTTAACAGTTCACTACAAAACATGTAAATCATTCATTATTCATTCATTCTCAGATATAAATTTTTAACAAAGTAAATAAAATATTGTAGAACATGTTTTAAGCTGGACAACAACAGCGTTGGGAGGTCATTCCTCCCTACCAACTCCTGGAGAGTGCTCAAATAGCGACTTCTCAGGACCCCCGAGCCTGTTCCTAGTCTCCTTGGCTGAGAACTGGTGGAGCATGCAACAAGATACTAGTCCAATGACTCAGTACTAACTCTACACTCAGCAGTAAGATCCTTCCACTGAAAAGCTACATTATATCACTTTCTGCAGTTTTACCCCTCAAACATATTCCACAAATTCCCTTCCCAATGAAATCCTCTGAAGTACATTCACCTGAATGGTTCTCTTCTTGGAATGAGTAGCCTCAGCTCTCTTCAATGGGTATTTTTATTAAGATTGCCTAGGTCTTTTTGGGTTAAGTGTCATTAATTGAGCCACCTTCTCTGATCCCACTTTCTTGGGGGATCATGACCCCAAATGTAGGGAGGTTTCCACCTACAACATTGGAAGTGTTTGAGGATGCTGCCACTTGTCTATTTTCTCTCCACCCAGTCTCCTCCACCAACTTTACTAGTAAACACTCTTTTAACAAGTCTCCCAAGTTGTTGTCTCCACTTTTATTTATTTATAATTAAAATATTCAAAATTACATTCACACCCTTGACTCTACTGAGTCATCATTTACAACTTAGCACAAAATTTAGCATATTGTCTTGAAATAAAATCAAATATGATAATATATTTTTTTACAAAATTGGGGCATGTGACATGAAGCATATCCCCTCAAGACTGTGCACTCACCACATTTATATCAAAAATGATTCTAGGCTAGTATTCCAACCTCAACGCAGAATGAACCCAAACTTGAGAGACATTGTGAAGGAAGAAATTCATAAAATCTTAGAGGCCGGATTCATTTATCCTATTTTAGACAGTGAGTGGGTTTCCCCACTGGTGATCGTACCGAAGAAAAATGGAAAATGAAAAATTTGTGTAGATTATAGAGAATTGAATAAAGAAACACAAAAAGGCCACTTCCCTTTACCATTTATTGATAAGGTTTTAGATACCCTGTCTGGAAAAAGATTTTTTTCTTTCCTGGATGAATTTAGTGGATATAATCAGATCCAGATTGCCCCTGAAGATCAAGATAAAACCACCTTCACTTGTCCTTGGGGAACCTTTGCGTATAGGGTGCTTCCCTTTGGGTTATGTAATGCACCAACTACATTTAAAATAGTTGTAATCAAAATATTCTCTGAGATGGTAAATGATTGCATGGAAATATTTATGGATTATTTCACTCTGTATGGTAGTAGTTTTGACAAAGCTTTAAGAAATTTGGAAAAAGTTTTAGAAGGCTGTGAATAGGCCCACCTATCCCTAGGTATTGAAAAGTGGCATATGATGATGAGTGAGGGTATAGTTCTTAGGAATTTTATCTCTGCTACAAGAATCCAGGTAGATCCAGCTAAAATTAAGGTAATTGAAAACATTCCTACACCTGGAACATAGAAAGAGGTACATAGTTTTCTTGGAGATGCTGGCTACTATAGACAATTTATAGAAAAAAATTCTAAATTATCATCCCCTTTATTTACTTTATTAATAAATGATGCACATTTTGTTTGGACATATGCATGCTAGGAATCATTTGCAGAACTGAAGAAAACGTTGTCCAGAACACCTATCCTAAGAGGGCCTAATTGGGCCTTGCCTTTTCACATCTCTTCCAATGCTTCAAATACAGCTATTGGAGCAGTTTTGGGACAGCAGGAAGGACACAACCCATATGTTATCTATTATGTTAGTAAGAATCTGGCACTTGCTTAACTAAACTATACGGTAATAGAAAAAGAGTTCCTTGTTATTTTTTATTCCATTAATAAATCAGGCATTATATTACTAGGTATTATAATTTTGTACATACTGATCACTCAGCTATTAAATATTTATTGAATAAACTTAGTACTAGTGCTCAAGTGACTAGGTGGTTGTTGTTGTTACAAGAATTTGATATAACTATTGTTGACAGACCAAGAAAGGAAAATGTGGTTGCAAACTTCCTTTCTCAACTAACTCATAATGATGACGATTCACCAGTCAGGGAATCCTTTCCTTACAATCATTTTTACCGCAGTATCAGCTTATTCCCCAATGCATATATCACTAATTATTTGGTTGTAGGTAAGCTTCCAGCATAGTTATCAAAATGAGAGAGAAGAAGGATTGTGCAGCTGAGTGTTATATATAGTGTCATCTCTCATACATAGGGCCTGATTTGGAAATCATACGTTGTGTGAGGGAATATGAGATTCACGTCATCTTGAAATCCTGCCATGATGAGCCATGTGGGGGGCATTTCGTTAATAAGAGAACTAGTCATAAAGCATTAAGAATGGGATATTTTTGGCCAAATATGTTTCAAGATGCGAAGAAATATGCTCAAGCCTGCAACAACTTCCAAAGGATGGGCCAACCAAATAGATTGGATTAAATTTCACTTCAACCACAGTTAGTGGTTAAACCTTTTAACACATGGGCTATGGACTTTGTAGGGCCTATCAACCCTCCTTCAAAACAAAACATTTATATCCTATTTTGTGCATATTACATGACTAAGTGGGTGGATGTTGTGTCTTTGGTAAAAGACAATGATGAATATGTGATAGATTTCTTATATGGAGGGATCTTCACCCGCTTTGGAGTACCCAAAGAGATAGTAACAGATGGAGGACCACAATTTGTGTCCCATAAAATGGAATCACTATTTTAGAAATATCATATTCAACATCGGATAACCTCACCATATCATCCATAAGCCAATGGCTAGGTGGAAAGTACGAATAAGGTAATTGAGGTTATCCTTACAAAAATAGTGAAGATTCACCACAAGGATTGGGCTGAAAGGATTCTAGAAGCATTATGGGTCTATCATACTACATGGTACAACACTACAGGTTTTCCCCCCATATGAACTGGTGTACAAAAAGAATGTTGTTTTTTCCATTGAATTTGAGATCAAAACCCTGAAGACAACTACAGAAGAAAATATGGACTTAACAGAGGCTCAAAAGAATTGGTTGGATCAAGTAAATGAATTAGATGAGAAGCACGTAGTTGTTGTACATCAGACAACATTAATTCAACTGCAACACTCCAAATGGCGTGATAGGTTTATAAAAAAGAAGGTATTTTGTGAAGGAGACTGAGCTTTGTTATATGATTCATGGTTCAAAAAGGATTTCAAGGGAATTGCATACAAGATGATTGGGTCCCTACATAATAGATAAGGTGTTTGACAATGGAACCATCCATCTAACCACAATTGATGAAAAGAAAACACCTTTGTTTATGAATGGACATAGACTACGGCTTTATCATAAACCTATCTCAAAGGATGTGTTCATATCTCATGTTGTAGTTGATCTTGATTGTCAATTGATACTCAAGTAGGGCTCTTCCCCTATTTCTGAGAATCTTTAAAATGTACTGCAATTCCACAAAAAAATTGTATATAAATAAATTCTTGATTTTTTTTTTTTAAGCATTGATTGGTTTGTTGTTTTCGAGAATTGTGTACAGGAATACGTGTGGAAGTTCAGTCAGAGGGAAGTAGTTGCATCGTGACAAGCGATTGTGGGAATTCTGGATGATCATTTTCAACTTGAATTACTCCTTGCAAGAAGAAGTGAACAAAATTGCAGACCTCTATTGGAAGTCTGTCATTTCCCCATGTTTTTACCAAAATTCCATCCAAACGTTTTCCAGCTGAAACTCCACCAAACTACTTATTTTTCTCTGCTAAAACTCCACTAAATTGGCTATTTTTCGCTACAACTCTGTTATTTTTCCACCAAACTGGATATTTGTATTCTACAGCTCCTCTATTTTTTTGCCAAACTAGTTATTTTTTCGCTGCAACTCCGTTATTTTTCTGCTGCAACTCTGCCAATATTTTCACTAAAATTTTGTCATGTATCGGGCATATTTTCACCCAAATATTTATGTTTTATGATTAGATTTTGCTAAAGGTCCACCACCCTACTACAGTTCTTGAAAAGAATTCCAAAGAGTTAATTCATCTTCCACGTGTCCTTGAAATTAACGCTAACATGAACATGTTCAATCTATTCATTGGATGATGGTCAACTTGTTCTTCGAAGGAGCATGTGTAATTATGTCCCTCTCGATTGATTCTGCATCAAAGGAAGACACCTTGGTAAGATGACGGTTCGATGTGATAAGAACAAGGTATGAGTTTTAATTATAAGCATGGTTAAGCATGAATTGATATGGTAATAATGATTATACTTTGCCTTTTAGTCCTTGTCATCATCCCATAACCAATTAACCTTCAAGTAAATCATGTCAAATATCCCACCTATACTTATTTAACAATTGTCGATCCATCCAATCCGTATGTTAACCTGTTAAAATATCTAGGTCCATAACTATGCCAACATTCTAAAAATATCAACACCAACCCCAGCTATCCATTAACTGTTATTACATGCTACAACTCCAATGATTGATAGTGTAGTTGTTGCATTCCCCATTGGAACCAGCAGAACATAGGCAATATGGGTCTTCAAGTAAGGCACAAGCCCAAGAACTTAGATTCCCTATGTGAAAACATAGAAGTCTTTGTTATTTTTCATCAAGTGGGGTGGATCGAGTACTTTCAAATACTATATGGATTTCATGAGGATACGACACTCCAATTTAACCTAAATTTGACTAGAGATCATTCATAGATCAGAGGATAGAGGATAGATGTATCCGAGGAGGATTTAGCAAAAGTCACAGGATTACCTAGAATCAGGGATAGATGCTTTTGTTGGAAGAGACACAACTTGAAAATAGTAGAATACTTCCTTATAGCAGGAGATCATGTGCAGCCAAGGTCCAAGGGAATAGCAATAGAAACATTACTAAGATCTTGGGACCAGGTTTCCATATTTTTGAACAGGTACATTACTTATGAAGGAAGGTATGTGTTGTGTATATTTATGATTTCCTCATGCTTTCTCATTTGCGTCAAGGTATATTGTTGAAAATGACATTTTATCTTCTACCAACCCTACAAAACATGGAACATTATGTGAAAACATCTCAACACCCATTATCCTCTATAAAAAACCATGGATCGATTAAAATGCTAGTTCAAAGAGACTTATCACATACAAGCCAAACATGGGATCAATATATTGTTGGACTTGAGGTGAATCAAGCACCTGCAGTAGGAGGTATTGAAGAAAGGGATGTCAATTGGAGCTCCCCAGATTCAACTGGCGAGAGGGGTGAAGATTTGGATGAATTGGAAGATTCTCTATAAGAAATTTCATGGAAATATGTAACAACATCAAACCCTATAGAAGAAATGGCTATAGTGGTACCGGTGGAAGAAGAAACTGTGTTACTAGCAGATGCAGTAGTAGAAGATGAAATATGGAGCAGCTGCAGAAGTTGTGATAGTGGAAGTTGTAGTTGTGGATGTTGTAGTAGGAGAAGAAGTTACATGGACAGAAGATTTTTAGAGAATAAACCATCAAGTGTTGAATATTGAATCTCTTCTGAAATAAGAGGGACCACAAGTTAAGAATAATATTTTTTTTCGGAAAAAGGAGAAGTTTCTATCCCATCTAGGTCACAAGAAGAAAGAAGAGATCAAATCCTAAAGGACAATCATCTGGTCTCACAAAAATAAGGAGAAGTAGATCTTCTTTTGCAGCAGAGGAAACAAATTTTGAAATCCCCATTTCAAAACCTAGACTACCCATTGTAACACAAGAATCATAGTGTAATGTACCTATGGGATCCTCCTATCCACAAGAAATTGCTACAAACCAACCCCAATTGGAAAATTTTCTTTATGAGAATGATTTGTTGAAGGAGGATGTACAGGAACTCAGAGAATAATTGCAAAGGTGGAAGGAAGCATGTAAAAAGTAGGCAACATGAAGCTTGGACACGTTGGTGGAATTTGTTGATTAGTTTGAGAATCCCCCTTCTATTTCGAAGAATGGGGAGAATAACGAACTATTATGTATAGAAAGTGGGGACTTGTTTAAACTTTAAGGGTACAAAGTTATAAAGATGGAAGTGTCAGCTTGGAAACTGACACAATCCATCCAAGGAGGAGGTGAGACACCAATGATGGAATTAACAAAGGTAAAGAAGTTGGAGATGAATATAATTCCTAATCAAAAGTTACAGGAAGATGAAGAAATGCAGCCTCAACACTCATGGGACCAGGCTCAACATTTGAGAGACACATAAATGATCCAGGAGAAATCTCAGTTGTCCAAAGGTATGGAAACGTTTAGAGAACAGAATGTTGTTACACAAGAACCAACATTCTTAAAATGTGTTACTGAAGCAGCAACTCAAACAGAAGTTGTTGAGTTTGGGGTATAAGATATGAATGTTGTTACACAAGAACCAACATTCTTAAAATTGGTCATTGAAGAAGCAATGCAAATGGAATCTGTTGAAATAAAAGAAGAAGCAACAAAAACAGAATTTGCTGAAACTCAAGAAGCAGCAATGTAAATGGAATTTTTTGAAAAAAAAGAAGCAGAAACACAAACAGAAGTTGCTGAAACATAAGAAACATCGGCACCAGAGAAATTTTTTGAATCACAAAAACCATTCATATATGAAGGTAATCAGGAGATGGCAAGAGAGCTTTCATTGTTAAAGCTCGAATTAAGTAAATGGAAATATCACGCTGGCCAATGTGAGGAAGGAATGATTCCTCTATATGAGCACAAGAAGGCTATTTAAGGACTTAAGGGAAAGTGGGTCGAGGAGATTTTCTTCCAGAAAATTCGTTGGGAGAAATTACAAGAAGAAATGAAGGAGTTACGGAAGTACAAGTCCATGCAAAAGGAAAAAGAAAAAATGTACACCCTAACTTGGGAATTGTTGAGTTGTAGAGCTCCATCACCATTTTATCCTATATTTCTCTTTAAACAAATGACTGTTCAGAATGAGGGCTTTAAAAGAAGGAATTCCTAGTCAAATCATGACAAACCCTTAGTTTCTGGAAACCTTTACTCATATTGAATTTTTCAAAAAAAATTTGTTATGCAAATTATACTTGCATAAGATGGCATGTATTATGGACTCTCAGTCTAACCTGGTTCCTCACATCGGGGATATTCACCAGAGAGTGTTCACTTATTTTTTCACCAACCATATATATTGGTGGGATGCTTCTTAGGCCATTCACCGGAATGAGGATAATTCCACTCTGTGGATTCACAGTGAGCCTCATGCCCCTGTGCCCCTGATTTATAGACATATGTTGTCTCCTGAAAATTTCAGTCAGTTAATTTCATTTCAGCAGGGAGTTATTTCTACTTGTGTCTATTTGATTTCTCGACAGGAGGCTTATTCCTTCAAAGGAAGCAGTTATCAGTGGGAAGTTTCTTCCATGTCCTTAAAGGAAAAGGATCTGTATTGTTTTGAGGACTTTAAGTATGCCTTGTATTGAATACCAGGATATGTTAAATGCATGGATACATGCGGGCTGAGATGGTTAGGAAAAAAGTTTGGATTTCAACTCATTTGGTGTACAAAAAGAATGTATAAGAGTATTTACAGGTTACCCAAGAAAGTAGAGACATATTGTTGGGCCAACCTAATTACAAGAAATGGGTTTTTACAGACAGGAGAAAGGCCTAAATATTCCTTCAACCTCACCAATTTTCACATAAAAAAGTATCGAGTCTGACTCATATTCAGACTAGTCAGAGGTTGTTGCATGAGGACATGCAATTGGATAGCTGGGGGGAGATGTTCGGTGCTAGAAATTCCCCTTTTTCCTAATCTTATTTATCCCTTTTTCCCTTATTTTCCTCTTAATTATAACCAAGCCATGACCTTTCCCAAAGAACAAGCATGGGTTTCAAAGGTATAATTCATTATTCCTTTGTTTCATTAATGCTTGATTTTGCTTATGATTATGAACTTTATCTATGTATTGCGCTAACTCCTGATTGGTTTCATAATAAAAGTTCAGAATCTCCAGATGTTCTAAGTGTAACAGCTTATGGGACTCGAGAGGTAAAGTATGTCTGGCATCAGTTTCCCCTTTTATGATTCGATCTAAGCCTTTGATGAGATAAGCTTGTATGTCCTTCCACACAACTAGATGAAACTGCATGAGCATATTTATTCATCAGCTGGAACACGTTCTGCCTTTGAAATAGTTCAGATTAAAAGTTCATTCATGATTATGAACTAATTCTATGTAATTTATTAATAATTGTAAATGTTTCTATTTATTTCAACATCCTAAAGATCGTAGATCTTCATGGTTGCCCAATATTATTGGATCTGAACTACTTCATCCATGTATAAGTATGAACTAGAAATTTGAGCCAGGGGTTGGAAATATTGAAGAAGAATTGTAGCAGAGGATATTGTAACTATACTTTGATAACTTTAATAAAGGAGCAACAATTCGCAATACCCTCTTATTGTATATTTTGTTAAGCCTTTAACAACATCTCTATTTGAATTCCAGGGCCCTCCTTCTTACAGAGTTGCTCGTACTAGTAGATGTTTTAGTTTTAAGTATTTTGTCTTGGGGTGGAATTTCAGCTCGATGCATTAGTAGATGGTTGCAACAGTATTTATCAGGTAATTGCATTGTTATACTTTCCTTTGGTTTGCTGCAACAGTGTGGTGTGAACATTCGACTGTGTAGAATAATTATTTTCTTTATGCAAAGTGTTCAAATTAAGTATAGATGTTACAGTCATGCTAAACTCCTATGTAGTATTGTCATTTATCTTTCCTAGAGTTTACTGAATTAGATAGATCATTACGTTTATGAATTGGATGTTTTGTTTATGGTTTTTGATTTTTTTTATTTGGTAAATTAGGATTTAACTTCTTGCAAAAGAAATTCTAGATTAATTTATTCTTAGATCAGTAGTCGCGGGATTGATACTATAGAAACAAGGAATCCTTTGAGTTCTTAGATCAATAATTTAGATTAGTTTTTAGAGGTAATTGAGTTGACTAAGTAGTTATTAGGATTGAATGATCTACATTTCCTTAATCATCTACTGAAGTATTTATGCATATATTTTTCTTAGTTACCTTTGAAATAAGTAGACTTTCCTGGGTTGTCAATTTATATTGAGCACTCTACTCGTTACTAAGATTAATGTCATATAGAGTAGCCGACATAAATTGGAGTAAACTTTGCATGTACGCACTTTGAAAGCATTGTCGAACGATCACATGGGCTTCAACATGCCAACCACCACATATCTTCCATTCATTTCCCAAATTCGCTAACCAAATTTTTTTGCTTCATTTGAAAATGAAAATCATGGTATGTGGTGGTGTGTAGTCCCTAGGATATGAAGAAACCCACTTCCAAGCTCAAGTTTTGACCCTTGGTTATCTAGAGAATCTGCCTTGTCATTATATTCCTAGAGTATATGCACAAAACTGTAATATTTTCCTTCAGTGGAATGTGTAATTCTTATCATTGTCCTTTTGCATCTAATATTTCCATTCCTATATCCACTCCTCATTTTTAGAATTGCTTGACAAGAGTCTCCTATTATGATTTCTTTTCCTATGTTCAAACTGGTTAATAGCTCAATTCCATACCTTAGAGATAACCATTATGCTTCATTGTCTATTTTTTATCCTAGCCCCCAAGCAAAGGATTCTACAATTTTTCCTGTTGGATCATAAATTACCCCACCCACAACTGTCTCCCATGAGTAATCACCACATTTAACAAACATACTAGTTTACAATTCAATACAAAAGACAAATAAACTCATACATCACATGATTAAAGAAATACTTGTATCACATAAAATTAACCAAGTTGTTATGAATAACTCACAACAACCTTCTCAATTACTTTAAACTGTCCTTCCTCCCCAACCCACTTCCATCTTCCACATCCTATCCTTTCCTTCGTTGAAATATGTTGGGGCGTTAACTATATTTACCTAAATCTAGATAGAACTCATAATTCACAAGCGTCGACTATATCGAACAAGCTTCCCCAATAGGCAGTTGGAAAACATCATCACACAAATTGAGGAGAGTGTCTCCTCACAACCCTCCCACGACTCTAGGCTTCAGAGAATGCATGGTGAGAAATACCTCCACCTCTCTTGATAAAAATAGGGTCAACACCCTACAATACTTAGCAATATTGTGCAATTATTGTTCTTATAGTCACATCATCAAACAACCATTTTGGGAAAGTGTTGCACCCTGTCAAAACAACACTTACCCATAGCTCGCAACAATTTTTAAATCATAATGAAAACTTATAGTACACATTAGTTTTGTGATGTCTATGACATCCAATTCACCTCATCACTACTATCATTTCTCTATTACATGGTTTATCACTATGTAGGTTAATTCAACAATATCTCATATCCATGTATATATGTAAGACAAAATTCATACATAAATATAAACTATCGATGTTACAAATAAGAAAGATATGTTTATTTATACCATGCCTCTGATTTATTAAACACTCAAAACATAGTCTTGAGCTGGTGTCATCATCAACAAAATAAAATGATAAATTCAATTTACTAGATACACACATCTAGTGAGCCCACGTGCTCGCGTAACAAATATATTAATCAATATAACTAAGTTCAATCGATAATAAGCAAATAAAATGCTAATCTAGTTTGCAATAGGGTGTTAAATTATCGTGTCAAAATATGGGGTATTACAATAATTTCAATATTGAAATCATTATGGGATATTTAAAGAATGAGGAAACAATCAGACTATCAATAGGATCATCTTTAGATTCATAGGAATTAGTTACAAGAGGCCTCTCTAGAGATAGGAAACACAATGGATGTCATGGTAGATTCGTGTCCAAGGGTGGGCCATTGAGTAGGAAGAGTAACAATGAAGTGGTGTGTTAGAAATGAAATCAAAAGTGGCATATAAAGAAGGATTGTGCTCTATGCAAAGAAAAAAATAAAGAGGATGCCACTGCGGTAGTCTCTACTAGAAAGTAAGACAAAGAAAAATGAGCATGTGTTTCACCACCACTTTCTTATCTTCTCAAGCCTACAATAAAGCATGTCTTATAAAATGTGGGTGTAATTCCACATGACACCACATAAGGAGTGATTTTATTCCTATAAATATTTATATGGATGGAGGATAGTCTTACAAGATGGAATAGCCTATAATATAATAGATAGAGGATCCATTCCAATAAGGTATGGATATGGAATGATATCGCATTTTCTTAATAGAGATGTACATGTACATGGTTGAACATGAATATTCTTTAATGTGATTATCATGAGAAATTTGCGAAGGCTTATGAGAGGCACATTGGTATTGGTTAAGGGTATCAAGGTTGGTACTTTATATAAATTGGATGTGCATGTGTGTTTATTCTTGTTGAGTTTAATATATTGTTACAACAACTAAAAAGGATTGATCCACAAAGGTAGAATCTAAATAAGTTGAAGGATGCATGGATTGGCATAGAATAATGGGCCACTTGAGTGAGAAAAGGATATAGGAAATTCACTCCAAAGGAATGGTTAAAAGTATTAAATTTTAAACATAATTAGTCTGAGTTTACTAAATATTGTATGTTGAGTATCCATGTAAGGGTTAAGTTTTATTTCATCTCACATAGAGCCACATAGATCTTAAACATAGTGATTTCAAATCAAATTGGGCATATTAATGTGACATGTATTGATGGTGCTAGATACATTTCCAATTTATACATGGTTTTAGTAGAAAGATATGAATTGAGTTTATAAATAAGAAAAGTGAGTTCTTTAACTACTTCAAAAATTGAGCTTTTGTGGAGGAGGCCAATACCACTAAAAATGTGAAATCCATAATAAGTGATAATGGTGGGGAATACTCTTGAAAATAATTTGATATTCTATGTCAAATGCATATGAATGCAAAGGATAAAACCACACCACATTCTCCACAACAAACTTAACAAACTTATTGGAAGAGAGGATGAATATGACCCTAATAGAGAAGTCAAGGTTCTTAATATAGGATGAAAAATTAAGTAGTGGTTTTTGGGATAAAGTATTTGCAACATATTTCTACTTGGAAAATTGTAGCCTTGTTCAACCTTGGTGTCAAGACATATGAAGCTTGGAGTGGGAGAAATCCATTCATTTTTCACTTAAGAGTCTTTATTTGTGAGGCTTATATGCATGTTCATAAGGAAAATAGAAAAAACATTTAATGAAAAATATAAAAGAAGTGTGTTAATTGGATATGAAGAATTTGCTGGAAATAAGTAATACGTATTAGGACTTCAAATGAATACATAAGTACTCACAAAAGAAGATGTTATTTTCAAAGAAGAGAAATTAAGAGAAGTTGAAAAACAAATTTATGTGAAACCTAATTTGAAAGAGTAGTAATGAAAAGATTGGTAGAGAATCATATTTCAGCACTAACGAAGCATAATCAAGCTAATGAAAATTCATAGTTACTCAACATAGGTGATAGCTATATTGAACATATTAAACTTGACACATGATAAAGCTAGGAGCCCACAACACAAGATCTAATCCCACTAGAGCAAAATGAGTCAAGTTCAACACCAATACAATGTATAAATGAAGTGAATGGCCCCATAATTGGGAACACATACATATTAGTAGTGAATAAATTGAAATAGTCAGCAAGAATAATGCAACAAACTAGAAGAAGCGAACAAGCTATGAAACAAGGTAAAAGGCATGGTTATGGTCGTGAAGACTTCAATTATTTATGTGGTTTTTATTCCATTGTCAAGGGGACCAAAAGTGTTGAAAATGATCTAAAATATCTTGGAAATGAACAGTGGAAAATAAAATCAAGAAAGAAATGGAATGTCTAAAACAAAACCAAGCATAAAGTTTGGAAGAGTTTCCATAATATATGAAGATTATTGGTTCCAAACGGGTGTTTAAAATAATTTGTGTACTCTTGGTTGAACAATTGAGAGATGTAAAGAAGGGGTTGGTAGGAAAGTGATATTCTCAAGTTCGATGAATAGATTACTAGAGACTTAAGCCCCAACGGTTAGCTCCATCAATTGAATGGTCTAATCAAGGTATCTTTCCAACAAAGAGGACATATGTCACAACTTCAAATCCATCCCAATCACTACAATTTACCCTTGGGTAGGAGTTGGACATATGCCATGTTTTTTATTTCGTTGTATGTCTTATGTGTCCTTGTTTTCCCACATTAAGGGAAGATAGTGACTATTGACCAATTGTCTTATATGTGGAAGAGTAGTATAGATACGTCAGAGTCTAATATTCCTTTAATCAAGCAATCGTGTCCCGAAAACAAAAGCCTAGGAGTTGGGATGTATAGATAATTGATGGGAACTTTTGATTTGACTGCCCCTATCAACTTTCTAGGAAAAAATAGTGTAGGGAAAACTGTGTCTGTAGTTGTAGATAGGACCAATCCTTGGGTTATCCCTTCACAAGTTGATCTTGATGTTCCCTTAACAACAGCAGAAATAAATTACCAAGCTTTATTTGATGCTTATGTTGATTCCCTCCTGACTCCTTTCGTCTTAGAAGAGCCAGAGGAATCCTATGTACATGCATGGGCATTGAACTCAACCTATTCACATGATTCCTTAGACATGGTTTTAACATCTGATGAATCCATTTTGGAGGAAATGATAGGACATAATAAAGTATGTGAAGACTTACATCACAAGTCCTATTTCCTACCAAAGCTTAGCAGAATTGAAAGTTATGAGTTCCACATGAGATTAATTGAAGGTGTTGATCAACCCGTAAATACTTTTTCCAAGTAAGGAGTGTTCGATGAAGGAAATATGGCCAACATATATGAAACTATACCCAGCAACATCTCCACTAAACGGGATGTTGTGGAAAATGTCTTCATTGGAGCAAATTATTCACATGAAGAACTTGCCACTTATACAACCTTGTTTAAGGAATTCCATATTGTTTTTGTCTGGTCTAACAGGACATGTGAGGAATTGACCCATCCATCAGAGCCTAAAATACAAACATGCCCTAATGTCAAACTTGTTCGACAAAAGCTACACCCAGTGAATCTGCGGAAAGCAGCGACCGTCAAGGCTGAAGTAGAAAATTTATTAAAAGTTGGTTTTATATACCCCATCTCTTTAACAGAATGGGTATCCAACCCAGTCCCATTAGAAAAGAAGCAAGGAAATATATGTGTCTACATGGATTTCATGGACTTAAAGGAGGTGTGTCCTAAATATAACTACCCCACATATAACTACCCCACACCTTTATTATATCAAATAATTGACGCATGTGTCGGTAGTGAAGTATTTTGTTTTATAGATGGTTTCTAGGAATATAATAAAATCCAAATTAAACCTGAGAACCAACATAACACTACCTTCATTTTTCTCTGGGGTACTTTCGCGTATAAGAAGATGTTGTTTGGCTTGAAGAACATCGGGGCCACTTTCCAAAGGGTTATGAATTTTTCTTTTCGCGATATAAAACTATTGTCAAACCTTACTTGGATGACTTTTTGGCTCATTCTAGAAAATGAAAAGATCATCCTGAACATTTTTGTTTGGTCTTTGAAAGATGTCGACACTATAATATTTACTTAAACCCCCATAAGTGTGTATTTTGTGTCGATTCGGGGTGACTATTAGGTTTCATAGTCTCCAATAAAGGTATTAGGGTCAATCCATTAAAAGTAGAGGGGATTATCAAACTTCCTACTCCTCTAAATATCCGACAGCTTCAAAGTATACAGGGTAAGTCTAACTTTCTTAGACGATTCATAGTGAATTATGCCAATATCATGAAGAGTTTCATGTGCTTGATTAAGCAAGACACCCCATTTATACGAGATGAATCCTCTCAATAGTCTTTAAAGGCATTAAAGAAAGCGTTACTATCAACCCCGCTGTTGCGTCCACCATATTACACAAAGGATTTAATAATGTATATGGATGCATCATACTGTACGATTGGTGTAGTGTTGGTTCAAAGAAATGATAATCTATGGGAGCACGTCATCTATTATCTTAGTCATGATTTGTTTGGACCTGAGCTAAGATATCTGCAGGTCGATAAGTTGGCCTTGGTAGTAGTATCTATCGTTCATAGGTTGCATCACTACATATTACTCAAGGCAACTACCATAGTAGCAGATGCAAATCCATTTCAATATGTTCTATCCCGACAGATTGTCGGAGGAAAATTTAACAAATGGATTTTCATACTCCAGGAGTTTGATTTGGATTTACAGTCCACCAAATCGAAAAAGTATTTGGTATTCACAGAACTTATCTCTAAGTTCCCTAGTGATGAACTTTTAACGACAAAAGACGAATTGTTTCCTAACAAACACATCATCCTAATTTCAACTGATGATCCCTACTATAGATATATTTTGATATATATCCATACTTTGAAATGTCCAGTTACCTTCTCATGAAAGGAGCGACGAAAGTTGCAACTAAATGCTAAAAACTACCTCATTATCGTAGACACTTCGTATAGAGGAGGGGTAGATTATATTCTATGTTGTTGTCTCACTCATGAGGAGGTGGATTTTGTCCTAAATTATTCTCATAGCGAAGCATGTGGGAGTCATTTATCTGGGTTAGAAACAACCCAAAAAAATTTACGTGCTGGTTATTTATGGCCCACCATATTTAAAGATTGTGTGGAAGCTTTCAAACGTTGTCATCCATGTCAACTTTACACCAGAAAGATGCGGTCACATCCTGCTCTATTACATCCCATCATCGCGATAGGACCTTTCACCAAGTGGGGGGTAGATTTAATAACCTGCAACCCAGTATCTTCTAGGGGCATAAATAGATAATTGTCTTTGTAGACTACTTTACTAAGTGAGCAGAGGAAATTCCTACCTTTAAAGTTGATGGTGATATGACAAAATATTTCATGTTCAACCAAATTATTATTATATTTGGTATCCCAAAGTAGATTGTCATGGACCATAGCAGTCACTTTCAAAACAAAATGATGACCGAGTTAACTACTTTGCTCGAGTTTAAACAATACCACTCGTATTCCTTCTACCCGCAGGAGAATGGTCAGGTAGAATTTGTTAATAAAAAATTAAAGACCATTCTAAAGAGGATTATTAACGCAAGTAGGTCAAATTGGAATATTATGTTGTATCCCACACTTTCGGCGTATCGAACAACAGTAAAAAATTCTACATGATTCTCCCCCTTCCAACTTGTTCATGGAGTGGAAGTAGTTACCCCAGTTGAATGCGAGATACTGTCTCTAAAGATTGTAATACATGTGTTACTCGACACTTTAGACACAGAAGAACCTCTGTTGCATCTATAACATCTAGATGAACAATGAAGAGATGTGTTAACAGCAAACTAAGCACACAAAGCATGGGTCAAAAACCAATACAACAAAGCTGTCAAACCTAGGTTTTTTACTGAAGGAGAACTTGTCTTGGTTTATGACTAGGATAAGGAACCTCTGGGGGAACGGAATTTCAAATTGATGTGGTTAGTCTTGTATGTTGTTTCTAAGGTCTAAATAAGGGTTCTTATGAATTGATTGATTATGATGACAACAAGCTGCTAGAGCCCCGAAACGGGCTCTACCTTAAAAAATTCTATGCCTAGTGCTTATGATTTTTCTTGTACTATAGTTGTATAACTTTGTAAATAGTTATCACTTGATTAGTGTTTATTATGTAGATCTATTTTTGTTTCATTTTTCTGTTGAATGGTTTGTAGGATTCACTAATGGTGCAAGTCGTCACACTTGCAATCTTGCTTTAGTCACTTGGGTCATTTATGCACCCACGGGATAACTAGTTTCCTCGAGAGGTGCTTTTTTAGGTCCTACAACTAAAAATGTGGTTGAATACAGTGTTGTTATTGAGCTATTGAGAGATGTTATTTTGCATGGTGTTACATGTCTGGAGGTTAGACTTCAGTCTCAGTCAGTGGTCTCTCAACTTAATGGAGTTTATCATGTGAGACATCCTACTATATTACATCAGTTTTTACAAATTAGGTTACTTGAAAGACATTTTGAACATATTATATACAATCATATTCCAAGGAACCAAAATACAATTACTGACGCATATGATAATTACATCTTAAATTGGTATGTTTCACATGCATGGTAAAAACATATAAAAATGATGCATAGAAACATATGTAAATAAGCTGGTATATATATATATATATATATATATATATATATATATATATATATGTAAAATAGGTCCATATACATCGAATCCTTTTCCGAAGATCCAGTAATAAGTACATCAAAATTAAAAATAGGATCAAATTAACTCATTATGCTAGAAACTACAAAAACTCTATAGCCTCGGATGCCTCCACCAAAGCCTCTCGGTGGCATAAAAAAACCCTAGACACCCTCCACAACAAGCGCACCCAGAAAGGAGGCACCCCGACTACATGCTCCTGCATAGAAATGGAGATCCTTTCCATCCTTGGTGCAGGAACATCATAGGTAAGCATAGATATCTTTCCCTCCACAACTCGAAGCATGGATTCACCATCATCTCGATATGTTGGTCACTTGTAGGTCCTAGGGTGTCCATCTAGTTGAACAAGACCAATATATGCATCATACAATATGACTTAGACTCATATAACGTACATATGTATATACGCACCTATAAACAAAAAAATTCATAATTTTTTTTAAAAAACATGAAAAATAAAACTCACACATCTCTCCCCATGCACCTCTAGGAGGAAGAGCCAACTCTAGTTCACCACGAAATTATAGACCTGCATATGGGAACCCCTCGAAGGAAGGAACTCTCCTGCTCCACCATGCAAAGAATCCATCATCATACCCACCCCAAACTTCACCACCACCCTAACGAAGGAACACATCACCCCACCATGTGATCCTAGGCTTGTGTGGAGGATATGGTGGAAGTCGCACCTTGGGGCTCAAAGAAGAAATATTCCAGGATGTTAGAATATCCAAAGTTTTTTATTCTTCCCCAACTTGTAATCCGATAATTGTTTATTCATCTTTGTGACTAACTTGGTGCACCAATAAAAAACTACACCCTAAATACATTCCACTACTAGATTCATATGGTTATGTGTGGCTAAGTGTAGTCTAGATGCACCTTCCACCCGGGTGATAGTGGTCACAATAACTTTCAATGGGAAACTTGATATTTGGGTGATAGGAAATTGTGTGCCCAACTTCTATGAACCTGGAAGGAAATTTGTGTTCATGTATTCCTGAACACTGAGTGGGTCACCCCCATGTCTGCTGCCACTCAAGATCAATGGTTCCCCTTTATGAGATAAACCAACGATCAAATATATGTCCTCGGTAGTGATTTCAAGCATTTCACCTTGAAGATCGATCATGTCTTGTTCAAGATACCATAGTCAAACCAATGACTCCAATAATATAACCTGAGCACACATGTTCGTCATGCAAAATAATTTCAACAAACCACATCTCTGGATGACATTTAATGTTGGTGGATCCCACAGAGTTTCCCCATCCATATCTTCATGCTCTCTCTCTCTCTCTCTCCATTCCAATACCATTTTTCCTGCAAAACATAAGGTTTTGTCCATTAGATGTGTTAAACTTACAATCTGCATAACACGCGACTCTGTAGTGGTAAGAGTCCGTTCCACTCATGGGTTTCCTCTTGCATACCCTCGAATACATCTCAAATTAGTGAGTTTGCAGTGGGATACCTACGTGTCCCGCGTGTCCTGGGTGGTGCCCTTACAAACTCACCAAAAGGCCAAATTTGTGCATAAAAATTGAAATTAATGGATTTAAATGTAAGATAAATAAGAGATGGTCTACCTACAACTTGCGGTTCAAATTTTCATTCACCATTTGGCTCGTACCAAGAGTTTGAAGTTCAAGAGAAAACTTGCACTATACAAGGTAAAAAACTGACTGATTTGGTTTTTAACAAACCAAATGCACTATTTTTAGTGAAATTTTAAAAGTTGTATCCACTTTGATATAGTTTAGGTCAATTTTTATTATTTTGACTAATGTTGGTTGTTTTCTACCTAGTGTCGCAGCTAATGAATAAAATTGAAGTATAGTATTGAAGCCTCCATTTTTTCCTGCTACATTCTACATCGATACCTTATACCTTTGCAAACCTTAGGATCTCCTTTTTTATCCATGGACTGCGATATGCAACCTTCCATCATTCTTTAAACATCGTTGTTCTTCCATGGATTAGAGCCTCCCGAACATGGAAAACCCTATCTAGAACACTTCCTGTCAATAATGGTGCCCATGCTTCATGTTTCTAGGTGATGGGAGCATTCATAGTTGTTTTTACGCAAAAATGAGTCTCATTTTATCTCTCTTGATGACTATCATTTGTCATAAGGCTCCCATCATATGGAGTTATATTCAAGCCCTGGTCTGACTCATTAAAACTGACTAGATAGTCGAGTTACTTGTTCTTTCAGACTCGTTAAAGGAAATGAAGAATCATCCATATCGGTATAATTTTAAACCTTTTCCAAACCATATGGATTACTTACGAAAAAGAAATACTCTAGTCCACTATGGCTAGAAGAGTATCTTCATGTATGGTTTTATCTCTTTTTCGAGCCTGGAGGACTAAATTTACGAAAAGGGAACCCATTTGAGCTCACTTTCTCTTTTTTGTACTCTGGATTAAAATATGAAAATATTTTGAGCATTTTTTATGTCATTGTCATGCTCATTAAAATTTAGCACAAAACATCGAGTTTATTATTGTTTGTCCCATTCTCGTAAATAAATGGAACATCCTGAGTGATATTTCCTTCCTTTACACGCATTAAACTAAGGCTATATGATTTCTTTTGAAGGAGCGTCGGTTTGGTGATAATTTACCCCTTTTTCGAACCTAGCTAACTAAGTACGAAAAATATATACCTTAGTTCTTCAAAAGCTATAAGAGAGTCCTCCTTTGGATTGTTTTATACTTTTTCGGACTTAGGAGACTAAATTTACAAAAAAGAACCCCCTAGAGTATTCTTTGGAGTTTTTCAAACTCTCAAAACCATGAAAACTCCAATAAGCATTCACTAATTCGGGCTCGTAAAATCCATGAATCAGTGTTATATCAAGCAATATTCTCTCTTTTCTTCAATCTTTTTCAACAATGAATAAAGACTCGATTTTACTTTCTTGGACTTGTTAAAATTTAACAAGGAAGGTAGGAAGGAAACACACTCTTTTGTAAGTTGTCTAGCAGCAAGTCCCTTGAACCACATTAGTTTGAGTCTCCCATCACTCATGTTTCAGTTTTTCACTTTCCGGTTCAACTCAATACTCTGAGTCACTTCACCTCCATTGTTCACTTCTCCCAAGTACACGAGGAATTTGTTAATGTCTCCTCCATTGCATATTGGTCTAGTTGTTTTCCTTGAAGTTTAAAGTTTCCTTGGGTCATATCTATGTTGTGATCACTATTTAAGTATTCATAGCCTTTGTTTGTTCACCTTAATCCCTATCATTTCCATCTATGAGATTATTCTATGTCCACTTTCCCTTGTCCAGTCTACCAGTTACTTTGGTGACCCATTCAAGGATTCATTTCCTTCCTTTTCATACATGGCTTCTGATTTGCACCTTCTACCAAACAAGACCTAGAGTTTCAAGTTAGTACCTCAGTATCCACTTCACGTCTTAGTGAAATCCTCTGCAATGGTTGTCAGTATACCCTTTTTACTGGTATTCCGATGGTATCCTTCCATGTTTGTCTTCAATTACTATATTCACATGGTAGGATTCATACTGGTTTCTATGGATTTGTATGAAAACCTTGGGTTTACAACCTATATAACCTAAGTTGCACAAGATTGTGCCATGCTTGGTGACACTTTTTCCAACAATTGAAGATCTATCATTGTAATCATGTGGCTATGATCTAGCTTTGTAAATCATGCGTTTCCATGTAGACCGTATCATATGATGTATCTTGTAAAGGAGCTAGTGTTCCCCATTATTTAACATGGGATCCTCAGTGATGATTTCGTATAAATGACCTCGTGTTGTTTTTTTCGAGTACTTCTCTGTATCCTTGATTCTAATTCTTCTGAACAAAGATTGTAACGTATTTCGGCTGCCCTTACCCTCTGACCTTATACATTAGGAAGCATCTATTATACTGTGAAATGACACTTCTCCATTCGAGTAATGACAAAAAATATGGCATTACACAAAAGGACATTAGGGATTGAAATAGTCATAACCCTATAGATGATTTCGATCCTTGCTCACTCCAACATCAACCCTTTTTACTCTTGAACTCATCATACACTCGTGAGTCTCCTCTTAGAAACTCGCGCGCCACTTGCGGGTTTTCCATCTGCAACCCGTGTGTTATCCTCAAATATTGAAATTCAAAAGTTTCCTTAAGGAAACCTGCGGGTCATTCACGATATAGTGCATACAAACCCATGAATTCCATTAAGAATTGTTAAAAAAATAAAAAGATGATTAACTAGGGGAAGTTGGGATTGGTTTGGAAACCCCCCCAACTTCCCCAACCATCCTAATCCTTGAATTCCTTCCTCGCAAACAACTATAAAAAGAGAGGTGTGGAAATTAAGGCCAGCAATAGATTAATTTTACTCACAACAATTATCAATTGATCATGCAAAATTGCTAACAAGAGAGACTGAATATGGAGCTGTAACACTAAATTGTATTAACTGAGTGTACAATAGCCAACCCTGTAATAACATAGGTTGCTGAATAAATGGAATACATCAAGAAATAGAATGCATGAGGAGGCATCCAAATCTAGCATAAAGCAGGCTTACCAAAAATAAGCAAATCCCCCATAGGTGTAAAAAGTTGATCCCAAATCTGTCATGGAGCTCACGAATTGGAAAAAAGGCATAGGAAAGCTAAAGAGTGGTGGAATGGCAGCTCGTACATGCTTTTGCATGGAGAAAATAGAGGAGGATGTGTAGGACAAAAAACAAGTCAACCTCACCTAGTCTAGCTTTCCCTTTTGCCTTAAAACACTGAAAAAGAAGAAGGGCGCCTAGGAGGCCAGGAATAAAGCAGAATTGATTCCTTTAGCTCTCCCATGTGCTCCATGAGTCAAATATGGCAAGTTTGACCATTATGGATAGGCAAATAGCAACTTGCACAAGGTGGGACACATGAACTAGGCAAATAAGACAAAAATAATGGAATTAATGTCTAAGTGGGTAAACTATGGGTTGATTATTCTAACACCCCCCCTTAAGCCTGACTTATGAGTAATATATCAGAAAATTATAGGGCCTAGAAACAAGGCTTAGTCACCCTTTACATACTGCAGATCCATTTAAACAAGGAAAGAGGCAAAACCAACTTGGGAAAATCCTCCCTTAAACATGGACTGTAAAACAAAATTGTAGAATCTTGTGTTCACTCATGCTTTCACAGCATGATCAGCAATCCCTAGCAGTGATTTGAGATTGCTGAAGGTCTTCTCACAAAATGCTTTGGTGAAGATTTCAGCTACTTGTTCTGAAGATGAACATAAGAGTAGGTGAATGGTGCCATCATGCACAAGTTCTCTGATGTAGTGCATATGGATCTCAATGTGTCTGGTTCTCTGCTTTTGAACTGGATCCTTGCAGATTCGAATGGTACTCTGGTTATCACAGTAGATGGTAGTTGAGTACTCAAGTTCGAAACCACACTCTCCAAGTAAACCCTGCAACAATAAACATTGAGTTGCTGCATTAACAACTCCTCTGTACTCTGCTTCTGTAGATGAGAGTGCAATGGCACTCTGTTTCTTGCTTGACCAGCTGATTGGCCCTTCTACAAGCATGAACACATATCCTGATGTGGAATTTCTATCTGTGCTATCACCTGCCCAATCACTGTCAGTAAATCCAATCAACTCAAGATCAGATTTTGCTTTATAGAAGATCCCATGTGTCCTTGTTCCCTGAACAAAGTTAAGGATCCTTTTGGCTACTTTCCAATCGATCTCTTTAGGCTGATCCATGAATCTAGAAGCCACACTTACTGCATAACAAATATCAGGTCAAGTATGTGTCAAATACAACAAACAGCCAATCAATTTCCTATACAGTGTATTGTTTACCATCGGTGAAGAATCAGCTTCTTCCAGCTTCACTCCTGAAAGGAAAGGAGTTTTGCTTGCTTTGCAATCCTTCATTTTGAATTTGTTCAGCAATTCCAAGGCATATTTGGACTAGTGCACCTTTATTCCAGCTTTGGTTTGAGAGATCTCAAGCCCCAAAAATTGACTTAAGAGCCCCAAATCTGTCATGGAGAAGGCTTGGTTCATAGCTCCTTTTAAGGAAGCAATCTCAGCCTGTGAGCTTCTTGTAATGAGGAGGTCATAAACATATAACACAATGATCATTAATGAACCATTAACTAACTTCAAATAGACATTTGGATCTGATTTGCACCGAACAAAATTCAGTGATAGCAAGAAGCTATCAATCTTGGAATACCAAGCCCTGGGGGCTTGCTTTAGCCCATACAATGACTTTCTCAACCTGCACACAAGAGAAGGGTTAATAGCAAAACATTGAGGCTGCTGCATATATATCTCCTCAGTGAGATCTGCATTCAGGAAGGCACACTTTACATCCATGTGATGTACCTCCCATTGCCTTGAGGCTGCAATGGCTAGAGCTAGCCTGATGGAGTCCATTTTTGCCACTGGGGAAAAGGTCTCATTGTAATCTATGCCATGAACCTGTGAGTAGCCTTTGGCTACCAATATGGCCTTGTACTTCAGTGTTGAACCATCAGCAGCAAATTTGGTCTTATAGACCCACTTACACTGTACTAGTTTTCTCCCTGGGGGAAGATCCACTAGCTCCCATGTGTTGCTCTTCTGGAGTGAGATGAACTCCTCCTTCATGGTTGTTTTTCATCTTGGATATCCTGCTGCTTCTTCATATGTTTGAGGATTAGACTCCACTATCAAATAGCATTTTTCAGCAAACAGAGGATCCTTCATGCACAGACCATTCTCAAATTGAGATCTAGTCCTTCTTGGGTCATTGGGATCCCCAGCTAGCTCACTTGCTGCATGTAGTGTCTTGGCTGCCCATTTTGGCCTTGTGGGACTGTTAGGGTCTGCAATAAACTCATCTCCATCAGACAAATCAGAATCAGCATGTTCAACAAACTCTTTACTTACTTCTTGAGGTTCAGGTGGTGAAGAGGCTTCACCAACTTCCACTTCTGCAAGGGGTTCTTCTTCAAACTGAACACACCTTTCGATGAAGGATTTTTTTGTGCTCAAATTTATCAACTTGTACCATTTTGAATCTTCAGAGTATCCAACAAAAATACACTCTTGGCTTTGGGGCTGTAAAGCCTTCCTCTTCTCTGTCGGGATTCTAGCCCATGCCTTTGAGCCAAAAATCCTGAAATGGGTCACATCTGGCTTGTGCCCACTCCATGCTTCGAAGGGAGTCATACCATCAAGTTGTTTGTGAGGCACCCTATTCTAAATATAGGCTGAATATTTGATAGCTTCGGCCCAGTACTTTGGTGGCAAAGTTTTGGCCTCCATCATGCATGTTGCCATCTCCTTCAGTGATCTGTTCTTCCTCTCAGCAACACCATTTTGTTGTGGTGTGTAAGGGATAGAATGTTGCATCTGAATACCTGCATCTGCACAATAGTTAATAAACTCAGACTTGACATACTCACCACCATTGTCAGATCTGAGGGCCTTGAGTTTCCTTCCAGACTGGTTTTCAACCAAAGCCTTAAAGACTTTGAATAGGCCAAAAAATTCAGACTTGTGTTTCAGGAAGTGAACCCAGCAATACCTGGAAAAGTCATCAATGAAAGTTAATGCATACTTGGCCTGACTCATGGACATATGAGGGAATGGACCGGCAACATCACTGTGGATCAGCTCGAGGGGTGCAAAGGTTCTCTCATGACTAGCTCTCTCAAATTTGTGCTCTAGGTTTTTTCCTAGAATACATCCTTGGCAGAATCCTTTGGAAAATTTTATCTTTGGAAACCCTATGACCATCTCTCTTTCACTAAGATCAGAAAGATATTTATAGTTAAGGTGGCCAAATCTCTCATGCCACAGCTTGCTGGCTTCATTAGCATGAATGAGAAGAGCAAAGGGGTTTGAGTAAGGTAGGAAGTGTGAGAACATGTATACCTTTTGAGCATGATTCGCAACTCCTTTTGCAATGACTCTACCAGTTGAAATCTCTGTGATCTCAAATTCATTGGGGGAGAATATGGCCTTCTTAGGAGACCCAGTGTGGGTCATTTGGTACACTGACAAGAGGTTGGAGGCGAGACCAGGGACATATAGCACATTGTTGAACTGACCATGATCAAGATCTATCCTTCCTTTGCCTTTACTTTCAGTGAGAGAGTCATCTCCCAGTACAATAGATGGTCCTTTCAACATATCCAGTGAGGAGAAGGCCTCCTTAGTCGAAACCATGTGTCTTGAAGCTCCAGAATCTATGATAAAACTGGGTGAGCTTGATGTGCAAGCAACTAGAGCATGAACTCTCTCTCTGTCATCAGAACTTGATCCTCCTTCTCTCTTCTTTGAGCTTTCTAGAAGGGAGATGCCATTCTTCTTCAGGAGATTGGTCAGCATGTCTATCTGCTTTTTCATACAAGAGCTTTCAGTGTGATTGCCCTTATTGCAGTATGCGCACTTGTTCATTTCACCTTTGTTCTTCTTCTTCTGGTTATTCTTCTTGGGACCTTGTAGATCCTCCGGAGACTGTTTCTTGTCTCTCTTTTGCTCAGGTGGTTTCTTAGCTTTCTTTTTGCTTTTTGAATCCACCCTTGAATCTCCAGCAATCAAATCTTGATCTTTGGATGGTTTGATGGTGCCCATCATCACCATCTTGTCCTGTTCTTGTGTGAGAGATTCCATGAAATCTGCAAGGCTAGGCATCTTCCAGGCTCGAGCTATCAGTTTTGTGGCATACACTGAATAATCAGGGCCCAGCTTCGAGAGGATGGCCAGTACGAGCTGATCATCTTTCTTTTCAATACCACACTGTTTCAGCTGCAAAACTAGTGCTTTGAACTTGAAGAAATATAGCTGCAGGGATTCAAATCTTGTTGGACTCAGAGAAATCAACTCATTCTCCATTTGATGTCCCCTCATCTCATATGTCTTTCCAAAAAGATCAGCAAGCTTCTCCCATACTTCATTCGGTGATGTCAATCCATCGAGATGGAAAAGGAGGTCTCTAGAAATACTCAGGCACAGGAGGCCATAAGCCTCATCCCTCCTGTTGTGCCATTTTATCTTCTCTGCAGCTGTATTGGGCTCTGCTTCTGTTGCCATAGTCACCCTGTAGAGGCCTTTCGCTCTCAACAGTATCTCCATCTCTGATTTCCATTCAAATAAATTGAAAGGATTCAAGATAGTTTTCTATGATTGATCCATAGCTCTAGAAAATCTGTCTCGGCTGTCAATAGAAGGCTCCCAGTCTTGATGTCGAACCTGCAAAACAATTTTTGAAGGAGAGAAACAACCTACAATGGCTCTGATACCATGTGGAAATTAAGGCCAGCAATAGATTAATTTTACTCGCAACAATTATCAATTGATCATGCAAAATTGCTAACAAGAGAGACTGAATATGGAGCTGTAACAGTAAATTGTATTAACTGAGTGTACAATAGCCAACCCTGTAATAACATAGGTTGCTGAATAAATAGAATACATCAAGAAAGAAATTGAATGCATGAGGAGGCATCCAAATCTAGCATAAAGCGGACTTACCAAAAATAAGCAAATCCCCCATAGGTGTAAAAAGTTGATCCCAAATCTATCATGAAGCTCACAAATTAGCAAAAAGGCATAGGCAAGCTAAAGAGTGGTGGAATGGCAGCTCATACATGCTTTTTCATGGAGAAAAGAGAGGAGGATGTGTAGGACAAAAAACAAGTCAACATCACCTAGTCTAGCTTTCCCTTTTGCCTTAAAACACTGAAAAAGTAGGCAATAAAGCAGAAAAAGCAGAAGGGCACCTAGGAGGCCAGGAATAAAGCAGAATTGATTCCTTTAGCTCTCCCATGCGCTCCATGAGTCAAATATGGCAAGTTTGACCATTATGGATAGGCAAATAGCAACTTGCACAAGGTGGGACACATGAACTAGGCAAATAAAACAAAAATAATGGAATTAATGTCTAAGCAGGTAAACTATGGGTTGATTATTCTAACAAGGGGAAGGGTATGAGGAAAGGGGAAAAACTTTGGAGGAAAAGTTATGCTGGAGGATTCCATTAAGGAGAGGAGAAAGAGGACTCGAATCTTTGTTTGCAGAGGAGCTTAGGCAGACAGGAGGCTATGTAATGTTTCCAAAACTTTGTTAATAAAGAATGCTTTTCCTTCCATCAATGTCTAAGTGTATTCTTCTAATGTTTTGAGTATTGATCTAGGTTGTAATTTGATTTAAATGCAATCATTATATTTTCATATCTCATCTTGTATAAAAATAGAAGATACTTTAAGGAAGGCCAAATCTTTGTTGCGGGTACTAAAGATTGGAAGAAAAAGAGCATTGGAGAAGAAGAAGAAAGCTAGTATCAACCATCAGGAACAAGGTTCACATTCTCTTTCTCTCATTCTCTGATATGTGCTTGTGAAACCCTAGTTGTCTATAAGTAAAACCCTTAGTAAGTTGGTGGCCTCTAACCCCCATCCATAAGGTTATTTTCCCTAACATCACTTCCATTGGGATATTTTTGTACATAACTAGCATGTCATGGTGTAGTGTCCCTTTATGTATGCCATGGTATCACAAGACCAAACATAACACATTCAATGGTAGTGGTGAGGATGTTTATGTATTATCCAACAAAATCACTGGATAATTATTAATAGAATATTCAAGTATTTTCAAGACACCAAGGACTATGCATTGTGTTATCAAGTTCACGGTAACGACATTTTTATTTACATGGATTTGTTGTTATAGGATTTATGGACAACATAAAGTCCACATGTGCTAGTTACATTATTACATTAATTGGATGAGGAAGAAACATACCATTGTTACATTATTTAGTTCTTAGGTTAAATGCATTGATGTGTAGAAGCTCCTAAAGAAGTAGTTTAGTTATTAAGATCATGCAACAATATTGGCATCAGATAATCTAGTTGGAAATAGAATGTGATAACCAAAGTATCATTGTAATAACAAAGAACCCAAACTTACTATGTTAATAATAAGTACATTGATGGTGAAATTACTTTTCATAAGGGAAATGGAGGAACTAGAAGTGGTGAAGTTGGCAACATGCAAATTAGAGGTCGACAATGCAGCCCAATTTAATGGAGAGAAGCTGATCTTGTGTGGACACATTATTGACATTTTCATTTATTCAAAGTGATTATCAAGAGGGACATTGTTGGAAAAAGCATGTCGATGACACCTGATTGGAAGTTACATTTGTTCCAAGTAATTATCAAGAAAGGCATTATTGGAATAAGCATGATAGTCATTATTTTCAGGTATACTAATTTTCCAGCTATAAAATGGTACATATAATGAGTTTCAAAGTCTCGTGTCAAAGTCTCTTCGTTGTTTTGAGAAGAATTAAGTAATTGTCTAAAGTGTAATATATATAAAAGGGAAAGACGAATAAAGCCTAAGAAGAAGACGTTGTCGTATATGTACCATTGGATTTATTTAATAAATTTGTTAAATTTGGATTACTTTATTATTAGATTTATCTAATAAAATTTGTCAAATATGGTCAGTTTCAAAATATAAAATTTCAAACATAGGTAAAAAATTGTATATTTTTTTTTAAATATTATAATTTTATCAATAAAAAATATATGATTTTAAGATTAAATTTTATTTAGTGAAAATGTGGAGTAAAATATTGATTAAAGTCAATAACATCCTAATGTTTTTCCTTAAGTAATAATTAATTTATTTTACAAATTCAATTGAAAATATATACAATTGAATAGTAAAAAATAAAAGAGAATAATAAAAAAATTGTAATTTAAACAAATTTAATCTGCTAAAATAAACTTAAGTTCCATCAGAGAGACTATTGCTTTTCTTTCCTCTGTGTACTAAAAATAATTGATTATTACAATAATGGCTTTCTGTTAGAGTTATTGTTTATCTTGTGGTGAGTTGTTGATAGATGAGAGATTCTATCGTAGTTTAGTGTATGGTTGAGATATTATCTCAACCTCTACTAAGCTATATTTAACATCTGTTAGTTATCTCTCGACTCTATATATTGAAGTCGCCATGTATTGTAAAACATAGTTTATTATAATAGATTTTTTAGTTTGTGTGTCATAATGTCTCCTCTCTCATTTTTAAGTTGGTATTAGAGCTAGGTTGAGAAGCACTCTCGTTAGGGAGTGTTCATAGTTTATTATAATAGATTTTTTAGTTTGTGTGTCATAATGTCTCCTCTGTCATTTTTAAGTTGGTATTAGAGCTAGGCTGAGAAGCACTCCCGTTAGGGAGTGCTCAGGACTATGAGAGAGGACTACGTCTCAGAGAGGAGAATTGAAACATTACTTTGCTTAAGATCGTGCCATCTGATACAAAGGAAACCTGTGAGATTGTTGTCGTCCGCATAAAGGAAGAGCCACCACTGATGCACTATTTCCCAAGAAATCGTTGAGGTATTCAGCCTATGCACAAAGTATAATATCACATCAATCTGGAGGAGTACGGGTCTGTACAAGTGGAATTTGGTAGATTCGACAACTGATCCAAGTAGAGACATAGCAAGGTGTAAAGAGAAGAAGAGCCTACTCAGGCTGAGAAGAAGAGACTGTTCCAGATCGCTTCTGGGATCGTTGAAGGAAGTTGTATTGTTGTCTGAAAACGCTGCCCAATTTGTTGTTGGGTCGTGAAAATGTGTAGATAATTAGCTTCCATGGGAGCTTGCTGAAAGAGATCACAAATACTACTGAAAATGTGTAGCTTCTCAGCATCCATTGCAGAGAAGCTAGATCACCGCTATTAATCAGATCGTGGATCAACAAATAGGATCGCTGCTACCATTCTTTCCCAATCTAATCTTAATCATTGTCATTAAATCGAGAATGGAGTTGTTGTTGTGTGTGGAAGAGAAATTGTGAGATCTCTACTTGAGATACCCATTCATGATAATGTAAAGGAGTCTCCGGGTAGCTGTAAGTCGCTTTAGTTTTCTTATTCTCCCACTTAGCCTTAATGGAATCTTATGGCATTATCGAGTTTGATATTTTATAATTCTTCTCAAACCTATTAAGTAACGGAGACGAGCCTTCCTGTTCGGTTTTCCCAATGTTGACCATTCTTTATTGGTCCATTGTTCTTCCAATTGTGTCTTTAGTTCGGGGTGAGGGGATTTATCAAATAAGTTTTCGATGCCTTCTAGTTCAAACAGAGGCCAGGAATTTAAAGGTGCAATCACCATAAATTTGACAGAGGAATTTTTTCCCATGGAGAAGCGTGAAGGTCTTCCCTCTATAGTTTCTTTATTAGAGTCGAAGCTGAATAATGTGACATCAATAAAGAAAGCGGAGTATTTACCAACAAATGGATTTGTCATAGTTGACAGGACTGGCGATTCAATGAGGGTTTTCTGCCATTCTGTGCACGAACCAAATTTAGAGTGGTCTTTTTTTTCATGAGACCCTAGCTTCAGGATTGCAACCTATGAAAATGACAAGGCCACAAGAGTAGTATCTTCTCCTCTGTCTTCCCTCAATTCCGATGTCAGGAGCAGCGTTGTTTTGGGTACTAAGATTGATGAGCTGGAAAATTTGTTATGTGCATAAGTGTAGTAATGGAAACGTGCAGCACCAAAATCCTCACAAATCTTTGCAGTGATAGCAAGGATATAGTTGTTTTCTATAATCTTTAATTCTTGTGTTAGTTTTCTATTTGGTTGGAATCTTGCATAGTGTAATTGTGTGGAATTTTCTTACTGTTCTGATAGGGTTATGTGTCTTGGTCAAATGTCAAATTCATAATTAATTTATTTAGAAAAACATTTAAAAATGTTTGTTGCACCTTCAATATCATTATGTAATGGGGGGGTGCATGTTCAGTTGTACCTGACACCCTAAAAAAGTTTTTTTTGTCCAAGTTGTAAATCTTATCCATTGGCAAGATGATTTCCCTGGGTTGTTGTAAGACCTGTTCAGATGTTCAACCATACATGTGATGTGGAATCGCACATTATTTTCCCTCTTATACATAGAGTGGATGGGGATCAAGCTCTAGCTTGATGTGAAGGGAAAGCTGAGATAAAATATTCTCACAGTATGAAGGACCAGTTATGTTTGACATTGATGAACCATGTAGCTGAAAAGGATTCCTAGAGAACTGGCGGGTACAACTGTTGAGGACCCATGTACTCCAGCAAATGGTTTTCTTTTATATGGATGTCAACGAAAAGGTACAGAAGAAGTTCAAAGTGATGAAAGCCGCATGAAGATCAAGACTACTCTACAAATAAATTTGAGATAAACATTAAGGGAGGATGTGTTAGTGAAAACCCACCAACAAATCCTTGTCAACAAAGGTTCTCACTCTGTTGACACCCAACCAACGCAATCTCCCTGAGCACCGACCCAGACAGGTTTTACCCTGCCCAGTAACATCCGCAAAGCGGATGAAATCTCACCCGATATGTTCAAGGGAGAGCTCTTGGAACCAAGTTTCCGGTAGTGAGGAGGGAGGATATGGGATCCGGTAAGGAGACAACATAACTATTGGATCCAGAACTATGTAGTCATCATTAATTCATTTCCACAACTACAGATTGCGTCATACATTTGTCACAGTATCATTAGTGCAACAGCATCATTTATAAAACATCTCAACTCATAATGCAACGAAAAAGTGACAGGCTTAAACAGATCGCATCAACATCAATATAGTAGAAAAGGAATAGACCACAACAACATCATAACAGATCAGATCATAGTAGTATCATACCATATTAGATCACAACAGGGAAAGTAGTAGAATAGGAGATCAAATTTACACAACTACTGTCATATCCTATTAATCTTGCGCAAAGGATCCAAAACATACAATACTTCTCCACAAGTGGAGGCTGAATACATCAGGAAAAGCCTAGATAGATCGCAGATACAACAAAAAATTCTCCCAAACCATAGACAGATCACACAAGGCCTCAATGATGTCTCTATTGATGATAAGGTCGTCGATGTCTATTCAATTCCAAAACTAGTTCTATATATAGGCTTGCACCTCTACATTGAAGGTCCACTTCTAACTAACTTATTACCCCTAATGACCTATTGTGACAAAACTTGGTCAAATAATATATTAAATATTCAAAACAATTATTTTTCTGCCCATCGCGCTGATCTGGCCTTGCGCAGTACCATGTGAGCTTCTTCAGCTGCCATGACACTGTGCAACTCACTTACCAAAACCCCTGCCAATAGGCCCCCAACACAGTCTTATGGCTCATCCCTGAGCCAAGTCAGGTTGACAAGGTATATTCCAATGTCCGCGCCTTGAAATCTTTGAATTGCTACGCAATCTCATGAACCTGAAGCTCGACTTTGTTGGCAACATTCTAACAATTATTCAAAACCTACTACACCAGGTGCTCTTCTCTAGCCTTGTCGTCGACTAGCTTCCGATTCTCTTGCACCGCCTGCAGCGTGGAAACTGCTTTAACAACCAAGTGTCAACCAATTTATTGAAACTTGTCTAGTTGAGTGTGGTGCTTTTGTTGGATTTTCTAGGCATGGGAAGCTCGCTGCTGAAGATCCTTTAATTCTTTGGCCCTCGTGATCTGCACCATCAGTGGCATCGCTCGCAGCGATGTCTTCAGCATCGTCAGCTGGCCTTCAGCTTCTTGCACCTGCGTTGTCAACTGTTTAAGAAGCTCATCTTGGACAACACTCTGCCAGAACTACGTTGTCATCTCCATAATTGTCTTGGCCTCTTGCTCCATGTTTTCGAGTTGGGTCATGATTTCTTCAATAGAATCCTTATGTTCCAAAACCTGCTCCAGCAGCATCGTAGGTTGTACCAAGGCATTGAGCATCAGGTTGGTATCCTGCAGTTGCAAAATAGTTTTCCCCAATCACTTGGCCTTATCAACTAGGGTGATCTTGGCTGTGCTTTCAAAGATATGTTGACAAGCCTCAGCGATAGCTTCCTCAACCTCACCTCACCTTGCATAGAGTTGTGCTTGTTCAAAAATTAGGTGTCCTTGCACCTTCTTCAGCTCACTAATCTCCTAGGAATCCTTCCACTCAAGCTCATCCTACATTGTCTTTAATGCATCTATTTCCTGCACTTTTTCTTCCTCCAGCTGTACCCAGACCTGATGCAGATCCTTTTCCTCTTTTTGCAGCTTCTCAGCTGCGCTCTACAACTGGACATAGCCCTTAGTCAGCTCTTTCTCTCGGTCCTGCAATTCCAAGGTGGCAACGTGCTGCAACTCCACCAACGTTGTAGCAAATAACTTGTTCAAATCCAAATCCATGTCCTGGATCGGTCGCAACAACTGGTGTACTTCCTCATTTCCCATGTCAATCACAGTCGGGGGAACTTGCATGTTCTTAGCCCGGGGCTCAATGCTGATCGACGAGATGTCTTGCATCATAGGTCTCATGGAGGTCTGTGTGGAAATAATATCAAAAATGGAATTTAACCTATCTCTTACCACACCAAATTCTTCATGATTTGACTCTCGGATTGCCTGTGCCGCAACCTCGGAGGAGTAAGTGACCACTTTGATGATCCTTTGTAGTTGGTCCTCTATCCCCGACCTGATACCACTGCCTGCATCATAATCTTGGTGCCATTTGGTTCGAGTCTCTTCCCGCATGTGCTGTGCTTCAGCATCAGGGTCTGTCAACGACTCATTGTCAGAGTCATGAATACTCAGCTCCTTCTGGGTAGGCTCTTATGTGGTATCAGGTGGCGGCTCCTTAGAGAGTTCCTCCTAACTCACCAAGTTGCACCATTCATCCGACCAATCTTGAACAATAGCATCCAGTTCTTCCATCATGACTTTGCAAGCCAAAGGAAGCCACTGCCACTCGGGGTCCCATCGTGCCTGAATGTAAAGAGAGTGGGGCCCTATCGCGAACCGAATGAGCTGCTGATATTTGCTTGTTGCATAAGGAGATACTCAGGGAACGGAAATGGCTACGACTTGCAGCGCCTCCCAATAGACCCAAAAATAAATGGCACAGTTCGCCTGTCGACTGGGTTCTTCAACCCACCATAAGTTCTGATATCGTGTGCCTTAGCACACCTTCATCGCATCAACTACCATTGGTTGGTAGTCTTCAGGTTCCATCTAAGAAACTAGCGTAATAAGAATTAAGAGCCAAATATATGAAAACGGCCGCCCAGCCTAAGCAGTGAGAGCATCTTCAAGCAACTGGTTAAGAAAGAAAGAAAACCAGTTCATCTGTACTCCTTTAGTACAATTCTGGGTGCATGCCACGACACCCGAGTTACATTGGACCGATCAATTTCCTCGAACAAACTTACTTGCCTAAATTTGTGAACCGATACGCACCGTTTGTGAGTTGATGCTATCAATACGGTAGGCGCGACCATCCCGCTCTAGGCCAAAGCGTTCCTTCAGCTACTTAGCAAATTTCTTGTCGGTATTCCTCCTGTGGATATACTGCGCCAGATCTTCCTCGGCCTTCGAAAAGCCTCTAATGCTCATGATTAAGTCTACTATAACAGGGATGGGCATATTCAACCAAAGCATCCCCCGATAAAAACAAGCCAAAAATTGTTTAACACATGCGTGGGCTTCATTCAGGCGCCCAAATTGAGGCATATTGATGAGCTCCAACAATACATATTTGTCTAACCCACTCACCTAAGGTTGAGGAATCTATTGAATTGGGGCACCAGGCACCATCAAGACTAACTCGTAGGGCTCATCTTGGACATCTTTAAGTAAGAGAAAATCATGGTATTCGAATTTCAACCTGATCAAGGCAGGGATGATGTCGACCGAGCACGTCATCCCTTCTAGCAGTGGCAGCAATTTCGACAGATACTTTTTACTTTTCATCACCTGCCTCGGCTTTGCTCCCAGATGCGTAGGAGTGAAATACCCCAAAATATCATGAACAGAGATGCCCCTAGGCATTGTAGACTCTACAGCTTCCGAGATCGACGACCCGGTCTATGCAGTTCCTTCTCCTTGCACTCTCATCGATGTGTCGGTGTGCCTCTTCTTCAATGGTGTGGAACTGGGCTTCTGAGCCTACTTTTTTTTATTGGGGATAGACGATGAGCCAATCGACATGCTCATGACTTCTTCTTTGATAGTCGTCGGCTGAATAGGGGACTCTTGTTCACTGGAAATCTCAATGGCGTCGAGGCTGCTCAGCATGCCTCATGCCCCAAACCTTACAATGCACCCAACAACTCTAACTTTCTACTCTGCAACTCACTCAAAATCTCGTAACACATTGCACAATTCACCCTCTACTCAACACTCTACTCACTCAGCTGAACAATGTCGCCCTCCCGTGTCCTGTGCACTTTTTGTATCCACCTCCAATTCAAACTCATCATTGCCAAATCTACGATCACCATTATGACTAAATTCGAGAGTAATGATGCCAAATCCACCGGCAATCCTACTCTTCTAATGGTTGGATCATCCATTAATGCGTGTTGCTTCAACAACCGTTGCCAGTCAACTATTTTAACTACCTGCATTTACTACTTGATTTGACAAACCCACAACCCTGTGGCTGTATCAAGTGGTTGACCATCCATCGCTACAAACTCTAACTTTGCGCAGCCTCTTCCCCTGGGCTTGCCTTGATGCTCTAAAACAAAATATTCATTCATTTTTTTTCACAACAAATCAAGCAGTGCGCGGCTATGGCCCCATCCTATAGGCCTTCAAGCAACTCCCATTGACGAGCGTCAGCAATACCGCACCATCTAATTGCTATAATTGAACTACACCTCCAGAAGTAATGGAATGAACAAGATATGGACCTAACCAGTGCATTTGTAACTTACCGAGATGCTTTATGAACTTACTATCGTATAAAAACACCAAATCTCCTTCCGCAAATTGTTTTTTCTTAATGTGGCGATCATGCCAAGCCTTTTGTTGATCCTTCGCAACCTGCTGGTGGAAGCCAGCAATAAAGCGGTCTTCTTCACGCTAGATCAACTACGCAATGCACTCTTCTAATGATTTTGCATCATCCATGCTCGTCGCCGCAGCGATGCGCAAACTAGGAACAATGTACTCCATGGGCATGAATACCTATATCCCATAGACCAACTTAATTGGTTTCCGTCCTATTAGCCGTTTGCATGTAGTGCGATAAGCCCATAGAACTATAGGAATTTTTAGGTCCAGTCATCACAATTAGCATTACATATCTTAGTCAGCATTGTTTCCAAGATTTTGTTGAATGCTTCGACGGTCCCATTCGCCTATGGATGGTATGGTGTACTCCTCTTACATTGCACCTGCAACTCCTTAGTTAGCACTTTCACTATCCAGTTGACGAAGTGACTACCCTGGTCACTCATCAAAATTTAGGGACACCCAAACCGTGTCACAATGTTTTCAAAGATGAACTGTGTTGTTGTTGCAGCAGTACAATCTACAATTGGTGTAGCTTCTGCCCACCTAGTCATATAGTCGGTTGCAATAATGATGTATCTCACACCAGTCCTCTTCCCTGGTGGATTAATAGGACCCACAAAATCCATGGCCCACTTATCAAAAGTTTGGAGAGTTACCTGCAGCACCAGCAACATCTCATCCCGCCACGCTGGTTTATCGACACGCTAGAAGACGTCACAACTCCTTGCGTATTCTGTGGCAGCATTATACAACATAGGCATCTATATCTCAACACACAACACCTTCTGCGCAGTAGCCTTTCCTCCATAGTGGCATCCCGCAATTCCTGCATGTGCGTCTTCTAGAATGGGACCCTACTCATGCATTAAAATAAGCCATCGCAAGATTTCATCTGGTCCAAGCTTATATAACTTCCCAGCAATTAGCTAAAAATGAGAAGCCTTTACTACTATCTGCTTCTTTTGGCTAGTCAACATGTCCCCCGGGGCGACACCAGTGGCCAAAAACTAAATAATTGGGGCATAGTGATCATCTGCAATGCCAACATGAAACAATTGCGCATCTGGAAATCTGTCATCAATATTGGTCAATTCTTCACCATTCTCAATGTGATACAGATGATCTGGACTCGCGTTCAACCGTCCTGCCTTCACAACTATTTCAGATTCAAACTCCTGGAAGAGTAATAGCCATCAACAGATATCCCCCCTAAACACAGGCTTATTGACCATGTATTGCAAAGCAGAATGATCAGTGAACATCTTGAAATGTTCGCCCAACAAATAGTGCCTAGAATTTTGCAAGGCATAAACCATCGCCAAGCCTTCCCTTTCCGTTGTTGTATAATTTTGTTCAGTAAATGACAACTTTCTACTGGCATATATGATTGGGTGATCTAGGTTGCCCTCTCTTGGTTGTGCAAGAACAACCCCCAGCGCAATAGAAGAGGCATCATCGTGCACATGGAACTGCTTATTCCAATCTGGAAAAACCAGTAAAGTGCGGAGGCCATCTTGGCCTTCAAGGTGTCAAAAGTTCCTTGACATTCCTGAGTCCATTCATATGCTGCATCCCTTTTTAGTAGTTTCTCTATGGGGGAAATAATCGCAACGTATCCTTTGATAAACTTGCGATAGTAACTTGTATGCCCCAGCGTCACCCGAAGCATCTTCACATTCGTCGACGGTGTTAAATTGAGGATTAACATGATCTCCACCGGATCAACCAACTGACTTTCCTTGCATACTAGTATTCCAAATGGTGCACAGAAAATACACTTCTTAGATTTTAATGCGATCTGATGATGTCGACACCTTTCTAGCACCAGTCACAAGTTGTCGAGATGGTCCCTAATTAGTCCATAGACAGTCCAATCATCCATATACACCTACATAAACTTTTGAATAAAGTCTTGAAATGCAGCGACAACTACCTGAGAAAATATGGTTGGAGCATTCTTCATCCCAAAAGGCATGACTGTATATTGAAAAAATCCCCATTTAGTGACAAACGTGGTTGTTGGAGTAGTAATACATCCTTAGTACATATTTTTTACCTTAGGTTATCTTTATTTGCCTTCATGCAATGATATCCTATGGTTTTAGACTTAGGAGAGTTAATCCAACAATATATCTGGTTAACTTGGCCTGTTCACACCTACAATAGTTCCTGGTTTGGTCAACCTATCCCATGTGCTCCCTCATTAATGCATTGGAGCACTACCTCATTTATTTGTGGGGCCCTGGCTTGACTAAGTGCACTTGGGGTGAATCTGGCCTGTTTTAGCTCTCCTAGGAGCATTTATTGCCACCTAGAGCACCCAACTTTCCTCTATTCCCTCGCCCATGCATGCTTTGGAGTTTTTAATGACCCAACACACCTCACCAACACTCACACTTCAATTCGAGTCTGTTTGGGCTGAGTTGGGTCTCCATTGGTCCACCTAGGGGGGATTGAGGTCATTTTCCACATTGACACATGTACAAATCCTATTGGATTCCAGAGGCACTCGAATTTTCCATTGTATTATAAATGATGTATGATAATAATATGACAAGTAATCAACACCTTTCACATGTGTTGTTCCAGCTATTTTATGTCTCTTTGTTTTCTCTTGCAGGTTTTGTCAAACACTTTGATGGTGAAATTGTTCTAGCTCCTATATCTAACTTGAGAAGCAATTTCTCACATGGTATCAGAGCTAGATGGAGCTACAACAAATCCTATGAGGTTGAGTTGTTGTTTAGGGCATATTTTCAGTTTATGTGAGTGTTTTTCATTGCAGGTTTGTGCAACAACTTCATCGATTCGAAAGTTGTTCTCCTCCTTTCCCCATTCAACTATTCTGAATGGAAGTTGAAGATGTGTACATATCTCAAGAGGAAATTTCTCTATGATGTATCCATTGGTGTTGTGAGAGAACCAGAGTCCTGTCAAGAGAAGGATGCTTGGATTAATGACAATGATAGAGCCTATGGAACTATGTGTCTAGCTATACCTCCAACAATGTGCTACATCCTTGATTCCACTGGTTACCCATTTGAGCTTTGGAGAAATATAGATGAATCTCTTGGCATGTAGCAAGAAGATTTGAGCTATGTGGAGAGAAAGCAAATGGGAACCTCCTTATGTGTTCTTCCTATCATCTCGGCCTCATGCATTTCTCAAGAAGCTGTTCAAAATGAAGAAGAAGAAGTAGCCAAAGATTCAGCAAATGATCTAGCTCAAGTTTCTTCCTCTGTGGCTTCCTCTCCTTGTCAAGAAGCTATGTTTCATGAAGAGAGCATGTCAGTTGTTTCCATCACTACTGCTGAAGATTTACTTTCACCCTTCTCCTCTATGTCTTTTGTTACGAATGGGAAAGATGTATTGCTAGTTGATGTCCATAGCGAGCCTTCTCTAGAAGATGGGTTTTCTTCAAATGAGAGAATTGGTTCGAAAAATGGACATGTTTCCTCCACCGTCACTAGTAGAGTTCCTTCAAGTTCATATGAAGATGGAGAATCTTTTTCCATCACAATGGCACATTTGGGACTTTTGTTCCACATTCTTGCAGCTGATTACAACCTTCATTCAAAGTCGATAGTTCAAGATCCTTATGACTCACTTGGGGTCACCTATTCTCAATAATTTACAGTCTCTTTCAGGTATGGAATCCTGTGTGGCTCAAATTCCTCACATGGCATCCTGTTTGGTTCGAATTACTCACCTAGTGGTTCGAAGTTCAAATCTTAAGAGTACCATTTTCTCTCCCATCAGTGCATTTCAGTTGTTCTACATGGTCTAAGGATTCATCATGCAGTTGTTCCTAAGTTGATTGAGCACATTCCTCTTCTTCCCAAGAAGAATATTCCAAAAGACTTTTTTAGTTTGGAAGTATATGCAAATTTTGTTTTTGTTTCATAATCCATTTTTGAGGGGAGGTTTTTTCCATGAGGTTTTCCTCCTTACCTTCATTACATGGATCAATAAAAAATCTGTTGTAAAAGGTGATGTGTGCCTTAGTTGCCGAGGCCTTAATAAATATTTTTTTATTAAAATTTACTAAGTCTAGATTAAAGGGGGGTGTTGGAGCAGTAATACATCCTTAGTACATAGTTTTTACCTTGGTCTAGCTTTATTTTCCTTCATGCAATGATATCCTATGGTTTTAGAATTAGGAGAGTTAATCCAGCAATATATCTAGTTAACATGGCCTGTTCACACCTACAATGGCACCTAGTTTGGTCAACCTAGCCCATGTGCTCCCTCATTAATGCATTGGACCACTACATCATTGATTTGTGGGGCCTTCACTTGACTAAGTGCACTTGGGGTGAATCTAGCCTATTTTAGCTCTCCTAGGAGCATTTATTGCCACGTAGAGCACCCCACTTACCTCTATTTCCTCACTCACACATGCCTTGGAGTATTTAATGACCCAACACACCTCACCAACACGTACACATCAATTCAAGTCTGTTTGGGTTGTGTTGGGTCTCCATTGGTCCACTTAGGGGGGATTGAGGTTATTTTCCACATTGACACATGTACAACTCCTATTGGCTTCCATAGCCACTCGAATTTGTCCATTGTATTATAAATTATGTATGATAATAATATGACAAGTAATCAACGCCTTTCACATGTGTTGTTCCAGCTATTTTCTGTCTCTTTGTTTTCTCTTACAAGTTTTGTTAAACACTTTGATGGTGAAATTGTTCTAGCTCCTATATCTAACTTGAGAAGCAATTTCTCACAGTGGTCTTATGGTGATCCTCCTTTGCAATCTGGATTTGGTGGTATCATGAAAAACCACCCGTGAAGGAATACATCTCTTGGCCGCCTATGCCTTCAAGATGGGTCATGTACGCATGCATCATTCAACTTCGCTAAGTCGACGCAAATGTGGATTTCTCCTATCTTTTTTTCCTGGACCACCATAGGGGTTATCCACTCATATTTTTCTATAGGATTGATTCTCCTAGCATCCAGCATCCAGTCTATCTCATCCTTCACACGGTCCTTATATCGTGGGTTCAGTCGATATGGCCTCTATCGAACAAGTTTTGCATCTGGTCTCAACAGGATTTTCATCTCCCTCGAGTCTCCTAAAATCCCCTTCATCTCTAAAAATTGTGTCGGAAAAAGGTCCTGGAATTCATGTAGCAGGTCCATGATTTTGGCCATGGTCTCCTCATCCCACTAGTCCCCGGCATTGGAAAATCTTGGGTTCTCTTTCGACCCAATGTTGACTTTACGGATCTTCAATGGATAACTCATTGAATCCGTCAATATGTCAGGTGCAGTGCCATCGCGTCTTCCTTCTGATTCCGAAATATTAACATTCCGCAACTTGTCTTCATCTTCAGGTTCCCCAGATAGGTTGTAGCATGTCATCATGGATTGTATCGAGCAATGTACATGAGGATCAACTAGGTATGCGACACAGATGACTTCCAATACTATGTCGCAGATGATGTGTAAAGCATTACATACCTCTGGGTTGGCATCCTGGAAACTAAACCTCTGCGCAAAGCAAACAGACAACTCCTCACAAGTGGTGATAGTTCTACGCAACTCTGCTGCTACATACCAGGATCTCGGCATCTCTTCCAGAGTGTGAACAAAAGCATGGACCCATTCATCTCTGGGTCACAATGCCCATAAAGTATGACACTCTATCAAATTACTGGTAAGATCATTCCGTCCATCGTACCTCCCAACATGGTAGACCTTTGAATCGCCAAAGTGCACCATCATTAATCTCTGGAACTATTGCCAGTCATGGATCATATGTTTGTGTGTTTCCCACCATCGAGCTGGAGTAGCCTTCAGCGCAACATTTAGGGCCAATATCCTTTGTGGTTCAAACACTTTCTCTTCAAATTCTATAAGGAACTCAGGTAACGATGGAATCCCTTCATAAATTGGAAACTCAACAATATCAGTTGCAACACGACGGAGAGACTGTGTAATCAACCCGCATTTCTTAAATGATACTTCATGAAAACTATTCTGCCAATTTTTAGAGCATCATCAGAGTCAGAGGACGCAGAACTTGCGATGCGCCATCAAGTTCACCATCGACGGTAGGATGGATATATTCTTCAGAGATGTTATGAGCATGATTCCAAATTCTAACGACTTCATCTTTCATAGTTTCAATATACCGATGTCCCTCCTGAGGTTCCATAGGAACAATGACCCTGACATCCTATTTTTCAAACGTCACAACTCATTTTTTGAAGTTGATAACTGCCATGCTATCATTATCCCATCCAATCCCTAGTAGTGTAGGATAGGAACCACCATCTTCGACTACTTCTATCACATCAAAGTCAGCATGTGTTTTCATACCTTCAATGTCGACAACCAAGTTTGAGACGCGACCAATGGGATAAAAATTTGCCTGATTTTCTAGTAGCAACTGCACTGGCGACCATCCCAATGCTGGATTTCCCATCAATTGCCAGGTTTTCTTGGTTAGAATGTTTACATCTAATCCAAGATCCAGAATAACCGAGTCAACCTCATAATCTCCGATTTGGATATTCATCCTCATCTCCTTGCCTGTCTTCCTCTTTTGCAAAGAGTTCACTACAAAATCCTTCACTGCCTTATCCGGGTGGTACAATAACGTCTCAAGCTCGACAAGGGAATTCGGGACTCTTTCCAGTGATAGACAACTTTCAAAGAAATGTCGCAAGGTACCATGCTGCCGCCATGGTCCTACCTCTATAGATGGATCAAAAGAAAATGGCATGTCAATAATTGGTAACTTACCTTTATTTATCCCAATTGCATGCTTTCTTTATCCGTCTTTCTCCGTCGCAATATAAAATGCTACTTTTTTCTTTCTAGCAAGCCAAACTTGCTGCCGCAGTTCATCTTCTATGGTTGTCGCACCGGCACGAGTCACAATCCCAACGTCGACATCCTTTGTCCACGGTTCCGCTTGAATTGTCACAATCGTCGATCCTTGATTTAGGTTCAATGGTGGGTCCTGATTCAAGGGATGATTCTGAGTCTAGGGCAGGTTTTGAGTCTGATTCTGCCAAGGGATCTGATTCTACATTATCAGATGGTTCTGTACTTGGAACATAGGCTGATTCTAATTCTGCACGTTCTGCAACTAAGGAATGTTTCCAGCTTGCCATTTTGCAATCAACTGAGGACAGTTTTCAACATTATGTTCACTGGCCACACAGTATGTACACTACACATGAGGGAACTCCCTTCGATAGTTCCTGAATATTCCATAGGTATAACACTAGATTTATTCGTGACCTCATCCTCCTCCTTGACCGAAGCCTCCTCCCCTTCCTCTAAATCCTCTGCGAAATCCTCCTAGAACTCCTCCTTGCTGAAACTACAACTGGGCCATCTACTACTGTAGTAGTTTTGGTTGCTTCTGGACATAGTGTGCAGCTTGAACATATTATGGCTGAGACTGAATGAGAGGTGCTTGATTATACTATGGTCACAGTGCATACTGTGGTTCTGCTACAATCTGTGGCTGAGGTTAGAACTATGGCTAAGGTGTGAACTATGACTGTGCTGTAAACTATTGCTATGGTTGTGCTAGGATAAAATGCATCTGGGGTGGTGGTGTATACTGTACCTGCATTGCTGGTTGGGCTATATGAGGTTGTGTTTGCATTTCTCGAGGGTCCTCAACTTTCACAAAATATGAATCATATGTCCTTTCCTGGAGCAAATCATAAGCTCGACAGTTTTTATCATCATGTCCTACTGACCAACAAAATGTACAGTACAGATTTTCTGCCTTGGTAACCATCTTCTGCATGTATTCGCAATTCTCATGTCGATGCCCATAGACCTGACATATGCAACACCATGGTATCCCAGCATAGCTCAATGGGTTCGGGGTTCCTGAAAGCAAATAATTCCAAAATGTCGGACATGTATCCTTGGTATGTCCATCTGGATGGAATCGGGTGCACCAAAGGTTGTCCTGATCTTCCTTGGCCTTCTTGATATCTTGCAGTTGGAGCATCGAATTGGACAATTGTGCTTGAATCTGGTTCATTTCGACCGCAATTTCTCCTACCGACGATGCTTCCAATTTCATCGCGGTTTCCAGAGCCTCGCTTTGTGTCGCAATATTTTGATGCATTAATGATTTTCTGATATGCGGGACAATCACGACAATTAACCACTCCTTGTGCTGAACATCGCTCATCTGGAAGTTTACCCGAGCCATCAATGTCTTAAACTGTTGATCAAAGTCCTAAATTATTTCATTGGGGAACTGCTTGATTTCCTTCAACTCGGTAATGTACTGAGCTTCAAACTTTGGATTCTTGAATTCTTTGAATAAACTCGTATATCTTTCATCCAATGTTTTCGCGGTACCTCCCTAAGGAACCTGCGTGAATATCATGAACCATTCCAGCACATGACCCTTAAGAGTAGTTTCCAGTTGGCTTTTCTTGACATCATTTTCTACAGTTTGTCGGGCAGTCCAGATTGCCTCACACAAGAACCAGTATTGCTCTGGGTCATCAGTGAATTTTCCATGAAATATTGGTAGCTTCATTTCGTCGCCTGCCATTCTGGGCCTTCTTCCTCCTGCTGGTGCTCTATTGCTAGACTGTTGCTGACACATCGAGAAAGTCGACGCAGAATGTGTGTTTCTTCCTTGTGGTGGAGTAGTGCACGGAGGTGTGGGAACGTTACTGCTGGGGTTCGATCCTATTGTCCTTCTGGGTGTAACCTGGACCTGGTCGTCCTCGTCATCACAAAAAGGTCACTTCGTCCTGTGTGGTTGTTTCTCACGGCATCGCACTTTGATTGTAGCAGGACCTTCTCCTGTCCTCTGCCTCTTCTCTTGAAACATTTCTCCTCCCCTTGTACAGCCACTTGTTTCCTCGGCGACCTTCACATTCTCACCAGAACTCATGCCCATCTACCCCTTACCTTTCCATACGTCTCCACCCTTTCGTCGTGGTGCCTACATCCTCTGCACACCATAGCTCCACTACTCTTGGTCCATCTTCATAATACCTTTTTCGCATACTAGCTGCTTAATTAACAGTTGTAGCAACATCAAGAATCCTCCCCGTAGTCCACTGAAGAACTCCCTTTCAGGTTCGCTAAATTACTTATTGGTGTTGACTACAAACTCGATAATGTAGCCCTCCAGGATACTGTCCAACCATGCTTCAATAGCCCGCGATGCGTTATTGTCTGTTTCTTGTAATTCCTGTATCAGCTTCGGAGTCTAGGATGTGAGCTCTCCTCCTTAGAAGTTTGTTTTCTTAGAAGTGAACTTCGCCAGCCACTCATGCAAGAGGACAGGAAAGTCACAAAAGAACCATTCGTGAGGACCGTCATGGATATATCTATCCAACCAATGGCTCGTCGACAACTTCAAATTCTGATTTTCTGCTTCAGCAAATTCTCACAACTTTAGATCAAACCACCCATCGATCTTCAGTTGAGTCGGATGCCAGAACATATCCCCCTTTTAATCGCAAATCGGTCCTGACAATAGAACCATTTGTTGGTGAAAACCCACCAAAAAAGCCTCATCGACAGGGGTCCTCACTTTGTCGATGCCCAACCAGCGTGATCTCCCTGAGCACCGGCCCAGACAGGTTTTAGCCTGCTCAGTAACATCCACAGAGTGAATGAAGTCTCACCTGAGATGTTTAAGGAAGAGTTGTTGGAACCAAGTTTCCGATAGTGAGCAGGGAGGATATGGGATCCGACAGGGAGACAACATAACTATTGGATCCAGAACTATGCAATCATCATTAATTCATTTCCACAACTGCAGATTGAATCGTACATTTGTCACGGTAACACTAGTGCAGCGACATCATTTATAAAACATCTCAACTCAGAATGCAATGGAAATGTGACAGACTTAAATAGATCGCATCAACATCAATATAGCAAAAAAGGAATAGACCATAGCAACATCATAACAGATCAGATCGTAGCAGTATCATAACAGATTAGATCGCAGTAGGGAAAGAAGTAGAATAGGAGATCAGATTTATGCAACTACTATCATATCCTATTAATCTTGTGCAAAGGATCCAAAACATACAATACTTCTCCACAACAGGAGGCTAAATACATCAGGAAAAACCTATATAGATCGCAGATACAACAGAAGATTCTCTCGAACCATAGATAGATCGCACAAGACCTCAATGATGTCTCTATTGATGATAAGGTTGTCAATGTCTATTCAATTCCAAAACTAGTTCTATATATAGGCTTGCGCCTTTACATTGAAGGTCCACTTCTAACTAAATTATAACCGCTAATGACCTATTGTGACAAAACTTGGTCAAATAATATATTAAATATTCAAAACAGTTATTTTTTCACCCATTGCGCTGATCTGGCCTTGCGCAATACAGCGTGAGCTTGCGCAGCTACCGCGGCACTGCGCAACTCACTTACCAAAACCCCTGCCAACATGATGTTAGAGTTAATGTTTATCTTGTGGTGAGTTGTTGATAGATGAGAGATTCTATCCTAGTTTAGTGTATGGTTGAGATATTATCTCAACCTCAATCAGCTATATTTAACATCTATTAGTCATCTCTCTCCATCTATTGTAAAACATAGTTTATTATAATAGATTTTTTAGTTTGTGTGTCATAATGTCTCCTCTCTCATTTCTATGTCTTTCCCTTCCCTTCTACATTAAAGTCAATGAGCTCACAAAATGTCATTTGCATGGTCAAATATAACATTGTCAAAAATGATATGATAGTTAAATTATTATTTCTAATTTAGGATGTTGATGTGTATATATGTTTTTAAGCATTTTAATTTATAGATCAGTTATTAGATATGCTTTATTATTTTTAGAAAAGTAGTAGAAGAAAAATAATATTAATGATTTTTTCAAATGGATTATTTAGATTAAATATGGAATTAATCAATTTTTTAAACCAAATAAATAAAATTATAATTTATAATAAATTATAAAAATCAATTTAATTATATGAATATATATTTATTTTATAGATGTTCTTTTAAATTATATAGAGAGAAAGAGAGATGGTAATTGGTAGCTAAATTATGAATAATAAGTAATTTGTGATACTTAACTTGTGGGCTATCTATTTTCAATCACAATTTAAATAATTGTGTTAATAAAAAAATCTTTTAAAAATAGATCAACCTTTTAATCGAGCATCAACAATGTCACAAATAAAAACTCATAAAAATGAAACCTAAAAATTCATCTTATACTCAAAATCTCATTTTTCATGACAAAATTGGATAAAAATACGAACCAAAATTGGGAAAAATAATATATATATATATATATATATATATAACCTTTAAAATAAAACATAAAAACCAGAGATCAAGGTGAAGTTGTTCAGCATGCTCGAGAGCATTTGTGTGGAGGCTTAGTTTAACCAAGAGACTGAAATCGAGGAGAAGTTGTTGAGGCATGCTCGATAAATTTGTGTTACTTAACCAATTTGGCACTATTCTCGAAGAAGAAAAGCCAGGGCCGAGTTTCAATAACCATAATCACTCCTCTCCTCCATCATTTGTATATGAAATCTAACAGGGACTCTTAAATTTTGAAAATGGTGTATCAGGTCTTTGTGCTTAGTATGTATGCAATGGCCAGAGAGAAAACAAAGCAGCAATTTGTACTGTTATTTATGACATCTGTTTTTGCAGGTTTAATTCCATTTAGACGTTGATAAGAATAAACTTTCTTGATTGCAAAGCATCGTTATTTTATTTAACAAAATGTAATTTAAATTTTTAATATATATATATGTGAGAGAGAGAAAAACATAGATCATATGAATTGATAGAAATGTAATATTTTTTATCAACATTTTAATAATAAATAGTAATATGAATATTTCAGAATGTCAAATTTATTTCTACATTAATAAAGAAATAATATAAAATTTTAATTTTTATAAAGATTTATAATCAAAATTTAATCCTAACAATATAGAAAAAACTAAAATTTAAATAATTTAATATAATTGAATTTGAAATAATAATAGTACTAATACCAACCAACTTTAAATTATTAGGAGTCTTTTATGCATCTCCATTATTAAAACAATGTTTTTAAGATATGTGTTGTAAGATAATTAAACATGTAATCATCTATGTGTCCTTCCACCTTGTAACTTCAATCTATATTATTTGCACAATTTAAACATATTGTATACACATTTTTTCGAAAGAGGCAATCTCCCTGATCTAGACCAGGAGAAACCTTAGAAAAAGCTTGGTGTATGAAAACCACTACTATTTGTTGCATAGTCTTCTCCTCTATGTTCTTAAAAAACATAGAGGTTTTCCTACCATTGACTAAGAACCATGTGCAAACTCAAGTATGATGTGATAATGCATCTTTGTGTCTGTAATCAATTTATCCATCTTCTCTCCTTGTTCCTTAACTGAAGAGCTTACTTAGTTTCTTGCTACTTCAAGTGTTGATTGAGGAAATCGATGGCTTCATGCATGCCATCCAATTTACTTTTTATGCACCTAAGAATGCGCCTTATCTTTGTAATATTGTCATCATAAGATGGATAGGAGTGTGTTGAATCCATTAAGATCAACTCAAACCACTATCTGCAAGCTAACATAGTAATGAGAAAAGAGACTATAGTGCCAAAACAACATAAGCTCCTCAACCCATATACACCAAGCCACCACCCTTCATAGACACTGAGGTCCTTGATAGTCTCTAGAGTTAAAAAGAACAATCCTCCAATGCAACTCAAACCTAAAAAAAATAACACAAATGAAAGAACCTGACATGGAGTGATTACTCAATGGAGACAAAGTGCATCAGGCCCATACCAATGACTACCAAACTTGTTCGCAGAGCTCACCACAATAATGAAAATGGCAATATGCCATTTGAAAAACTATTTGATATCCCACCTAAGCACCATATGATGCATGCAAGATCCGTAAAGGAGAAAGCTTAATTGACTACATATCAAATGTTGAGGGAAATCAAGGTACGTGTGGGGGTGATACTTCTCTTGCACAACTTTAATAAAAAATGGCATACATGGTAGTGATCCATTTGGTGTCTATATATGTCCCACCCTTCATTAACTTCAATTTTCTTGGATAGGTATATTTAATAATTCCTAATGTTACTTGTGCTCATAACAAACTTAGGGGATCCATTGGTGCTCAGTGGCTTCCCCTTTTTTTGTACTGACAAGGCCTTTGTCAAGTTAAGCTGCTACATTACCCTAATGATCAACAAAAAAAATGTTAGCCCTTTTAACATGATAAACACTCACATGTACCATTCCATTAAGATTCCAATTAATTTGATCAAAGACTCTAGTCTAAAGGGTCCTTTCCCATATGTGCTCATTTGAGATCTTCTTCACCAATAATAGTGATATCTCTATTCCTATGTACAAAGCATAGGCCTTAGCCCAATTATTAGTGGATATACCAATCCCATAGAAATAATTCAATTATGTATTTCCACATTAGAGGAAATTTGGGGTCTAAAATGGGCCTTATAAGAAACCGTGCCAAAATAAGTTTTTGTGAGTTGGAATTCAAGAACCAATAGAATTTCAATA